>CANTUR010000319.1:1200000-1624030 GCA_947683625.1 Mallotus nudiflorus
AAATTAGATAGTAACAAATGGGATGGAATATAAAGGTAAAAAAGAAAAGAAAATACCAATATGGCATGCCAGAAACCATAGAGTCACCTAGCTCTGCGTACCAGCTCATCCATGCTCCTATAAAGATAAGCTAAGGCACAGTTTATTGGGTTTCGTAATTCAAAAATGCAGCAGAAATTAAAAAATTTAATCATAAACCCTAACCCGGATCTAAGTAATTTGATTAATTGATTTAAAACTAAGATTTTCAAATCTTACTACAAACGTAAAAAAGGTAAGATTTCTGGAAGGCAGAGAGGAGGTTCACTCTGCTGACACCTTACCTCGAGCTTTTGATTTTGATAGTTCAAATCAAGACGTCTCCAAAAGAATCCATCCCCCACAAGTGTCCATACGAACAGCTCTTAATTAAAATGAAAAAATTTGTGTGCTAGCACTTCTCTTGATTTCTCACAAATCAAGAACAAAACACTCTGTGTTTTAATTTTTCTAAGAGGAAAAAAATGAATTTTTGGTAGCTAATAATTAAGTTAGTGAAACCCTAGAGAATATAACATATTTATAGACCTCTAATTAGGATTTCACTTACCAAAATAACTTTTTGGTAATTTCTCAATTATTGTTGTTCTAATTTTATTTAAAATTAATCAGAAATAATATTCTATTTATTTAAGATAGGCTTTACCTTAAATAAATAAACTATTTATTTATTTTTCTCAATTATTGTTGTTCTAATTTTATTTAAAATTAATCAGAAATAATATTCTATTTATTTAAGATAGGCTTTACCTTAAATAAATAAACTATTTATTTATTTCCACAGAGCATATTTGGGCATCTCAAACCCATATCCGTTTTTAGGCCTGTTCTAAGTGTGTGACCCTATAGGTTCACATGACGTTGGTAGTGGGCCTTAAATCTCTATTTAGGCCTACAAGTAATATGAACCCTAAAAGGGATCAAAAGTGCCTAAATGTTAAGAATTCAAGCTAATTAGTTTAATTTCCTATTTTGAAATTAATTAGCTTGATATGGATGAATTTTGGAGTTATTCCTATTTTGGAGTCAATAAGGAAGATTCTAGAAGATTCTAGAAGATATGAGAAGATTCAAGAATATTCCAAGTCAAAGTCAATAAGTCAAAGTCAAATAGTCAACAAGTCAAAGTCAAGGGTCAACGGTCAACATGTGACATGGCATGCTTCTATTTTTAGTTGTCATGAGCTGTCATTTTGCTTAGTTGTCATGAGTTGTAATGAGTTGTAAATTTTAACTTTTCAAAGATGAGTTGTCATGAGTTGTCATTAGTTGTCCTATTTTGAAAGAAATCTCCTTAATTAAGGATTTTCCTATATAGGTATCTTTGGGAATAAGGAATAGAACCTTTTCCTTTAAGGATTAGGTTGTTTACATGCCTATATAAGGGCTAACCCTATGACATACGAATTTAAAAGCATTGAAATATTAAAAGTGAGGTTTTTCCTTGAACTTTATTCTTTTGAAACTTTGCAAGTTTACTTGAATTGTTTCACTTCTACCTGATACCAAACTGATATGAACCCTACCTATAACAAAGATAGAACGCGCATCCAACTTTGAAATCGTTGCCCAAGATCGTCAAGATGAGGTTGTGAAGATGGAGCTAAACCCCTTGCTTATTAAAGTAAAGCAAGATACTTAGCTATTATAAGATGAACAATCACACAATTCTAAGTTTAATCTAACCTAGTAATTGTAATGAAAGGTAGAAGTGAAACAATTCAAGTAAACTTGCAAAGTTTCAAAAGAACAAAGTTTAAGGAAAAACCTCACTTTTAATATTTCAATGCTTTTAAATTCGTATGTCATAGGGTTAGCCCTTATATAGGCATGTAAACAACCTAATCCTTAAATGAAAAGGTTCTATTCCTTATTCCCAAAGATACCTATATAGGAAAATCCTTAATTAAGGAGATTTCCTTCAAAATAGGACAACTAATGATAACTCATGACAACTCATCTTTGAAAAGTCAAAATTGACAACTCATGACAACTAAGCAAAATGACAACTCATGACAACTAAAAATAGAAGCATGCCATGTCACATGTTGACCATTGACCCTTGACTTTGACTTGTTGACTATTTGACTTTGACTTTGACTTGGAATATTCTTGAATCTTCTCACATCTTCTTGAATCTTCCTTATTGACTCCAAAATAGGAATAACTCCAAAATTCATCCATATCAAGCTAATTAATTTCAAAATAGGAAATTAAACTAATTACCTTGAATTCTTAACATTTAGGCACTTTTAATCCCTTTTAGGGTTCATATTAACAAGTTATAAGTGGCCTCTAGCAAGACATTATGACTACCTAAGTCATGTGAAGTCAATAATCCGACATAACCTAATTTACAATAAATATTGTAATCCCTTTATCACATGATATTTTGATTGAATATAAGGCATAGTTTTTGTCATTCTTATATAATTCAATCATATTATTTCTTGACTCTAAGTAGACTGAGAATGATAACTCTTTATCAATTCACTTTAGGATGGCCATGCATTTTCCTCAGTCTATCTTATCAAGGGGCCTATAGATATCTTACTCAGATTAAATGAGGGACAAATTCCTTCTCAATCACTCACATTCCTCACATAACTCATTTCATATCCAATAACAATCTTTTTAATCATCCTGTTAAAGACAATGTTAGATTGTGTCAAAATATATAATAGTTATGTAGAAATCCATGATGATTTTAAAGTTAAAGGGCTAAATCAATATTATTATGATGAGAATTACTTATGACAATTATCTATGTAGTATTCTCATAATGAGTCAATCCAGTACATTATTTCCCAAATAAGTACCTATAAGTTGACTTAATATCTCATATTCATTATCAGTAAAACCTGATCATCAATCAACATTATACTAGCCATAACATATTGTTATGACAAAGGATAATTTAAATAGAACTCATATTTAATCTAAGGGTTTTACTATCAAGTCACATACTTGATGACCTTAGTAAGAATTGACTATTCAAGTAATTATCATAACATAAAATGGTAGTGAAAAATGCCTCTTTATTAAATAAAATGATAAAGTCAAAACATGGTCATACATGATTGACCTAGTGCATATCACTAACACAACTGCCCCAGTCATAGGTCGCCACCAAATCTAGGTCCCTCAGAGGCATCAGTAAGCTCAAATCCACAGAGCTAGCTGTATTTGCGAAAAGTGTAGTGCCCAGTAGGTAAACAAGGAAAACATGTACCACTTGATCAATCTGTAGGGGTGTAGTGGTCACCTCAACTCTAGTGCGAGTGTAGAAGCTCCTAATTGAATCGATCTTTACTGTGTGGGTCCCTTTTATATTTGAGACCATACCAAGTAGACACTTGATGAAAATGAGATGGTTAAGAGATAACTGGTAGAGACTAGCGTCAAAAGGAACAGAATCCCCAGCACAAGTGACACCAGTAACTACGACAAAGGCCATTAGATCAAGGATGAAATCTACGAAGGGAAGATGAAATGTGTGGGTAGTGTTAGATCACCTCTCCATCAGGGTATATAAGGCCTAGTAGTCTGTACACCCCTACTGTATTGGGAGTGTCAGGATGAAGTTAAAGAACCCAGTATCACGAATTTGAGTCTACACTGTGTCAGTAAGCTCGTCATACCAAATGCACACACCAGTGAAGTTCCCAACACCCTTGAGGGTGTGGGCATCGAGCTAAGGGAGTAAAATATGGAGTAGAATTGTCATTTTGTGTAATAAATTTTCAAACTTTTACTGAATCCTATTGTTGAGGTAAACGCCTCTATCGAAGAGGCAATTGCCTCAGTAATGAGGTGTCACCTCATGATATAGAAGCGATCACCTTATTAAGAAGTACCTGACTTGAAGAAGTGAACGCCTCTTTATGAAGAAGCGATCGCCTCATCGAAGAGGCAACGCCTCTTTGTGTTGGCAATCTAACAGTATAATTTAAAATTTTAATTTTCAATCAATAAAATTCAATTTCTTTTGGTTAAATTGATAAATGTGCATCTATGAACAGTAACCTGATGTTATTTAACCAGGAGGTGTCTGATTGGGTTTGAATCTCCGAAGTACATTCTTCTTTTACTAAGTAACTCTTGGGCCAGGAAAACCCGAGTTTTATGCCAAACTACAATGAGTAACTGATCGAGCCAGGAAAACTAGAGGAAAATGATTATGTTTCATCTCTTTTTACTGAGTGGAGATTGGGTCATGCTCAAGATTTACACTAAATTATAATGAGTAACTAATCGGGACAGAAAAATTTATGGATCATAATTACATTTCATCGCTTCTACTGTGTGACTTCTCGAGCCAGGAAAACTTGGGAATTATACCAAATTTATAATGAGTAGCTGATTGAGTTAGCTTAACTGAGAATCACGGCTATGTTTCTCTTTTATCTCTTTTGAGTGAAGATTAGGTCATGCTTGAGATTCACGACAAATTTATTAATGAGTGGTTGATCAAGCCAGGAAAATCCGAGGATTATGGTCACATTTTAAAGATGAAGTTTGACCTATTGGGTTTGAATTCCTGAGGCTGACAGCTCGAGTGAAGCTTGCAAGTCAGGCATGTCATTCTTACTCTTTATTATTTAATGTGCATGTTGCTTTTTTAAAAAATTATTTTCAAAAAATTCAATTTTTCAAAAAACCAAGGGGGCAAACTATAGACACCGTCAGTTTGATCAGCCCGCAATAAAAGCCCGATGATGAGAAAGTTCGAGTTTTGAATGCAAGAGGAGCCCGAGACTTCTCTAAAATTGACTCAGAAAGCCCAAGACACTGAGCCAAGCCCAAAAATACCATATCTAAGCCCAAAATCGAGCTAAAGCCCAAGCTCATCGCCTCTTGGCCCAAAGGCCCTGACCTAGCCCTGGTAAAGAGGCGATTACCTCAATGAAGAGGCGTTACCTCTTCACCCCAGACATCGGTGAGGCGACGCCTCATTACACTCACCCTTTACAGCATTAAATGACATTACTGGTAGTGGTTAGAAGCTCACCTGATGAAGATTTAATCATTCTTGGACATAAAAAGAAAGGAAAAAGTAAGGGAAAGAGCCTAGGGAATGAAAAAAGCAAGGGGAGAGGGTGAAAATGAGTTTTTAGGAAATTGAAAAAAAGGAGAGGAGGAGAGGCTTTCAAAAAGGATGTGGTGGCATGAGAGAGAGGGTTAGCAACTTGAGGGTGAAAAAAACATCAGAAAAAAAAGACAGAGAAAAGGACGAAAAAAGGAAAGAAGAAAGGAAGAAGAAGAAGAAGACTTAGAAAGCTAAAGACTTGGATTTCTTGGAAAGGAAAGGGGTTTCTCTTGCATTCAGAGCCTCAAATCAATCAACCAAGCTCTGAGGGCTTAGTTAGGAGCATCAAGCACGTCCAAGTCAATAAGCTTCCCCCTTCTTAATCTTTAAATCCTTTGTTTTCATTAAAAGTATTGATTCATTACTCTTATGTTTGTATTCTTAAGTTTTATTGCTTGTTTAAAGTCATATGTGAAGCATGATTACATGAAATACTGAATATTGATAGTTAATCTTTGTATATTTATGTCTGTTTCTTGTTTATTTGTGTGAGTATTGAATTTCTTAGAATTTAAGAAATGTAGCATGTTGTTGTCCCTATTGAAGAGGTGACAAGAACATCGCCTCCTAGTCAAAAGGCGACACCTCTTTAAAGAGGCGTCGTCGCCTGATCAGAATCTATGCGAATTCGACCTTGCTTTTCAATGCTTGTTTTGTACTTTCGGCATGATTTCCATGTTTAATTTGTTATATCTCCTGATTTTATGCATGATTATTGTGTTCATTGGTATTATTTTAATGTTATATTATTGTGTTATTTTGTGGACTATTTTGTGAATTTATTTCTATTTATTTTGTGAATATTATTTGTTAATGATTTGTAGATATTGTTATTGTTTGTGAGATAGAACTAACTCTTATTTGTTGCAAGAATTATTTGGTAATTTTTAATCACTAGATGATTGTTTTATTAATCAGTTCTTGAGAGTTTTGATTTGTATAATTAATTAGTTTATTTTTGATTTATTTTTTGTTTTTGTACGGTTTATTTTCAGTATCGTCTACGTTTATTTACACCAAAAGTTGTAATCATTAATCTCTCTCCCCTTTTATTTGGAATGATTGGTTGTGAATTATTATTATTTATTTTATTTGTGATTGAATGTCGAGACATAAGGATGAAATGGGACTAATGTGCAAACTTGGAATAAAATCTAAAATTGGAAACTAATCGCGATTAGCATGTTAATAAGGAAATAATTTAATAATTAAAAGTAATAAAATACAAAACACACAAGGAGGCCAACCATAAGGTTGGGTGGACATTTCAAAAGTTCATACCCAATTTCCAAACCCGATCTCTAATGACAACTTCTGAGAATCTTCGTGGAATCCAGTTATTGTACATTGTGTTCCGGCTTTTATCAGAGTGATGACTCCATCTCCATTTTAGGCCTCAAGCCCATTATGTATTTTTTAGTGAGTCTTAAGCTCGCACAATACCATGATCACCAATACTTGGGCAGGCGATTAACCCTACCACCGACAACCCCCTAATTGTAAAATTGCATACATAGGTTATTCCTATTATAGAATTACTATGATTTTATATTAAAAAATTATGTTTATTTATAAAATGTGTGTTTTATATGATTAAAAAATTAAGAATTCTCAATATGCTTCATACGTTGTATTTTTTTTTTTTTTTTTGAACAATAAAGAAGAAATATAACATTAATGGATGAAGTTACAAGATTGGTCCGCAAATAATAGGGCTTGTAGTTGAGGATGGACATTGAATCCTTGATCTAACATTACAACACAATCTTTACATTTTGTTAACCAATCTGCTACTTTATTAGCAGATCGAGGAATATACTGAGCATTACGATTAACATTGTTAATTAAAGCATGCCTGATTTCTTGGACAAGAGCAGCTGCTTCCCAAGGAACAACATCTGTGGAAGACAGACAAGCTTGAATCGCTGCTTGGCAATCAGATTCAATGTGGAATTTTTGGCCTGGAAAATGCGAAGTGAACTTAAAGCATTCCTATAGAGCCATTAATTCTGCTTCGAAAGCAGAGTGACTATGAGTATTAAAGGAGCTAATATGCATGACTTGACCTTGTGAATCTTTACAAACAAAAGCAAGTCTGCTACTGAAATTCTGCAAGCTAAAAGAAGCAACACAATTTATTTTTAGAGTGCCTTGCAGAGGGTCAGTCTAATTCGGTAAGCTTGTAGTATATTGGCTATGCTGCTATTCATGATTTGGAGACCGTGCCGAGACTATAGAATGCCACCATATCATAGAACGATCAGTAATCAATTTAGGGTCATCCTTTACACCATTAAATAAAGTATTATTTCGTAATTTCCAAATAGACAAACAAAGAACAGCAATAAGGTTTAAAAGATCCAGATGACCACTGTCTTTGAGCATTTGATAAGTGTCTTGCCACCAAGTTGCAAAAGATACATCTCCATTAGAGTCAGGTAAGTGACCAACAGCACTAGAAAACCATATTAGCCTCGAATGGTCACGTTGAAGCAGCATATGTTCAAGAGACTCCAGAGATTGAGAGCATCTATGGCATATATAATTAAGGTGACAACCTCTTTTTGATAAATTAACTCCTGTTGGACCAGCTTTCCTCAAACATCGCCAAATGAAATTCTTGATCTTCGACGGAATTTGAAGGGACCAAATTATCTTCCAATTTCTTGAGCTTTGGACAGATGAGCTTGAGAGGTCAGCTTAAAAACTTTTGAGAAGGTGATATGCAGATTTAATTGAGTAGTGGCCCAATTTCTCATAATGCCAGACATATTCATCTCTACTTTGAAGATTGGAAGACATAATGGGGATACAGAGAATAGCTTTACATTCTTCATTTGAGAACAAGCTCTGGAGCAAATCTACATTCCACTGGTTCCTTTGCTAATCTATTAGCTCTCCAACCTAATTAATAGTAGAAGAAGGTGGCTTTAGTGAACTGATTTTGAAATGTGGTAGTAAGGGAACCTATGGATCAGTCCAGGGGTTGACATTAGAACTAGAGAGGACATTCCATCTCCTTCCTTTCACCAAAACTTCTCTCCCATATAAAAGGCTACACCATAACCAAGATGATTTGGAGCCTTGCTTAGCTGAAAGAAAATCTGAATGGGGAAAGTCGATGCCTTTCAGAATTCTAGCACTCAGGGAATTCAAATTCTTTATGATCTTCCAACCAAGTTTACCAAGCATTGCCTTGTTAAAAAGATGGAGTTCCCGAAACCCCATACCACCCCTGCTTTTTGGGACTCTTAAATCAGACCATTTAACCTAGTTGTGACCACCAAAAATTAAGAATTAACCTCTCAATTTCATTCACCACACACATAGGTAATCGAAAGACAGACATGATATAGGATTGAAAGGACTGAATAACAGATTTAATGAATACTTCCCGACCCGCCTGAGTTAAGAATTTAGATATCCAAGATAAAATTTTTGATCTAGCCTTTTCAATGAGATAATTACTAGGCATTCTTTTTGACTTAGACTAGTCCAAGGGAATCCCAAGATATTTGGAAGCATGTTTAGATTCCGTAATTTGAAGGATCATGCATGTATCATTTTTTATTTCAGAATTGACGTTACTACTAAAAAACAATTTAGATTTCCTTAAGTTTAGTACAAACCTGACTCTTTTGAAAACGCTTGGAGAATCCTTTTAAAAGTAATTGTCTCTTCCATGGTGGCTTGACCAAAGAGGATGGAATCATCTGCGAAAAAAGAGTGGGTTAAAGCAGGTGAGTGTCTTGAAAGCTTAAAACCTTTCAGTTGTCCTTGGAGATGGTGGTGAATAATATAATGAGAAAGAGCATCCACAACCATAATGAAAAGATAGGGAGACAAGGTATCTCCTTGACGTAGTCCCCTAAGTGGAGTGAAATACCTTGTTAGACTGCCATTGATGGAGATTGAGTATCTAACCGAAGTGATACATTGCCGAATCCACCCAATCCAACATTCATGAAATCCAAGCTGAACCATAACATGTTTGAGAAAAATCCAGTTCACCCTATCAAAAGCCTTCTCCAAAGAGAGCATAATAGCCCTTCCTCCCCTTAAATTTGTTCTTAAGGGCAATGCATGACTTCATGATTCAGTATAATGTTACCTGAATACTCCTCCCTTTGACAAAGGCATTTTGGTTTTGAGTAATGATTTGAGGGAACCATACCCTTAATCTATTTGCAAGAATTTTTGAAATTATTTTGTAGCCAAAATTGCAGCAACTAAGGTCCAGTCACTAAATGATTTTGGGTCTTTAGTTTTAGGGACTAAAGCAATGGAGGTGTAGTTCAGCTTACCCGGCAACTTTAAGGAAGCAAAGAAATCCTGAACTAGATTAACTACATCTTGCTGAACCACTCTCCAATGATTATGAAAGAATGCACCGGAAAACCCGTCAGGACCAGGGGATTTGAGTTTCCCAAATGAAAAAACTGCTGCTTCAATTTCTTCTCTAGTAACCTCCTTAATGAGTTCGTCATCCATCTGCTCTGTTACTAAAGAAGGGACAACATTTAAAATTAGCCTAGAGCTATTAGGCTGGTGTTGTCCATAAATACTTTTAAAATATTGAACTGCCCTTTCTTTAATCATTGATTCATCAGCGACCCAATTGCCTTGAAAATCCAGAATTCTAGTGATTTGGTTCTGTTGGCGTCTATGAATAGCAGTAGAGTGAAAAAATTTAGTATTTCGATCTCCTTCACGTAACCATTGGATATGTGATCATTGACGCCAATTAATTTCTTCCTGTTCATGTAACTTGTTAATTTCATTCCTCAACCAAATTTCCTCATCCTTCTATTGACTATTGTAATCTCCAGCCATGATTTCTTCTAATTGAGACTCCAGAAGGTTAAGTTTCTCACAACAATTCCCTCTTTAGTCCTTGCCCATTTCTTCAATTATGGTTTAAGTGCAAGTAACTTCCTTTCAATAGTAGATTGGTTTGAAGAAGGGGAGATTGGCTGAGCCCAGCAATTGGCTATTAGATCACGCCATTCCTTATCAAAGTCCTATTTAGCTTCATATTTGAAGCTTCTTTTCCTCAATGCTATTTTTGAATCCAGTACAAGAAGACGATGATCTGAACCCATAAACGCCTCATGGAAAACTTGAGCAAATTCCCACTTTGATGCAAAACAACTAAGTTTTGAAATAAATTTATAGAATAACGTATAGTAAATACAATTTATTATTTGTTATTATTATTATTATTATTAGGATTTAATTTTTATTTTAATTTAATATTGATTAAAAATTAACTTTCCTAATTGTCTTTATTTTTATTTTCTAAATAAAAATTAAGGTCGGTAGATTTATACTGCCCTATAAATATATAAGTTTTAGGGCTATGTAAGATAATTTTTATTGAATTGATAATCAAATTTCTATTTTTCCAATTTTCAGTATTTTTTTGTGTGAATCAATAAATATTGATGTCTATATCCTGATATTTATGCACAAATCAACATGTTGTAGAAGATTAATTTCTGACATTCGTGCGCGAATCAACAAACTTTAATATTTATCTTTTGTTGTTTTCCAGTATTTGTGCACAAATCAACGGACTACAATATTTATCTCTTTGTTTTTTTATTTTATTTTTATTTCTTTAAAAGCTTTCGCTACAGCAGTTGGTATCAGAGCCGAACTGATCCTTATTAATCATGCCGATAGAGTATTATAAAGAGAGTTTATTCTATGATACTGATGATGAAGAGAATGATGATGCATTTATTGGAGATGAGTCAATATTTTATGAAGAGGACGAGGACGATGTTAAACATATTGACTTCATTGATATTGATAAATTTCTTTATCCTTATATTCCTTTAATTTTTATTTTGAAGGAATTACAAGTTGAAAACGAATTTATAATGTTCTATAGAAAATTTGTTTCTAAATATTTATGCAGAATTTGAGGGCGAATTTTCTCTACCCTGGAGGGAATAATGCGGAGTAACAAATTTTGAAATGAGTTTGCAGAACAATGGATAGCAGATATAATTTTTTTTATTATTATTGTTATTATTATTATTAATATTGTTATTATTAATGTCACGACCAAACTAGGGACCATGACCGGCGCTAGGGAACGGGAATTCTTTCCAATCCGGAACCCGTAACAACCCTTAAAAATAAAAATAACAATAAATAATTAAAATATACTGTAATTAAAATTTCAATTTAACATAAATAGATCATCTTTTCATATCATGAAATAATTTAGTACAATATTCAGATAAAATATCTAAATTGAAATCTCATATAACAAAATAATTAAAACTCACTACTGTTACAAATACAACTACTGCAATTTACTAGAGTACAATAATAAATAAGTAAGTAAGTAATTTACATAATAGGGCTGGGGCGGAAGAAATCCGGCGAATAGGCCTACTGCTGAGGTCTGAAGAGGAGGATTCTCATGTAAAAACATCAACTGAGGGGGGTCAGACCTCACTGAGTGAAGTATTATAATATATATACACGCATAACTAAATGTCAAATGTAGACACTCATATATATATATAATAAATATATATATATAGGCAAGTACACACAGATGCTAAAAATTACTTTATAATTAATTCTGAAAAACATCGATTTATGAAGGATCAAATAGAATCCTAAGTTATCCCAACCTCAAATATCAATAGGAAATGCTCTAGCCATACAAGCTCACTTAATTCTATGTAAATTCACTTAATCCAACTGGACAATAGACTGGCTCCGAGACACTAAGTCAATCGAGCTCCAGCAGTCTGACTGTCAGTTTGATTGGCCCTGAGACACTTAGTCAACATAGCTCCAGCAATCACACCATCAATTATATCACATCTCAATCAAATCAATCATATCATTCTTAATCAAATCATAATACCACAAATGATTCTCACTCAACCCTAAATCTATCGCACCGGTACGTACACTGTCCTAGTGTTGCTCACTAGGAAGCACGTTCTATCGATATCTTTCATTAAAAAATAAAACATACATACGGAAAAATAAATAATGCATAATGACATTCAAAATGATCAAATAAACCATATGTATACCAGAAATATACCTAAAATAAACTAAGTATATTGCAGGTATATATATGTAAAATCAACTCAAACAATTCATAAAATATACTCAAAATCAACCAATAATATACTTAACATAAATTGAACATAAATCAAAAAGAAATAATGCATTTAATTTAAAATATACCAATAATATACTAAAAATATACCTAAAATATACTTAAACATTCATAAAGCAATTATGCAAAATCTTACATTAAAACATATAATTCTAAAATATGCAACCTAAAGCAATATATATATTCATAATAACTCACAGGAATGCGTTCCTCGAGACTGGTCCGACGGACCTGGTCCGCTAAACCTCGGTCTCGGCGTAACTAAACAATAAAAACGATCACGAATCAAAACATATATCTAACTTATACTTCTAGAGACTCGATCTAGAATTACTAAATACAAACAGACATAAAATCATAATTAGACCCAATGTCACATTTTAAGAAAATTCTATCGAAAATTTGGCAGAACCTCCTCTGTAAAACGGACATCTCTCTACTAAAAAGTAAAGTTAGTCCTGCAAGAAAAATACACTTATAATACCAAAAATTATCACAACCCTGGGTTGGGATCCCGAACTACAAAAATCCCCAACCGAGGTCCACAATTTCAAATACTAAAAATAAAATATATTAAAATCCATTAAATACCATAAATGTCCTCCAAATATCAAAATATAGTAATATAAGTATTAAAACCTAAAAATAATTATTTTACCAATAATTACTTAAAAACCCTAATAATAATATAATATTATTAAAAATCCATTTCTCGATAATTCAATATAATTTAATAAAAATTCATTTTACAAAACAGAATTTCTTAATTAGTCCAAACATATATTAAAAATTACTAAAAAATCCATTTATTACAAAAATAATATATTATATATAATTTGAAAATAATTTTTCAAAAATTAGTATTAATTAGTTAAAATTAGTAAATAATTTGTCAAAATCATTTTTATACCCCAAATAATATTAAAACCAATTAAACATAATATTTAACTAAAATTACGACCAAATTACCCCTAATATTTAAAGATACACATAAAATACTAATAATATTCAAAAATTCAATAAAAATTATATAAATACACAAAAATTATTTTCACAACATATTTCTCAATAATATCAATAAATAAATTAATTAACCAATTATTTCTAATTAAATATATATTTAACGTATATTTCCAAAACTAACATAAACTAAAAATAATTATAAAAATTACACAAAATTCATAAAAATTATAAATAAATTCTAAAATTAATATTAACCACCAATAACATCAAAAATCACAATTTCGTAATTTATTTAATTAAGTTACGAAAATAATAAAATATTCAAAAATTCACAAAAATCAAAATAATTCCCAGAAATCACACAAAAATTCAGAGATGTAGATTGAGCTAAGGGGAACAACATTTTTAAAAGTATTTTTCATGAATCAAGCAAGAATTATTGAAAAAAATTGAAAAACCAAAAATGACCGAAATTGAAAATGAGCTAAAACTCTCACCAAATCGCATTTTCAGGCTTGAAGGAGTTCGGAATCAACCTCCTCGAAGCTCCAGGAGTTCAATGCCATCGAAAACATCAGATTTGGTGGTCAGACGAAGGAGAACGACGAGAAAACATGATTCGGCCAGAAAAGGGAACGAAGGTCATTACCAGTGCCAGAGAAGGAACAGAAGGCAGCGGAGCTAGCTGGGGAAGAGGTGGTGGACAGCAGAAGGGCTGGAGGCACACTGACAGCCGGCGAATGACAGTGACAGGCGGTGAGGGTGGGGGATCGGGGAGAGAGAAGAGAGAATGGAAGGGTTTTTATTATTTTTGTATATATAATATACATAAAACTATATAATATATATTAATAAACTCTATATTATAAGTATATTATTATATTGTACAATATTCACACACCACACTTAAATATTCACATATATATATATATATATATATATACACACACACACATATATTAATATATTACACATTAATATTAATAATATACACATATAATATTAACATTAAACCCTAATATATATATATATATATATATATATATATATATATATATATATATATATATTAACTCATAAAATACAATTAAATAATGTAATTTATTAAAATGATATATTAAAATATTAATGCACCAAATTAAGTATTATTAAAAAAATTAAGTAGAAAATTATATTTAAATGTAAAAACAATAATAATTATTCACAAAATAGTAAAGTAATCAAATATGGTTTTAAAATTTATTAACACTGCATATCCTATTTTAAAATAAAATAATTTAAAACTTGGGTTATTACATTATGATTTAATTTTTATTTTAATTTAGTATGATTAGATTTTGACTTTCCTATATTGTTAGGGATTTGATTTTCTACCTTATCTAGAATTATCTTTATTTTTATTTCCTAAATAAAAATTAGGGTTGGTAGGTTTATGCCACTTTATAAATATGTAAGCCTTAAGGCTACGTGAGACAGTTTTTGTTGAATTGATAATCAGATTTCTATTTTCTCAATTTTTGGTATTCCTTTGTGTGAATCAATGAATCTTAATGTCTATATTCTGATATTTATGCACAAATCAACAGGTTGTAAAAGATTGATTTCTGGTATTTATGCATGAATCAACAGACTTCAATATTTATCCTTTGTGTTTTCTGGTATTTGTGTGCAAATCAATAAACTACAATATTTATCTCTTTGTTCTTTTATTTTATTTTTATTTCCTTAAAAACTTCCGCTACATCACACTTCAATCGCCATTCTAAATTACAAAGAGCTCGATCTAAACAAGCTTGAATGTTATGGTACCCAATCTGCTTGTTATGCCAAGTGAAAGAGTGGCCCTTAAACCCCAAATCAAGAAGTTCACATTCTTCAATTAAAGCTCTAAAAGGGAGTAATTATGAGTGAGATAGAGAAATGCCACCTTTTTTCTCGTATAGATGCAAAACAAGCGTTAAAGGTTAAAATTCCCTCCTAGAACCCAGGGGAACTTTATATTAAGATCTAAAGCACGAATTTTTTGCCATGCCTCTTGCCTTAGCTCACGTCTATGATCTCCATACACTTCAGTAAAATGCCACATATCATTAGTAGTTATAATGGCATCAATATAGTGTCGAGACATTCCTTTAATGCTAACACCCTATCATCATTCCACCATAATGCTAGTCCACCCAAATCTACCCATTGGAGATATATAAACTCCATTACTGAACCCCAACTTAGATCATAGTCCTTCCATTGCATTATCTTATTGCTTTGTTTCAATGAGGAATACCATATTTGGCTTATGTTTATAAATTAACTAGCGAAGAGATCCGATAATGAGAGACTGACCAAGACCTTGGTAATTCCACGAAAGAATCGACATTTGCTCAAGATGCAATAGAGCCACAAGGATATAAGCTATGAGGGAAGAAAATAAGCAAGAAAGAGAGTACGAGGATATAGAAAAGCTATTAAATATGTTTCAAACTCAGCTTTAGAGAATAAGCACTGTGGAGTTATATGTTGTAGTTTTTTTTAAAAGAAAAAAAAGGGTGCATCGTAATATGTTTTAAGGTGTTCTCTACGTTATTTTGTTTTTTTACAAAGTAAAATACATTTGATTAATGTTAGATGATAAAAAATGCTCTCATTCTATGATGTTAAAAATTTGACAATGATACCTTATTATATTTTTTATTTGCTTTTTTTATTTTTTTATTCAATAAACACGCATCCTTAATCTGTTTGCTTTTTAATTTGTGTTTTTTTTGAAATTTTTAAACTTTTTTTATGGAGTTTTTGTCTGTTATGGAATAGTATTACTTTATGGATTTTATATATCTTTCCGACGTGAAAAATTCTATTGATAATTCTGCAATTGAACTCATTTAAAGATTAGGGAGTCAATTTATGGCTAATCAAAGTCACTAAGTGGAATGTACAAATTTTGGAGTTACAAATTAAAAAAGTTCTGTCAATAGAATTGAAAAATAGCGGTAAGAAATTTAATAATAGCAATATTTTATTTTGATTTTTTAATTGTACTTTTATTTATATTATTTTTTATCAAAATGTATTTTTAATATTTAATTACTGAATAGTTTATCTTTTAAAAAATAAAATGAAATGAAATTAAATTAATTAAAAAATAAACTTAGGAAGAAATTTTATTTTATTTTTTTATTATTTTTTTAAAAAGGTTTGGGTCCATTCCATGTTAGGGAGCGTGAAACAACAAAAAGTCCGAAGCCATCAAAAGGTGGCCCATTCAATCGTTTAATCCAAACCCAAAACCCCATTTCTGGACAGCCAATTGGATTACAGTCCTTTCTATTTCGTATATTCATAAAAATATGCTCCACCACCACCACCAACTCTTTTTCATTAACCTTTCGTCAATTCAATGTTTACCGACCGCATTAATGTTTTCTTGAACAATTGACAGGGGAACTTGAAAACGAAGGAAGGATCCAACCTGTAACCTCAACAGCATTAATATTTTTATTTATAAAAATTATAAATGAAATATAATTAGTGATTAATTTGATGACTTATACATAAGTTTAAATCTGAATAATTAATCTGATGATTAATGTAAGTAGACTAACAAAATCAATTAATTATCGCTTGCTCTTTTACCCAGTTGCTTTAAACACGTTATTCTTAATATATATATTAGGAATTAAACAATTAATTGAATATGTCCACAATTTGAGTGATATTGTTTATCATTGTTCATACACATTGTTTTTGTCAGGCTATTAAAAAATTATTCGTGTTCAAACGAATTAGTTTCTAACGAAATAAATTTTTATGTTGACCGTTGCTTATCATGTATCATGTGTGTATCATATGCTTACTAAAAGCGTCAACATTTATTATTTTAATTGGTACCAAATTTAAAATTTTTCAAATTTAATTTGAATCATTAAAAAAATGGGTGTTAAAAGAGTTTTGTTCCGTTATAAATTCACACAATTCTAATTTAATAATAGTTAAAGTCAGTGTAACTACCGTATATTAAAAAATATCAGATAAAAAAACAGTTAATATATACCATTTTTTAAAATATTTGAATGATAATTAATTTTTTAAACAATATTTTGTAAATTTTTAACAAAAAAGTTAAACAATTTGACCATGCGTGTATCACATGCCTACTAAAAACGTTACTTTGAATCATCGAACGCGCCTATACGACCCTAACCCACCCCAATCACGCTCATATATTTTACAAATTACAACATGCAACAATAATACCTCCAAAAATTATTAAAATAAACTCCAGAAATGCTTAAAAATTCTGCCTATATATATGTGTGTGAATCTAAATTATTTAGTAAAACAATTAATTAAGTGTTATTATTTAAAAGATAAAATAGTAAGTTCCAAATTCCTCTTTGTATGAAAATTATTTTTTTATCTTAAAATTGTAGTCTAATTTTAATTTTAACACAAATTAAAAAATATTTAATATGATCAAATATAATAGAAAATTTATTTTTATTAAATCAATCATGAAAAAAGTATGCATAAAATAAATTTAGATGTTTTTTAGATGAAAGGTGTCCATAATTTGCCGATCATAAAAAAACAAATGAGTTTATAATTTTTTAAATCTCTAAATTTGTTAATTTTTTAGTTTTAGACCTCTAAAATTTTATTTTATATATATAAGTCATCAAAATTCACTAGTTTAAATTTTTAAACCCCTCTATTAATTTTTTTAATGAAAAATATTTTCTTTTAGTTTCTCAAATTTTATATTTCTAATTTACCTTTTGACACTTATATCACTTGTAAAATTTTCATTGATAAAAAATAAATTTATTTATTTTTATTTCTAATATTTTAAATTAAAAACATAAATTTATATACATTTTTAAATTTTAAAAATAAAAATACAAATTAATGTTAAGATAAAAAAATTATAATAAAACTATTTTTTTCAAAATAAATTATTATGATGAAAAAGAACACCATAATTAAAAGAAATTATGATAAAAAATATTTTATAATTCTTAAAAATTTAAATTTTATATTTTTAATACATTTTTTAGTTTTTTGTACAAAATTTTAATTAAATTATTGTGAATAATTTTTTATAATATAACTTTTATAAATAGTGAATACCGATGTATATCTATACATCACAAAAAACAATGATAGATTTTCAACTAATTCAAACTTTTTATCACCATTATCTTTAACCTTTATTTTTTTTATTATGCTTTTTGGATACATGAAAAAAATTTATATTATAAAAAATTATTCAATAATTTAAAATATTATGAAAAACAATATTATTATTATAATTTTTTTTTATCTTAGCATTAACTTGTTTGTTTATTTTTAAAATTTAAAATTATATATATATATTATAAATTAAAATAAGTAAATTTATTTTTTACCGGTAAAATAATTTAAAAAGTGATATAAGTGTTAAAAAGTAAAAAATTGTATAAATGTTAAAAATATAAAACTTCAGGGACAAAAAAAATTTATCAAAAAATTAACAGAAAAATTTAAAATTTCAAATTATGTGAAGTTTCGACATGTTTAGATGTATAAAATGAAATTTTAGGGACCTAAAGCTAAAATCCAACAAATTTAGAGGTTTGATAATGATTTTGCCTTTTTTAAACGTTTATCAAATTCAAACTAATTTGTTTCAATCTCCACATATTTATAAAAGTCTGGACAATTAATTTAATAAGATTATTTATATCATAATTCTAATTTAAAACATCATTAAAATAAAAATAGTGTCTATCAATTAATCACAATAATTATCTATAAAAAATGAGTTAATAATCTAGGTTAGGTGTGTAATCGAGTCAAGTTAACTTGCAAACTACTTGGAATCGACTCGAAAAAGATTTAAAATCAATACAATTATTGTCAAGTAGAGCTATTAGAATATGTTATTGAGATGCACTAGGTCAATCATGTATGACTATGTTTTAACTTTATCATTTTATTTAATAAAAATGCATTTTTCATTATCATTTTGTGTTTTGATAATTACTTGAATAGTCAATTCTTACTAAGGTCATCAAATATGTGACTTTATAGTAAAACTTTTAGATTAAATATGAGTTATATTCAAATTATCCATAATCATAACAATGTATTATGGCATATATGGTGTTGATTGATGATTATGTTTTACTAATAATGAATATGAGATTTTAAGTCAACTCATAGGTATTTATTTGAGAAATAAAGTGTTGGATTGACTTATCATGAGAATACCACATAGATAATTGTCATAAGTAATTCTCATCACAGTAATATTATCTTAGTCCTCTCACCTTGAAATTACCATGAATTTTTACATAACTATTTTGTATTTTGACACAATCTTACATTATCTTTAACTCGATGATAATATAGGTTGTTGTTGGGTATAAAATGAGTTATGTGAAAAATGTGAATGATTGAGAATAAATTTGTCCCTCATTTAATATGAGAAAGATATCAATAAGCCTCTTAATAAAATAGATTGAGGAAAATGTATGGTCATGCTAAAGTAAATTTGTAGAGAGTTATCATTCTTAGTTTACGTAGAATTAAGAAATTATATGATTGAATTATATAAAAATGACATAATCTATATTTTATATTCAATAAAGATATCATGTGACAAAGTGATTAAAATATTCACTTTATATTAGGTTATATCGGATTATTGATTTCATATGACTTGGATAGTCATAATGTTTTACTAGAGGTCATTTATCATTTTAGGCCTAAATAAAAATTTAAAACTCATTACCAACGTCATGTGAATCTATAGGGTCATATATTTTGAACAAATTCAAAATGAATATGGGTTTAACAAGACCAAATAAGCTATGTGGAAATAATAATATTTTATTTATCTATTTAAGGTAAAGGTTATCTTAAATAAATAGAATATTATTTCTTATTTAATTTTAAATAAAATCAAAATAAGAATAAGTGAAAAATTACCAAAAGGTTGTTTGGTAAATGAAACCCTAATTTAAATGTCTATAAATATGTTATATTTTCTAAGGTTTAATATACTCTCATTATTCTGCCATCAAATTCATTTTCTCTTTTTTAGAAAACAAAAAACATAGTTCTTTTTAATTTTTGATTTGTGAGAAATCAAGAGAAATTGCTAGCACACAAGTATTCATTTTCAAATTAAAGGTTGTTCGTATAGACACTTGTAGATGATAGATTCTGTTGGAAACGTCTCAAATTTGAATTGCTAAATTAAAAGCTCAAGGTAGGGTGTTACCAAAGTGAACCTCCTCTTTTCCTTCCAGATTTCTTACCCTTTTTACGTTTGTGGTAAGAAAACGAAAATTCTAAATTTAATCAATTAATCGAATTACTTGAATTCAGATTTGGATTTGCGATTCAAGTTTTATTTTTTCGCTGTGTATGAAATCTTAAAACCCAACAGAATATACTAGTCAAGTTTGAACTCCTAAATATATGACCTAATAGGTTTATTAGTCTAATCGAACTTATTTATCCTTTAATTTTAATATAATTATAATTATATATTACTAAATTGAGACGAGTTCGAGCTCGAGTTTGAATTTGAATCAAGTTTGAATGTTTTAAATTATATATTTTTAAAAATTTAAAAATTTTATTTAATCATTTTTATTTAACTAAGTCGAGATTAAATATATAAATTATTTAACTAAATCGAATTTAAACTTAATAAAAATTAATTGAAGTAAAGTAGAGTTTAAACTTTTTAATTTGAAAATTGAATTGAGCTTAAAGTTGATAGTATATTGATTTGACTATGCTCAATTACACTTTAATTTCGGTAGGGCAGGAGTATGAAAACACCTCTAATTTAGGTAGGGGAGGAGTATGAAAACAAAACACAAGTATGCTCTAAGGAAGGTAAACGTAAGGCGGTAAAAAATTCATCACAGACCTCCTACGTGTCACCACGTGTAGGTACCGTCACCTCATAGTCACGTTTCTATACTTCACATATCTGTCGCTCTCCCTCTCTCTCTTTTTCTTCGTTTTATAGTGGCCAGCATCCAAAGAAGGACATGGAGCGAAAACTAGACCGGCTCCTAACCTTACACGTGTGCTTTTGGACCATGTATATATTATATAATTAGTTCAAAAAAAATCATGCTAGCAGAATTTTGGTATATATTTTGGATCTACCTCATCAAAATAAGCATCTTTTGCTCTCGATTCTCAGCATCTCCCATTATATCCTACTCTCATACCTCTTCATCCAACGCCTGCCATTCTTTTCCGCTTCCTCTTATATACCCCATTTTCTCTCTTTCTTTATTTCTTACGCCTTAATTGCATTCTTCATCCCCACAGCACCACACACATTTCTTGAAATTCTTGAAGCTTGAAACCCACAAATTAATAGATTCAAAGATGAGCGTGTTAGATTCTCCGATGATTGAAGCTTTGGTGTTTGATTATGTCAACTTTGGGATCTTTACAGTTGTCAACAATCTTTGGACATGGGTTGCTCTTGTCACTGCAGCTGTTAGCTTTTGGAGAATCAGAGCTGCCGGTGTCCTTGTTAAATCGGAGCAGCCACCGCGAGTGTCTTCGACTGAGCCATCTCCGGTTCTTGAAACATCGCAGGCGCAGCAACCTCCTCACTCGGCTACTGTTATTCAGCCTCCTCCAACTCCATCATCATTTTCAGACAATACTGTAGGTTGGACAATATCAAGATTATTTTCAGGTTTTGATGATGTTGACGGTGTTACCAAAGGGAAGTTTACAATGTATTATGAAGATGATAGAGAGAGTGATTATGGGAACGGTGATGATGAAGAGTTACCGGTGGTCGGAGAGTGGGGTTACGGTGGGTGTAAGGAGTGGCCGGAGAGTTGGGAGAGAGTTGTGTTGAGGACGAGAATAGGAGAAATGGGAGGATGGTACCGGTTTCAAGATTTGACGGTGATTAACGGCAACGTTGTTAGATTATGGGACGATGTTACAAGAGGAAACTACAGCTCATCAGGTTGTGTTGTTGGGTAATTAGGTGGGATTAATTAATTAGTCTATAATTATAATGAATTAGAAGAAGCTCAATTGTTTAGCTTCTTGATTAAAGCTTTTAAATGTACATATATTTCGCCAAATTAAACAAACTTTTTGAAACCAAGCAATGATTTTATTTAATCTCTGTGTGAATGATCAGGATCGAGTTGTTGAATTCCCTTTCTTCCATGTACCATGTTTTTTTTTTTTTTTAAAAAAAAGGAACATTATCTTTGTTATATTGTATGATATAATATATAATTAAGTAACTAAGAATTAAAATACATGATAAGTTTAGCTAATAATTATTGCTTGGTTGAACTTTAGTCTTCAGTTGTCACACCTACTAATTGATGATTATTTGAGTACAGCGTAGCTAAATCCTGAAGAAGAGTAAGAGTACCAAACCTTACTTTAAGCAAAGACAGACACTACTTGACCCACAATTAAGTTAAATTAATTATTTCATTAATCTTAAAATTAATTAATTAATTAATTAATTCATGCCTTGAGGACCTTCTAGAGATTGCATTTTTTTTTTTCTCTCTTTTTGTCTAATACAAATGCTGTGGCTGTGTGTGTATGCTGAAGGACAATTATTTCGGTCCCAACTCCAATTCAGTTTTTTTTTATTAAATTTCAATTAATTTATCACAAGGAAACAGATGCTTCAGCAAAACAAGAGCTTACTCTCACCCACAAATCTCAGATATGTATAGCCAAGCCAACAATTCATCTTCATTCTTCACCGCACTAAAAAAAAAATAAAACAATCAATTTAGGCAATATTTGATTTGTGGAATAGATTAAGAATAAAATAATTATTTTTTAAAAAATAATAATTATTTATTTTGACTTAAATTTTATTATATAATACCAATTTCATAGAATAACAATTCTATATTTTTTGAGAAATAGTCATTCTTAAAAAAATAAAAAATAAGTGTTCTTTACTTTTGAAATAGAACGTTTCTATTTTTATCATTTTCTTTATATTTAAACTCTCATAATGTTTATATTCATATTTTCTTTTTTTTTAGAATTATTCAATTCGTATTTTTTAATATTTTTCTTTTAATTTAATTTAACTCATATTTGACTACCATAAATTATATAAAATTTATTTATTTTATATGTTTATATTTTTATGATTAAGAAATTTTAAAGTATTATTTATTTTATATATTATGCATTTATATTATTTTAGAGAAATTAAATATATGTGCTAATTTAATTTTTTTTATATGTGCTAATTTCTTTCCATCAAATAATATATTATTTTTTTTATATAAAACGTGTCAAAATTGTATGACTATTTAATTTTGATACCAATAATGAAATTCATTAATAAAAATATCAATTTTATTTATATTTAAATATATTTATCACTTATAGTAATTTTAAATTATAAACCAAAGTAGGAAATAGTAATTATTTAAGAATAATTATTTTAGGAATACCTATTATATTTCTTAAAAATTACAATTATATTTTACATCTATTTCATTCCATCAGTCAAGCATGACTAATGTGTCTTTGTGAAATGGTACTTTTTTTGTTTTTATGACACTCACTGAACCGTTCCAGATGTGCTGAACCCAATCCCCACCCCCACCTCTCGGTTGATCCAATGCCTATTTTCTCTTGAAAATTTAAAATTTTTTAAAAATATATGATTTATTATGAATGTGAATGAACAATATATTGCTTGTGAATGAACAATATATTGCTTGTGAGAGAATAGTACTCAAATAGTGAAAAGAAAATCTCTATATAAAGGGATTGAAATTCATTAATGAGAAGGTTAAGAAAAGGAAGAAGAAAAGATAAATTACTCTCCAAATTCTTTCAATATTATAGTTCTCTAAATTCTCTCCAAACTCTTTCTAAATTCTCTCAAAATCATTTTACTATAAAATATTTTTCTTCTAGTTAAATACTACTAAATTCAAGTTTAGTTCTATAACAAAATAAGTAATTCAATCTTTATTTTCATAACACGTTATCAGCACGAAGAGTTCTCGATCAAAACAATAAGGTACATATTTCTTAATATTTAATATTTATGAATATATTAGTTGATTATATATTATCATGGATGGCTATGCCTCCTACTAATTTATATATTTATATTTATTTCTTCAATCTAACTTTATATTAATTGTTATTTTTATTTTGTTTTACTAACTACACCATTGATGCAAATATTGCTAGAAATAGTTCTAACCTTATGGATGGCTATGCCTCCTACCAATTTATATTTATGCACATTTATTTTTTATTATTTATGTTAATGGAAGGCTATACCCCATTTTATATTAATGGACGGTTTTGCCCCATATTTATACATATCGTTATGTTAACTCACTTGCTATAAATAATCATATCAGCATTATTTATTGATTTTACTTTATATAATTTATTTCTCAATATATTATATTAAAAAAAAAATTCTAACGGCTATATTTTTATTACCAACGGTAATATAACGGTAATAAACGGCTATATTTTTCATTATAAATAGATGAGCTATAAATGTTATTCATTCACACAAATTCATATATTTTCTCTTTCTCTCTTTACTCTAAATTGTAAACATGATTTGGTATATTTATATTTATGTTTTGATCATGACTATTATAATAGTTTTAGGAATAATTAATATGAAAGATGATTTTCTATTTGATATAATTTTAAGTATTAGTGTATCATTTTTTGTACCACTATTATTTCTTGCAATATTCATTCATGATATAATTAATTAGTAAATTCTGATCATGTTTGATTTTTTTTAGTAGCCATAAAATTTATGAATTCTAATTGAGTTATATTTTTTTTATTAGTTATCATAATGACAAATCTAGCAAAGCTTGAGTTCGTTGCTCTTGACATCACGGGAAAAAATTATATGTCTTGGATTCTAGATGTAGAGATGCATCTTCAATCAATGGGGTTAATTGATACCATAAAAGAAAATAATAACACCTCATTGCAAGATAAAGCCAAGTCTATAATTTTTCTCCGTCGTCATCTTGATGAAGGATTAAAATGTGAATATTTGACTGTCAAAGATCCAAGTGTTCTTTGGAAGGATCTAAAAGACAGATATGATCATCAAAGAGATGTAATACTACCCGTAGTCACTGATGAATGGAGAGCTTTACGCTTTCAAGATTTCAAAAAAGTGAGTGACTATAATTCTGCAATGTTCAGAATAGTATCACAATTAAAATTCTGTGGACAGACAGTCACAGATGAGGATATGCTGGAGAAAACTTACTCCACATTTCATGCATCAAATGTTACACTACAACAACAATACAGGATGCAGAGATTTAAAAAATATTCTGAACTAATTTCATGCCTACTGGTAGCTGAGAAAAATAATGAACTCTTGATGAAAAATCATCAATCCCGTCCCACTGGCTCAATAGCATTTCCAGAAGCAAATGCTACAAATTATTCCAGATATAAAAATTACAATAGCCGTGGACGTGGGAGAGGTAGAGGTCGTGGACGTGGAAGAGGTCAATTCTTTGGCCATGGTCGTGGAAATAAATATAATAATACTCCACAACAAACTCAGACTCAACCTCAAAAGAAGTTAAAATCAGTCATCAGTGGTGTTCAAGAAAGGCCTCAATATAAGTCTGAAACTGTGTGTTTCAGATGTGGTAGTAAAGGACACTGATCACGAATTTGTCGAATACCACCACATCTTTGTCAACTTTATGAGGCATCATTGAAAGGCAAAGAAAAGGAAATAAACTTCAATGAGCATCATACTCATGTTAATGATACAACTCATTTAGATGTTTCTGATTTTACTGATGATTTTACTGATAATGGAAATTGAGACATCTATAATTTTAAGTATATTGTTATTACTTATTTGATTCTGAAGAATATGTTATTGTTATGTATGTTATTTTTAAATTAAATAAAATGTCCTACTTTACAATTATTTTATGTTTTTACCTCAATTGATTAATTTTGTGTTTATTTATTTTGAAGTTTAATATGGATTGTACTCAACATAAAGACAATATTGGAGATCTCTGCATACCAGATAGTGGTACTACACATACTATCTTGAAAAATAGAGATTATTTCTCTGAAATAAAGCCCACAAAGGCAGTTGTAAAAACAATATCAGGTCCTGTAGATCTGATTGAAGGAATTGGCAAAGCTAAATTTATGTTACCAAATGGAACAAAGTTTATAATTGATGAAGCTTTGTTTTCACCAAAATCAACAAGAAATTTGTTGAGTTTTGATGACATATATCGAAATGGGTGTGATACCCAATCTATTACTATAAATGGTAACAAATATTTAAATATAGTTTCCTATGAATCAGGAAAAATGCAAGTATTAGAAAGACTGCCAAAACTCCCTATTGGATTGCATTACATGCATATACATGTAATTGAATCAAATATGGCAGTAAAAGAAAAATCTTATGATCCTTCAATAATAAATTTATGGCATGACATATTAGGTCATCCTGGATCAGTAATGATGCGAAGGATAATTGAGAATTCACATGGGCATCCCTTGAAGGGGCAAAGAATTCCTCAATCAAATGAAATGCCATGTACAGCTTGTTCTCTTGGAAAATTAATCTTGAGACCTTCACCATCTAAAATTCAAAATGAATCACCTATGTTTCTTGAAAGAATTCAAGGTGATATATGTGGGCCAATTCACCCACCATGTGGACCATTCAGATATTTTATGGTATTAATTGATGCATCTAGTAGATGGTCACATGTTTGTCTATTGTCAACTCGTAATGTTGCATTTGCAAGGTTGCTTGCTGAAATTATTAAATTACGAGCACAATTCCCTGATTATACAATCAAGAGGGTAAGACTTGATAATGCTGGTGAATTTACATCTCAAGCATTCAATGATTATTGTATGTCTACTGGGATCATTGTTGAGCATCCTGTTGCCCATGTACATACTCAAAACGGTTTAGCTGAATCATTGATTAAACGACTTCAGTTTATTGCTAGACCATTAATAATGAGAACAAAGCTTCCCATTTCAGTTTGGGGTCATGCAATCCTACATGCTGCTTCATTAATTCGCATCAGACCTAGTGCATATCATAAATACTCCCCACTACAATTGGCATTTGGTCAAGAGCCAAATATTTCCCATCTCAAAATTTTTGGTTGTGCAGCATATGTACCCATTGCGCCACCTCAGCGCACAAAAATGGGTCCTCAACGAAGATTGGGAATTTATGTTGGGTTTGAAACACCCTCGATTATTAGATATCTTGAACCTCTAACTGGTGATGTTTTTACAGCACGTTTTGTTGATTGTCAATTTAATGAGGTTGTTTTCCCATCATTGGGAAAAGGGGAGAAAGAAGTGAAAAGGGATATTTCATGGAATGAACCATCATTATTGCATCTGGATCCTCACACAAAACAATGTGAATTAGAAGTGCAAAAGATTGTGCACTTACAAGCAATTGCAAATCAATTGCCAGATGCATTTACTGATACAAAAAGAGTGACTAAATCATATATACCAGCAGCCAATGCTCCTGCTCATATTGAAATTCCAGAAATAAAATCTAAGAATAAAGACACTCATGAGTCTAAAACACACCAGAAGCGTGGAAGACCAATTGGTTCTAAGGATAAAAATCCTCGAAAGAGAAAGGGAATAGATAATCATATTGATAGCGAGGAAAATATCCCTGAAGAAATAGAAAATAAAGAAAGTCATGAAACATTGTCATATACTGTTGCATGTGAAATCATAAATGACAAAGATGATCCTGAACCAAAATCAGTCATGGAATGTAAAAATAGGCATGATTGGATAAAATGGAAAGATGCTATGCAGGCTAAATTGGACTCACTAAACAAACGAAATGTTTTTGGGCCAATTATTCCTATGCCTAAAAATGTGAAACCTGTAGGATACAAGTGGGTCTTTGTACGAAAGAGAAATGAAAAAAATGAAATAATAAGGTACAAAGCTAGACTTGTAGCTCAAGGTTTTTCACAAAGGCCAGGAATTGATTATGATGAAACGTATTCTCCTGTTATGGATGCAATTACGTTCAGGTATCTGATTAGCCTAGTAGTTTCTAAGAAATTAGAAATGCGTCTTATGGATGTTGTGACTGCTTATTTGTATGGATCACTTGATAGTGACATTTATATGAAAATCCCTGAAGGATTTAAAATGCCTGAAGCATTAAGTACAAAATCCAAAGAAATGTATTCGATCAAGCTCCAGAGATCATTATATGGGTTAAAACAGTCTGGGCGCATGTGGTATAATCGTTTAAGCGATTATTTGATTAATAAAGGATATGTGAGTAATATTATTTGCCCATGCATTTTTATTAAGAAAACACTATCCGGATTTGTGATTATAGCTGTATATGTTGATGATTTGAATATCATTGGAACAGAAAATGAGATCTATGAAGCAATAGTATACTTAAAGGAAGAATTTGAAATGAAAGATCTTGGAAAAACCAAGTATTGCCTTGGTTTACAGATTGAGCAAATGCACAATGGGATATTCGTGCATCAATCAAATTACACAGAAAAGATCTTGAAACGCTTTAATATGGATAAAGCAAATCCTTTAAGTACTCCAATGGTCGTTAGATCACTCAATATTGAGACTGATCCATTTCGACCCTGTGAAGAAAATGAAGAAATTCTTGGTCCTGAATTTCCATATCTCAGTGCCATAGGAGCTCTAATGTATCTTGCTAATTGTACTAGACCTGACATTTCTTTTGCAGTCAATTTATTAGCAAGGTTCAGTTCAGCTCCAACAAAAAGGCATTGGAAAGGGGTCAAACATATACTTCGATACCTTCGAGGAAATGTTGATTTGGGTTTATTTTATTCTAACAATTCAAAACAAGAATTGATTGGTTATGCAGATGCAGGGCATTTATCTGATCCTCATAAAGCGAAATCTCAAACAAGCTATGTGTTCACAAATAATGGAACTGCAATTTCTTGGCGTTCCCAGAAACAAACGCTTGTCACTACTTCCTCAAATCATTCTGAAATTATTGCACTACATGAAGCAAGTAGAGAGTGTGTGTGGCTTAGATCAATGACACATCATATTGAAGAATCTTGTGGTTTTCCAGTCAACAAAAGTCCAACAATTTTATATGAAGATAATGCAGCATGCATTGCACAGTTAAGGGAAGGATATATCAAAAGTGATAGAACCAAACATATACCTCCAAGATTCTTTTCATACACTCAAGAGCTAATAAAAGACAATCATATAAATATCAAGTATATTCAGTCTAGCCAGAATTCAGCTGATCTTTTCACAAAGGCACTTCCAACTACAATCTTTAGAAAACACGTTCACGATATTGGAATGCGACATCTACATACTATATGAAGGAAGATTATACATATCAACTTGAGGGGGAGAATATCATGCACTGTACTCTTTTTCCTTAAGCTAAAGTTTTTCCCACTGGGTTTTATTTAGCAAGGTTTTAACGAGGCAGTTGCAAAATATTATTATTCAAGGGGGAGTATTATGAATGTGAATGAACAATATATTGCTTGTGAATGAACAATATATTGCTTGTGAGAGAATAGTACTCAAATAGTGAAAAGAAAATCTCTATATAAAGGGATTGAAATTCATTAATGAGAAGGTTAAGAAAAGGAAGAAGAAAAGATAAATTACTCTCCAAATTCTTTCAATATTATAGTTCTCTAAATTCTCTCCAAACTCTTTCTAAATTCTCTCAAAATCATTTTACTATAAAATATTTTTCTTCTAGTTAAATACTACTAAATTCAAGTTTAGTTCTATAACAAAATAAGTAATTCAATCTTTATTTTCACAACATGATTTCATTTGAATCCCCAGAAAAATTGCCATTGTGAAATAAATACAAAGTGTTTTTTTTTTTTTGTAGTGTCGCTATAAGAAGGATATGGGAGTGACTAATGTTGTTGTGGGCAGAAGTCCAGTGGAGTTTGCATCTGTTGATTGGATTTTGGCTAGCCGCCGGCCTTTGCCGCAAAACTGAGGCGCAATTGGCCCACTTGAAAAAGCCTCGAAAAAAAATGATTGCGCATGACACGAACACACACGTACAAGATTATTTTCTTTTGACAAGACCCACCAAGGTTAGCTACAATGGTCATCGTCCTTGAGCTTAATTCGCATATTCTCTAACAATTTGATGAACCTAAGGTCAGCTTGCATCACCATCACTCCAAATATAATACACATTGCATTTAAATATCTAATCAAGTGCGATGAATAGTTAGAATAACTATATAGGTTTTACTAGTCTTTTGTCGTGTTTCAACGTTCAATTATTGGTCTACTTACTTCTACCTACTATGATATATGTAACATTAAAAAAAAATGTTAAATCAGCTCCTCTTGTAATCGATAAAAAAAAAAAATACAATTAATTATCAAAATATGCATTCGCGAACAAATTCAAGCAGTGAAAAATATAAACATCTAAATATAAAAGGAGGATGTGAACTTTTTTTTTCATATTTTTTTCTTACGTATACTATGCATAATTAAATTACTTGATGAACTTTATTGATTGTGCATAAACACTTTTAATTTTAAATAAAAAAATTAGTATGTAGTTTAGTTTTTGTTTTGTTGTGAGCATCTATGATACGTATATTCGTTGGTTTGGTTAGGTACGATGTATAATGAAGCAAACGTTGGCCCAGAAAGCTTTCCTTATCTTGATCTCTTCTGGATAAGAATCCAAAAAACATGATAGTTAGCTAAAACGATGTACAATTCTTAATAGATTTGTCGTCTTGAAAGTTAAATCCCAGAAGAAGAAAGCACGTCATTTTATATTGCTTTTTTATGCAATGCAAGAATTCTCATGAACCTACCAGAAATTGCCTGTCCCGTTGCAGGGCAGGGCTTATCTACACACTACTGGCGCCTATCGTATGTTTTACTTTGACCTCAGCACTCTTGACTGATCTCTCATATATCACCCTTTTATTACAATAACTAAATTTATATTATTAATTAAATATAAAATATTCAAAATTTATGGCATGAATACAAGAGTTTAGTTTAATTCTCTAAATAATTCTTCGTTCTAAGTCGCGAGGAGGCAGCAACAATCGCCTAATGGTGGCTTGAGATTACATGTGCAACTGATTACTAACAATAGTTCAGGAATTGTAAAAATGGCATGTTATTATATTATATCTTTTAGAACTTTCACAGGAATGAACTTATAAAATGTAGCTCTCACCCTTGAATTAAATCACTTGCTACGCGTTTCACCTTCGATAAATCTAACTAAAAATCAAAATATAATGGCCCCGTCAATTCTGCTAGGAGGAGCACGAGCAAGGAACTGAGGCTCCTGATGAGCCGGAAAAGAGACAATCTAACACACCCTAGCTTGCAGCAAGTACCTGAACTTTGCAGCATGCCAACAAGAGCATATGGTCCACTTCGTTACTTTGATTAACCACCCCCCCCCCCCCCCCCCCCCCCCCCCCCCCCCCACAAAATAATAATAATTGAATAAATCATTTCACTTCGTAGGGCAATGCTTACTCCAGCCACATTTAATATTGGCCTCTGTATTTGCCAATCAAAAAATGTATCAATGACTATTTTGTAGATGCAACAGCAGCATCTATTATGTTTAATGGAGGACCCTTTTCTTTTTCTTGCTGCTATATGAATCCCACCATCGTTGTATATTTTGGCTTATTGATTGCCACTAGTATATATATTCACATGGGAATTGGCCCCTTTTCAAAATTCCAGCCAAAACAGCACGGGTGGCTGTCCTGTTGTCCCCATATAAGCACCAGCACCACCCTCTTGCTTTCAATGCACTGAGACACATAATTCAAAGGTCTTTGGAAACGGTGTTTGTGATTTTTGCTGTCATCAACCTTCCAACCTAAACCCTCCCCAGCCAACACAATTTATGTTCTGTAGGGAACGTGATGCTTCAAGAATTGAGATTATTAGCTTTTTTTGTTTAGGGTTTGAGTATGCTCTAATTCAACCTGATTTTTCTTTTTGGATGCAACCATAAAGTTTTTTTTTTTTAACAACTAATAAAGACAGTAATTTCCCAACACCATTGTAGGCGGCGGGGTTTAACGCGCGCTTAAGCATTTGACGATCACAGCGCTGTGCGGGCTCGAGGCCCACTAGAAAATACGATATAGGTATTAAGCTTATTCAGAGATGGAGTCGCCACCCAGATAAAAACTAGGATACACTTTACAACAACTGGATCCTACGGAAGTTCCCATAAGCCATCATCAGAGGTCGGGTTCAGAAACTGGGTATGAGTGTTTGAATGCTCACCCAACCTTGCAGTTGGCCTCCGTTTGTGTTTTGCGTTTTATTACCATTTAATTATTTAATTATTTCCTCACTTACCATACGTAATGAAATTGCCTTCGGATAATTGCCAGATTTTATAATTAAGTCCGAGTTTGCACATTAGTCCAATTTCATGCCTTTAAGTCCCAAAAAACGCAGTAAATAAAATAAATAATAATTTACAACCATACATTCAAAATTAGGTGGGGAAAGGGATTAAGGATTACAATGTTTTTTAGCTAAATAAATGAATAATATACAGAAAATAAACCAAACATATACCAAAAATAAACTATTAAAATAACATAAAAGTGGCAATATACAGGGGGTAACTAGTAACAATGAATACTCGATGATAGGAACTATCAAGTAATTCCTGCAAATAACACACGGTTAGCCCTTCCTTTCAAGAAAAAAGAAATCACAAATAACGATACTTACAAAAGGCCCTTTAAAGAAAGGGTTTTCACATTATGGACCAAAGAAACCTTCAAATAATCAGGATAATCACCATCATGCAATCATACAGGCATATTTAAGTTTAAAGGAATGCAAACCAAAGTGGACATCACGACGAGCATGAAAGGAAAACAAAACAGAAAGCAAGCTGAAACTGTCAATGAGGCGATGCCTCACCAACAGGGGGTCCCGTTCCCTTGATGCGAGAACACGAGACATGCACAAAAAAGGGCCTTTTGGGGCCTGCTAATGGGGCGATCACCTCTATGATGAGGCGATGCCTCTTCCTCTATGAAGAGGAATCGCCTGATCAAAAGGCTAGTTACGACTCTCAAGGCATTCAGATTTCCACTCTAAGCAACAATACATGCATACACACGCTCTACAATCATCAGACTACAACTACATGCAAATTGACCCATCAATAAAGTGAGATATCAAGCTAGACACATTAGAGATAAACCTAAAATGTACTAGGAGTTTAGTCACACAAGTAAGAACTCATAAAATGATGCATATGTCAGATTCAAGTGCAAGTTTTTTACCAAAAATAAGAGACCCTCAGAGGTGTTTTTGATTGAGATCCTTGCTAGGATGTGGTATCTACTTTTGACACAAGTTTTTTCCTTCTTCTCTTGTGGAGATGTGGCTTCTTTTACTTCCTCCTCTCCTTCTTCATTTCAAGACGTTTCTCTTCTTTTTTTTTCTCTCTGTTATTTTTCTTCAGAGCTTCCTCTCCCCTCCCTTTTTTTTTCAATCCTCCCTCCTCTTTTTTTTCTTTTATTTCTTTAGCTTTCTCATGCCCTTAAGCCTCCTAGCCCATCATGAGCTCTCATAGCCTTTTTTCTTTCCTCAAAAATTTTTTCCTCACGCAAGAAAGAGGTCTGGAGAGTGAGGTCCGCACCACTTGGCCGTCATGATTGCAACTGCATTAAATGCAGCTGCAAGTGGGCTGCCTTAGGGGCGACGCCTTATCGATGAGGCAATCGCCTCCTTGGCAGCTGCCAAAGAGGTGATCGCCTCATTACACTGAGGCGATGCCCCTTTGGACTAGGCTTGCGCTGGGCCGAGCGGGCTTAGGCCGAATTTGGATAGTTAGGCTCGATTTTGGATTTTTCAGGCTTCTAGGTTTTCAGGTCCACTTTCCACTTAGAGATTCAAGCTTCATTCCCATGTCCAAGTTCACACTCTCATCATTGGGCTTGACAATGGGCCGGTTAAACTGAGTAACCCTAATTCGTCCCCTAACACGAGTCGACTGAATCGGGTGTTTACAGTTTGCCCCCTGATTTTTTTGAAAAATCAATTGCATGCAATGATCATTTTTTGAAAAAATCACGTGCACAACAACAAATAAACAATAAGGTAAGCAACATACCTGACTCTCGAGTTTCACCTGAGAGATGAATCCTTCCATTCTGAAACGTGACCGTGATCCTCAAATTTTTCTGGCCCGATCAGCCACTCATTAATATTTAATAGAGATATTTAAAACTATTAACTTTGGGTTTTCCTGGCCCGACCCTTACAATATTGGAATTCGATTCTCAGGTTTTCCTGGCCCGATCTTCGCAACACTGAAGCTTGATTCTCGGGTTTCCCTGGCCCGATCTCACTAAGGATATGGTTTTCAGATTTTCTTGGTCTGATTATCACTCCTCTGGGGACATAGACTTTCGAGTTATCCTGACCTAGTTGTCCTTTGCTTTTGACTTCGGGGATACTGTCCGAACAGTCATCTCGATCCTTTGAGCTTCGGGGACTCAAACCTGAATAGCCCTTCCTTTGAGCTTTGGGGATTCAAACCCAAACAGCCCCTTCTTTGAGCTTCAGGGATTCAAACACGAATAGCCCTTTCTTTGAGCTTCGGGGATTCAAACTCGAATAGCCCTTTCTTTGAGCTTTGGGGATTCAAACCCGAACAACCCCTTTCTTTGAGCTTCGGGGATTCAAACCCAAATAACCCTTTCTTTGAGCTTCGGGATTCAAATCCGAACAGCCCTTTTTTCTAGAAACTTCATTTTAAAAATTTGTACTCTGAATTCCACCTCCCTAGCATACGACACTAATTTCCACCCATCATTTCATTTCCTCATCATTTTTTTAGGGGAAAACCCTACATTTTTGCTTGTTATAAAATTAACTTCTTCCTTTTGTCCTTTCTCCCTTCTATTTTTATCACCTTTTCTTTTCCTCTCTTTTTTCTCCTTACACTTCTTGTACTTCTTGCACCTTCCCCCTCTTTACAATCAATGGAGAATGAGAGAACACCCCCTATCCCTGAGTGGGATCATATCCCACCTCCTGTTAGTGCTTCTAGGAGCTTGGGATTGACCTGCGGAGACTCGATTCCTCTTTTAGCAGACCTAGGGTCCCACATTTGCTCATCTGCATCCAGAGAGGTTAGTACCCTATAATTTCCTGCAAAATTACATTGGGTCAGTGATTAATCAAACATAATTATTAACTCAAGACATTAATTCATTAAACAAATGAGAAATCAATGTTTTGATCGCCAAAAATCAAGGACTGTGCCCATTTTACCTTACAGAGGCGATTGCCTCATCATAGAGGTGATCGTCTCATTGATGAGGCGATCGCCTCTACGATGAGACGATCAACTTCTGTAAAGAGGTGATAACCTATCACCCTTTCACAGAGCCGATTGCCTCTCCAAAGAGGCGATAGCCTCTGTGATGAGGTGACCGCCTCTATGATGAAGCGATCGCTTCATCAACAAGACAAACCGCACTGTCTAAAAGTTCATTCATTATGAATTCCTCTTCTGAAACCATAACATGCATAAATTTCACTTCCCTATCTATTATTTGCAGTATAACGCTCATACGTTCAAGGGTACCAGGAATTTTCATGGAGCTTGAGTCTTCTTCAATGACTTGACTGACGATTAGAGGGATCGAATTCAGGAGACGAGGTTCAAGGACTTCGTACTCTCACTTCCACCTGAGCAGGGGCGCACGGATTACCAACCACTGCATGCCCTGATAGAGAGGTGGTTTGATACGATCCACACCTTCCACCTCCCATTCAGTAAGCTTACTCTAGACCCAGTATCATTTGCTGCCATCATGGGGATTGCCTATGCTGGGGATCCTGTGCCCTTTGATGTGAGTCTACATCAACTGTCTCTGGATAAGGCCGCATATATTGAGCGACTTTTGAGGATGACTCCCGACATGAAGGGGACTCATACCCTTAAATTGGACTCGATTAAGAGCTTCTACACTTAGGATCGGGCCACAACGATGGTCTCTCCCCTTGAGATTGACCAGGTGGTAAGGGCTTTTTTACTTTACCTGCTCGGTACCACCCTCTTTGTTGACACCCGCCAGCTCCATCGATCTGATGTTTTTACCGGCCCTTTGAAATCTTGACCAGGTTCCCACATTCGACTAGGGTAGCTACGCCCTGGCATACTTGTACCGGAGCATGGACGAGGTGGTCCAAGGGGCTAGGAGGTTTTACGGCTTTTGGCATACTGTTCTGGTACATCACGATCCCTTTTTTTCTTTGTCTTGTTCTGACTCTCATTACTTACATCAATTTTCTCAACTTCTCCTATTTTGTTTGTTTGTTGTCATTTTTTTTTAGGTCTGGTCTCTGGAGCTAGAGCTGCTTATGGGCGTTACATGAGTGGCGGATCACTTCCTGGCCCTCGACAGGTGGGGCGCCAACTGCGTCATGAAGAGGCACCTTGCGCGAGTTCACATCCACAGGCAGCACCTGAACTCACTGACACAAGATGCGGTACTTGCAAAGCATAAACCTATTTATTAGTACGTTACTCGTATTCAATTTACTTACATATCGACATCTCTTTTCTTTGCAGATCCGAAATGACTTGTGGGGGTCCGAGGACACTTGGACCATTGAGATGACTCGCTTTAGGCCCTTATCTCCGAAGAGGGTACTCTTATGTGGCCCTGGGTATTGAGCTTGGTACTTGGGGGAGCGGGTCTTGAACTGGAGGGTAGGTGTTAAAGCTAGGCGAGTCCCTAGGTCCCCTCCTGACAGTATGCTTTGGGCTCATGAGTTGGAGGGCGACGACCTGCTCAGGCTGTTATGGGCTCACCAGCTGTGGATCACACAGTTCACATGAAGAGCCGGTATATGGAGTTCATTCGTACCCACCTTCTGCTGAGGGTCCCCTTTCAGGTCGCTTCTACCTCTTAGGTAAATCCTTGTAAGTTCCCCTTTTTATTGCAAATTGACTGTATTCTTAACATGTTCCTCTTATTTTTATCGTTAGGCTATACCTACTAGGCCCGTGGCCCAGGTTAGGTCTCGAGTGCCTGAGAGAGAGCCCCTGAGGCGTCAACTGGATCCGAGCAGGGAAGAGACTTCTGTGGCTGGCGAGGAAGCCAGGTCGACTATCGCCCTCGAGTCTGAGTTTATCCCAGGCAGCTTCACTCACGTCCTCGACCCTCTAGCTCGATGTTGGGTTCCTCCTGGAGAGTTATCATGCCAATTCTTGGCCCTGGACGAGGAACTGACCCCTACATGCACCCCTGATGGTGCTACTCATGTAAGTTCTTTTCCTGACCTACTTACATTGCGATTCTCAAACCAATCGTTAGTTTTAAATATTTTTCTTTCAATAATGCAAATTCCTTTAGAGCAAGGCCTATATATGTATCACATGATAGAGGCCTAGAGAGATTACATGTTGGAGATCACCTAACAGTGGAGGGTAAGAATTTCATTATTTTCATATATGTATGCATGCTCGCATGGCTTACTAACCTGTGATCTATCTAAACAAGATCGAGACGTGGCTAGTAGGCCAAGGATCGCTACTCTTGAGCATCAGATTGATATATTTCAGATTGATGAGGGCGATAAGGACGAAGACAAGAACAGCAGCGGCGCCAGGGGAGAAGATGACCCTGAGGGTACGAGATCAGATGCTTGATGTTCTAGGGTTAAAATTTGTGTAGTCTCTGAGTAGTGAATGCAAAATTTTGGTTTTAGAATTTATGAACTGAATGTTTGCAGAACTCAACATTTTCCTTAATTAAATTCATTTATTTTTCTTTTCTCATTTCTTCACATGTGAGTTGATTTCAATGTTTGCATGTGTAACTGTCCCACTATATTTCGACACCTATTTAGACTGTGTGATTCGAAGAAACACAATCGGCCCATATTGCTGATGAGGCAATCGCCTCATCGAACCTTAGTGAAGAGGCGATCGCCTTTTGCTGCTGAGGTGGTGCCTCATTGATGAGGCGATCGCCTCATCAATGAAGCAACCACATCAGCAGCAGGCGGTCCTACCCCTATAAAACCCACATTCTTGTGTTTGGCCTAATTTTTGAATCCCCTTCATCCTTCCTTTTTTGTTTCTCCCTCTAAGTGTCTCTGAAAAGCCATAAACATGAAAGAATAAAGTCTAAGGTCCCTACAGTTGATTTTGAAAGCTTTGGACAATAAATCTTGGGCCAGGTTAGAGCCATTGCATCTCCCAATCTTCAAATCACTCCATACTAGGAGAATTAATTACCCTTTTCTCTATGCCATGGTTCAATTTTGGGATCCCCAGAAACATGTTTTTCAGCTCAACACAATAGAAATATGTCCCCTACCAAAGGAATTTGAGGCAATTCTCGGCCATCATACAGATTCTGCTTACCAACTTGCAATTCCTGCTCTTGAAAACCCAAATTCTCACTCCATTCAGCAACAAATGGCCCGTATGTTCAATCTTCCACCTCAGTCTTCCTTCCACTATATCTCTGACTCAGAAATCAAATTAGAGTCCCTCCTCAAAGTCATCATAATTATGGACAAAGGGGAAACTTACTGGCCCTGCATGTTAGCCCTCTATTTGTATGCTCAATTTTTGCTGGTTTCCCCCTCAGGGCACTGTGATACGAAGATCCTCTCCATCCTCGATCAAGTGGAGTCAGGGCTCAATCCTTTCCTTGTCATCTTAGCAAAAACCATCATTGGATTGAATGACTTCACAAGGATACGACGATTCATCGGAAGCCCCTTTTTGTTGGAGGTAAGTTTCCCGTTGCCCCTCCTTTACTTTCAACTGCCAATACTACCTGTACCTAAACATTTGCAATCTCGCAAATGTGGTTTTATGAAAAGCTGGGCTTAATCGAACCTCCCTAAGACATTAGGCGTTATCAATCCAAGCATTATCGAACAAGGAAACTACATCCCATCCCTGCAGACATTCGTGGCTGGCTATCAACATTCCCTGATACACTGATTCATTGGATGTGTCCCTAGTGGGGGTTACAGTATGTGACCCTTTAGTCTTATACATATTGTGTCCCGACTGTCGATCTCCATTTTGCCACTTTCTACAATCCAGCCCGCCTCTACCGCCAATACAGTCATAAATAACTAATTATAGAGCCTGTTCACAAGTTTGAGCCAGGGTCGCTTTCTCAGAATTTCCTGGACCACCTAGTGGCGACTTGGCCTTGAAGAGTCATCAAAAGAAACTTAAGCTATGACAGTGATCAGACCACCGATGATCATTACAAAGCGTGGGTTTGCTTTCAACAGACAGAAAAAGATAAATTTATTAAATATAAAAAGACAAGAGAATTACAAATGTTAAGTTCACAGGGTAGGCAATAAAAAAAGAGAAAACAAAACTAGCTCATGGAATAAAATTGTCATTTTCCCTTTTGTTAGAAGTAGTTTCCCTTTTGTACTAGTTAAACGGCTTATAATAGGCACATTATACAATGTTTAACGACAATTAAAGCAAATCATTTCATTTCATTTAAGCGTAAAACGTATATACATTTCGCTTTTGGTACATCTCATGTTATTAGTTGGCTTGCCCTTACAAGTTTTTCAACTAACCATTTTGTGCCTCTCTTTCCCCTTTTATATGTCCTTAACTTTTGCCTGGACCACCTCTTTCGAGGTTTTCAATCCAGCAGGACCCTTTTTTTTATTTTTCTTTTTTTTTGTTTTTTTATTTTTTTTAGTCTCTAACTTTTGCCTAGACAGTCTCTTTTCAAGGTTTTCTCCCCAGCGATACTTTTTACATAAAGTATTTCTTGAGCTTGTCTATGTTGATAGGTTCTTTGAACTCCTTCCCCTCCATGTCAGACAAAATGGCAGCACCTTTCAAAAATAACTTTTTTACCAAATACGATCCCTCCTAATTGGGCCTGAATTTCCCCCGAGGGTCTTTCATGAGTGATCTCATAAGTTTCAACACCAGATCCCCTTCTCAAATCTTGCCCGACTTGATCTTTTTATTGTAGGAACGGGCTATTCTTCTCTGATACAACTGAGAATGATACATAGCCTTCATCCTCTTTTCCTCCAGCAGTGTCAACTGAGCCAACCGACTTTCGTCCCACTGATACTCGGGGAGTTTAGATTTCAGAAGGACTCTCAATGACCTTACCTCAACCTCCACTGGTAAAACAACCTTACACCCATAGACTAAAGAGTACGGAGTGGCTCCTATCAAAGTCCTAGCAGTAGTTCGATACCCCCACAATGCGAACTGTAAGTATTCAGCCCAATCTCGGTAATTTTCTAGTGTCTTAGCGAAGATTTTTTTTACATTCTTATTTGTTGCTTCCATCGCTCCATTTTCCTGTGGCCTATATGGAGATGATATGTGGTGTTCAATCTTCTAGTCCTTTAGTAGTGTGGTCGTCTCTGGTGTTATTCTCACCTCTTCGTAACAGGGGGCTCGAGACTTTGTGAGAGTTAAGGGTCTGGCCTCTGGTTATTTCCCACTTTCTTACATGGAGGCCAGTGTGGCTAGGGCGTCAGCTACCTGGTTTCCTTCCCTTGGCAAATAAACAAATTTATACTATGTGAAGGAGCACATGATGGTAGTCAAGTATTCCTAATACAGCCGTAATCTGTCTTCTTTTATCTCCCATTCTTTGGTGGCTTATTTTATAACTAGTATGGAATCCCCATAGACAGTGACATTTTCCATCCCTGTGCTATGCAATGCTTCTAAGCCAAAGCTACAGGCTTCATATTCTGCTTGGTTATTGGTTGCTTCAAATTCAAGCCTTTTTTCCATCGGGATCATTTCTCCTTCTGGAGTAACCAAAATTACTCCTATCTCGGCCCCCTTGTTATTGATAGCTCCGTCAAAGTACATTTCCCAATCTTGTATCTCTATTGCCCCTAAATGCTCATCGAGGAACTCCAACTTCCACTTTTGGGTATCCCCCACCGGGCTTTGTGCCAAGAAGTCCGCTACTGCTCTTCCTTTTATTGTCTTTTTAGCCACATACTCTATATCAATTTCTGTGAGCAAAATGAGCCACCTAGCCAATTTTTTTGTAAGAGACGGGGTCTGTTGGAGGTACCTGAGCGGATTATGTTTAGAAACTGCTTGCACTTTATAAGACTGGAAGTAGTGTCGGAGTTTCCTCGATGCCCAAATCACTGCTAGACAAGTTTTCTTTATTAAACTATAAGTAGCTTCATAGGGTAGAAGCTTTTTACTCAGGTAATATACAACATGCTCTGTCTTCCTTTCACCTTCCTGTGCTAGCATCGCCCCTATTGCATCCTTTTCAATTGTCAGATACAGGATTAAGACTTTAACTAGTCTCAGCAGTTGTAAGACAGGGGGATTCATCAGATAATCCTTGATAGTTTCAAAAGTCTGTTGACATTTCTCGTTCCACACAACAGGTTGGTCTTTCTTCAGAATCTTAAAGATACAGTTGCAGATGATTGTTAATTTGGCTATGAATCTGTTGATATATTGTAAACGCCCCATAAACCCTCAGACCTCTTTTTTGTTCTTTGGTGCGGACATATCCCTGATTGCTCTGATCTTATTTAGATCAATCTCTATTCCTTTCTGGCTGACAATGTGTCCCAACAGTTTCCCAGAAATGACCCTAAAAACACACTTTTTCAGGTTCAGTCTGAGATTATACTTTTCTGCTCTAGCCAGAAACTTGTCTAGTGCTTCAAAATGCCCTTCCCTAGTTGCAGATTTCACCATCATATCATCTATATACACTTCGACCTCTTTATGGATCATGTCATGCAGTAAGGCAATCACCATCCTCTGATAAGTGGCCCCCACATTCTTCAACCTGAAACTTGGTAACAGTATACGCCCTATTCGGTGATGAATGATGTCTTTAATCTATCCATTACTGCCATCATGATCTAATTGTATCCCGAAAATCCATCCATAAAAGAGTACATTGCATTGGAAGCTGCACTATCAATCAATGTGTCAATATACGGTAGGGGAAAGTCATCCTTAGGGCAGGCTTTATTCAAATCTCGGTAGTCCACACACACTCTGACCCTTCCATCCTTCTTGGGAACTGGAACTATATTTGCTAACCACTAAGTGTCCTCTACCACTTCTAAAAACTTTGCCTTCAACTGCTTTTCGACTTCTTCCTTAATCAAGAGAGCCCATTCTGGCCTTAGCCTCATTTGCTTCTGCTTTATTGGCGCTATGTGAGGGTATATGGGGATTCTATGTTCTGAGATCTCCTTGTCGATTCCGGGCATGTCTTCATAACCCCAAGCAAATACTTTCTGTCTCTTTTTTAAGATTTCTTCCATTTTTTCTCTCTCACCATGAGTTAAACCAGAAGCAAGCAGTATATTTTTAGGATTATCGTCTATGCCTAAATTAAATGATTCGGTTTGCATGGAATTAATGTTAAACATATGCATGAAATGATCATCACAAACAGAATAACCATTAGGGAACACATCACACAAATAAGTAAATTCAGATTTCATTGCATTCACTTTTGAAAAGAAAAGATCGTCAGATTCAAACAGAGAAGCTAAGGAAACATCAAAGTCATTCTAAAATTTATCTACGATGGAGTTGAGGATGTAGGTCTTAAAGTCTAAGTCTTTATTCTGATCATCAATGCCTTTCTGCTTTAAAGTAGCTTCGTCTTTTTTAGACTCCTCTTCGGCCAATACCAGCTCCTCAGCAGGGGCCTTTTCGTCAGTGACTTCCTCGATTTTGTTCATGAATTCAGCAAAAATCTTAAACCCTAGGATGACTTCCCTAGCCACCAGGAGGGTTCTGGAGTCCCGCTATATGAATGCCTAGTGCCCTCCTTTATAAAGATTTCCCATAGAGTTTTCTTTCTAGTCACGATCTCCTTTCCCTTTTTTTTAGACTAGTCCGATAAACCCAATTCCTTCCCAACTTTGTCAACCTCTTTGAATCCTAACCCATGCTTCAGAATAGGTACCTTGCTTCCCATAAACTCTGAAGGTCCACTCTGATTTTTCCCTAACCCCATGCTAGGCAAAAATTTCATATTGCACATCATTCTTAGAACTTTTTCATCCATCTCATCCTCATAGATCACACAGACTTCAAAACTGGGGCTAATGGAAATATCTTTAGGGATTAACTTCAATGCGGTTATGGCGACTTCAGTTTCAGCTGAGATGGTGATAACCCTTATTTCATGTGGAAACTTAACCTTCTGATGAACAGTGGATGGAATGCCACCCAGGGGGTGAAACCATGGCCTCCCCAATAAAATGGCAAAGGTTACTGGGATATCAATCACACGCAGGTCAACCCAGACTTCTATAGGCCCTATTCTGACTAACGCCCTGAAAGTTCCCTCCACAGGTCTCTTGATGTCATTATAAGCCTTAATAACCACCTCAGAAGGCTTTAGGTCTGCTACCGTCAACCCTAGTTTTGATAGAATCTTCAGTGGACACACAATGATGGTAGAACCGTTGTCAACCATCACACAGCAAGTCATCTTCCCTTTTACTTCGGCTTTGATAAACAGAGCTTTGTGGTGATCCCTCCTTTCTAGAGGCAGATCGTCATTGGACAATGTTATCATTCCTTGAGGAGTTTCTGTTAATGACTGGACCATCTGTTCTGGAGTGGAATTGGTAGGAATCTTTAGTGCCAAGACCAGAGCTTCCCTGTGATCCCTCAAATGCATGAGTAACTCCCAAACACTAGCAATGGTCTCTTTGTTTGGTCCTACCTCCTCTCCCTTTGCTGCACATCCTACCTTTTCAGATTCAGACTCGATATCCCCAAGTTTCTCTTTCTTTTCCTCGACCCTTTTCTTTTTCTTGCTGCTATATAAATCCCACCATTGTTGTATATTTTGGCTTATTGATTGCCACTAGTATATATATTCACATGGGAATTGGCCCCTTTTCAAAATTCCAGCCAAAACAGCACTGGTGGTTGTCTTGTTGTCCCCATATAAGCACCAGCACCACCCTCTTACTTTCAATGCACTGAGACACATAATTCAAAGGTTTTTGGAAATGGTGTTTGTGATTTTTGCTGTCATCAACCTTCCAACCTAAACCCTCCCCAGCCAACACAATTTATGTTCCGTAGGGAACGTGATGCTTCAAGAATTGAGATTATTAGCTTTTTCTGCTAATGTAATATCCCGAGTTTTTAAATATTTTTATATTGCATCGGGATATGCAGTGTTAATAATTTTGTATATATTTATGATATTTTTTTTGAGTTTGTTAATTTTTTAAAGCTAATTTTAATTGTTTTACATTATTTTAAGTACTTTACATAAAATTTTCCCGGGAATTATATTTTCGGAAAAATTGATACGTAAATAATTTAATACTAATTATTTTGACTAATTTTACGAATTTACATGAACTCATATATAATTTTTAAAGTACTAAAATAAAATGTATATATGTGTATTTATTTAAATTAATTAGAGCTTAATTAATTTTCTTAATTGTATTATTTAGTTTTATTATTAATTAATTAATTAATTTTAAGTGTATAAATTATTAAATATAATAAAATATTTGTGTGGTGAGAATTAATTGGGTGTGGAAATATATATTATTATAATATAAGTGTGGATATATATATATATACATATATACATAATTTATTATCAAAATTATAAAGTTTGCATTATTTATCAAAATGTCATTGTCTCCTTCATTTTTCCTCCAGATCGGTTTCCACCATTTTCGGCCATTTCCAGCTGATTCTTTGCCGTCAGTGTGCCTCTCCTCCTTCCTCCTTCCTTGCCAGCCATTCCTGACACCTAAATCACCCTTTTCCGGCGAGTTTTCACCGATTTTTCTCAAAGAAGCCAAAAATTGATCAAGCTCCGATCAAGCCGTTTCCGGCCACCAAATTTGATGCCACTGGTCTCTATCTTCTCCTTGTGGTCCAGTGAGTGTGATCCCAAGTTTTGTTTCACTTAAAATGGTCTAGATTTTCCTAGGTTTTAATTTCTTAATTTCGGCCATTTAGGGGTTTTGAAATTGTTTCAGTTCCAATTTGATTGATTAATGAAAACTTCCTTCACAAACTTTGATCCTGGAAGCTCAATCTACATGCTGTAATTTTTGTAGAATTTTTGGAATTTATTTTGATTTTTGGGTATTTTTGATTGTTTTATTAATATTTTCTAATTTTTGAAAATTAATTAATTAAATTATGAAATTGTGTTTTATGGTAATTATAGGTGTTGAAATGAATTATAGAAATTTATTTGTAATTTTTGTGAATTTTTATATATTCATTTGGAATTTATTAAGTTTATGTAATTTTGAAAAATAGGGTTAATTATGTTTTTAATTGAAATAAATTGGTTAATTAAGTATATTTATTGATATTATTGAAATATATGTTGAGAAAATGAATTTTGTGCAATTATATTATTTTTGGTGAATTTTTGGATTTATTTTAGCAAATTTATATATATAGGGGTATTTTGGTAATTTTACACTAAATTGGCTAAAAATGTAATTATATTGATTTTAATAGTTATTTAGGGTATAAAAATGATTTCTACAAATTATTTAGTATTTTTAACTAATTAAAACTATTTTTCGTAAATTATATTTAATTATATGTATATTATACGTTTTTTCTAAATAAATGAGTTTTTATCGGTTTTTAACATGTTTTAGGGTTAATTAAGTAATTTTAATTTATAAAATGTATTTTTATTATATAAGGGTATTTTTGGTATTTTATGAATATTCTGTGAATTATGAACCTCGATCGATGAATTGTAGTTTGGAGTTCGATCGAGGGATTGTGGTTGTGAATTCTGTGTCTATTTTCGGAGTGTGTTTCTTTGCAGGACTGGCTCTACTCTTTAAGTACAGAGATATCCATTTTATAGGGGAGATTTTGTCGGATTTTCGGTAGAATTCTCATAAAACGTGATATCCGATCGAATTCCTATTCTAATTCTGTGTCTAAGATTCTAGATCGAGTTTTTGAAATTCTGATAGATTTATTCTGATATTCTGTGATCATTTGTTTGTTTAGTTGTGCTGAGATCGAGGCCTAGTGGACCAGGCCCATCGGACCCATCTCAAGGAGCACAATAATCAGTGAGTTATTATTTTATATATATATGTTCTAGGATGCATGATTTTAGAAACGTGTGGTTTATTTTGATAAATATGCATAAATGATTTAATTAGTATTTAAGTTTATTTTTGATTTATTTTCGGTATATTTTAAACTATATGCATGTTTTATTAATGAATTATGCTTAAAATGTTTTTGAATATATTTCTAGTTTATTTTATAATTTAATTGGATTTATTTGAAGTATATATACTTGAAATATACCTGGTTTACTTTTGGTATATTTCTAGTATATATATGGTTTATGTTGCTGTTTATTTCAAATTCATGCATCATTTATTTTTATGAATGTATGTTTTATATTTAAATTGAAGGATATCAATAGAACGTGCTACCTAGTGGGTAGCACTAGGACCGAGTACGTACCGGTACGCTGATAGCTTTTAGGCTTCATTACTAACCTAATTCTGGATATTGATTGGATTTGATTAATTGATATGTGAGATATGATTTAGGAGTGGAGTGTGATTGTTGGAGCTCGGTTGACCAAGTGTCTCGGGGCCAATCACATTGACAATCAGACTACTGGAGCTCGGTTGACTTAATGTCTCGGGGCCAGTCTACTGTCCAAATGGAATATGTGAATATATTTGGAATAAGTGAGCTTGTATGGCTAGAGTATTGTTTAACACTGTTTTGAGGTTGCGATTTTCTAGGGTTCTATTTGATCCTTCATAAATAGTGGTTTTCAATAAAAATATATAAAATGATTTTATTGCATTTATGTGTATTTGCTTGTATACATATGTATTATATATACTTTTGACTGTGTGCATTATCATTTAGTATGCATGTATATATATTATAATAATTCACTCAGTGAGGTCTGACTCCCCTCCATTGACTATTTTTCAAGAGAGTCATCGTCTTCAGACCTCAATAACAGACCCATACGCTGGATTTCTTCCGCCCCGGCTTCATTATGTAAACTGTTTACTTGAGTTTTATTTTATTTTATAATTTAGACACTACAGTAGTTATAAAATTGTTAAAGGGGTTTTGTGCTATAATTGTGTGAGTTGTATATTTTAAGGATTTGAATTGGATTTGTATTAAAAGTTTATTTATATATATATGAGATGAGGTTGTTGATTTAAATTCTGTGGTGGATTATTATTTAATTATTTATGATTTTAATTTTTACTGCAGAATATTTTAATTATGTTATTATTATTATTGCATGCTTTTATTTTATTTTAAGGCTTGCTACGGGTTCCGAATTCGAAAGAATTTTCGTTCTCTAAAGCCGGTCATGGCCCTTGTATTGGGTCGTGGGGTTTGAGTATGCTCTAATTCAACCTGATTTTTCTTTTTGGATGTAACCATAAAGTTGTTTTTTTTTTAACAACTAATAAAGACAGTAAATTCCTAACATCATTGTAAGCGGCGGGGTTTAGCATGCGCTCAAGTGTTTGGCGACCACGGCACTGTGCGGGCTTGAGGCCTACTAAAAAATACGATATAGGTCTTAAGCCTATTCAGAGATGGAGTCGCCATCCGGAGTACAGTAAATGGATCCCACGGAGGTTTCCAGAAGTCGTCATCAGAGGTCGAGTTCGAAAACTGGGTATGAGCGTTTGAATGCTCACCCAATCTTGCGGTTGACCTCCATTTGTGTTTTGCATTTTATTACCATTTAATTATTTCCTCACTTACCACACGTAATGAAATTGCCTTCGGATAATTGCTAGATTTTATAATTAAGTCCGAGTTTGCACATTAGTCCAATTTCATGCCTTTAAGTCCCAAAAAACGCAAAAAATAAAATAAATAATAATTTACCATACATTCAAAATTAGGTGGGGAAAGGGACTAAGGATTACAACACTTTTTAGCTAAATAAATGAGTAATATCCAGAAAATAAACCAAACCTATACCGAAAATAAACTATTAAAATAACATAAAAGCAGTAGTATATAGGGGGTAACTAGTAACAGTGACCACTCGATGACAGGAACCATCAAGTAATTCCTGTAAATAACACACGGTTAGCCCTTCCTTTCAAGAAAAAAGAAATCACAAATAACGATACTTACAAAAGGCCCTATAAAGAAAGGGTTTTCACATTATAGACCAAAGAAACCATCAAATAATCAAAATAATCACCATCATGCAATCATATAGGCATATTTAAGGTTAAAGGAATGCAAACTAAAGTGGACATCATGACGAGCATGAAAGGAAAACATAACAGAAAGCAAGTTGAAACTGTCAATGAGGCGACGCCTCACCAACAGGGGGTCCTGCTCCTTTGATGCGAGAACACAAGACACGTATAAAAAAGGGCCTTTTGGGGGCCTGCCGATGGGGCAATCACCTCTATGATGAGGCGATCGCCTCATTGAGATGAGGCGATGCCTCTTTCTCTATGAAGAGGCGTCACCTGATCAAAAGGCTAGTTACGACTCTCAAGGCATTCAGACTTCCACTCTAAGCAACAATACATGCATACACATGCTCTACAATCATCAGACTACGACTACATGCAAATAGTATTCAAAGACCCATTAATAAAGTGAGATATCAAGCTAGACACATTAGAGATAAACCTAAAATGTACTAGGAGTTTAGTCACACAAGTAAGAACTCACAAAACGATGCATATGTCAGATTTAAGTGCAAGTTTTTACCAAAAATGAAAGGCCCTCAGAGGTGTTTTTTATTGAGATCCTTGCTAAGATGTGGTATCTACCTTTGACACAAGTTTTTTCCTTTTTCTCTTATGGAGATGTGGCTTCTTTTGCTTCCTCCTCTCCTTCTTCCTTCCAGGACGTTTCTCTTCTTTTTTTTTCTCTATGTTCTTTTTCTTCAAAGCTTCTTCTCCCTTCCCTTTTTTTTCAATCCTCCCTCCTCTCTTTTTTTCCTCTCTTTTTTCTTTTATTTTTTAGCTTTCCCATGCCCCTAAGCCTCCTAGCCCATCATGAGCTCTCATAGCCTTTTTTCTTTCCTCAAAAATCTTTTCCTCATGCAAGAAAGAGGTCTGGAGAGTGGGGTCCACACCAGTTGGCCATTATGATTGTAACTGCATTAATTGTAGCTGCATTAAATGCAGCTGCAAGTGGGCTGCCACAGGGGCGGCGCCTCATCAATGAGGCGATCACCTCTGTGATGAGGCGATCGCCTCATTGGTAGCTGCCAAAGAGGCGATCGCCTCATTACACTGAGGTGATGCCCTTTTGGACCAGGCCTGCATTGGGTCGAGAGGGCTTGGGCCGAATTTGGATAGTGGGGCTCGGTTTTAAGTTTTTCAGGCTTCTAGGTTTTCAGGTCCACTTTTCACTTAGAAATTCAGACTTCATTCCCATGTCCAAGTTCACACTCTCATCATTGGGCTTGACAACGGGCCGGTCAAACTGAGTAATCCTAATTTGTCCCCTAACACGAGCCGACCGAATCGGGTGTCTACAATCATAAAATGAGAGAAAAGGGTGCAAGTTTCGAATCTTACTCTCTTCAACATGATACTCATACTTTTTACTACTTGTGCTACTCATTGGACACCATAAGATATCAAACTACATTAGATATGTGATTAATTTTCATTTATATTTCATGACTAACTAACCTTAATTTAAAAAAAACATTTGACATGATGAGAATTTAAGTGAAATTCTCTCTTTATAATATCCTCCCAGTTTTTATGTATGGACTTACACCATTAAAAAAAATTACTAAATTAATTGTAAGTGATTTTTATGAGTTGAAATGCACATAAAGTTGATGTAACTTTCCCTTTTCTCTTTTTTATAGCCACTGTTCATCGTTCTTATAGCATTGTTCTTCCATATATTGTTGGTAGGATTTGGGTGGTTTTTTGATAATATTTAACAAAAACCACCCAAATCCATTGATATCCTTAGTTTTTTTGTCATATTTAGTGTCAATAAATAAATCTTGGTGTGCTTTATACTTATTATTTGTGGTTTTAAACCCTATAGCTATTTGGATAGCTCTTTGCAGATGCATCATCAATCTATTATAGGAATACAAACAAAAGTTCATATTTCTTGCCCCAAAACTCAAGCTTCATTGCTCTCAAATAAAAACGACACTTTCAAAACTATTTGTTGGGATGATGAGTTTTTGATAACTCAATTTAGATATTTTCTTCTCTCCGTTGTAGCCATGGAAATTACTGCTGCTGCTTACTTTGGTGATGGCGGTGCTTTTCAGTGTCAAAAATCCTAGCATGATGAAGATGAACTATGTTGGGCTTTTTTCATGTAATGGGCTAATTTTAAGTTTATGTTTATGTCTATGTTTTAATTTTTATTGTAATTTTCTTATCATGAGTTCTATTATTGTAGTCACTTTTATTATATAATGATATAGTTTATGTTATTGTTCACAGAAAAAAAAACGCTTAAAAAGTCACTAAATATTTTAAAAAGTTCAACATGGAAGTTAACCAGCTGAACCAGTTCAATGATCAAAATAAGTAAAATGTATGATTTCTTGGTTCATAGCTATATCCCAGCGGATGCAATTTCTGGCTTCTTGCATTGCAAAGACATAAGAATAAATAGCATTAATGTTCAAGTTCCAAAAAAAGGAAAACTTGGCATTGATGTCAAAAGGTTAAAGATACGTTGAAACAGTTGCAGGTAGACAAGACATTTAAAATTGCATAGGGCAATTATCCATGTACTTAGCTAGCTTGATCAATGTGTGAGTTATTTTTGTTCGATTTATATCTTTTATTTATTGATGATATGTTTATAAGAGACCACATCCCCATTTGGAAACCAAATCTTAATGGATATGACCTGATTTTACGAGTGAAGAGCTGTTTAGGTGCATTGAAAAAGAAGTTGAAAATGAAGTCAATGTAACACTACTACATATGGGACCTGTAGATCCTCCTCTTATCAAATGTTAATCATCCTTGCAAAAAGTCTTCTAAATTAGGTGAGCTAAAAATCTTATCTAGCTGCATAGTATTAGTATAGTGTGTGCATTGCTACTGATTCTATTATTTTTAACCGCACCCTCTTGCTCACACTCCATATAATACAATGATAACTCCTTTTTTGGCTTTAAAGGTGGGACATGATGTTATTGTAGCCTCTGCTACTCTGTCCGTGGCACATGTGTTGTTTCAGAGCTTGTACAGAAAAAAATCCATGCTAGCTTTTGGATCAAAGGTGCAGATCATGTAGTGACAAAAGATGATTTGAGGTTCGATTCGATAATCTATCATATCAGGGCCCTACATCTACTTGGATTTCGCCTTCGAGGACCCATGCTAAAATCAGGTTTCAATACCCATCAATCTGAAAAGCATTTATATTCTTAAATAATAATTAGGTTTGTATCATTTGCCATGTTTATTAAAACCCAGACAACAGAGGTAGGGGTTTAGCAGTAGACAGAGCTGAAAAATTGGCAAAATCTATCTTCAGCCCACTATTTTTGTGGATCTTATAAAGACGTAAGTGTTGTGTTATCAACTTATTGTCATCAAAATTGGTTCCAATGGCCCATTTTGCATGTTCTTTGGCAATAATTCAGGAGTGGGTGTGTGAAAGTCGCTTGATAATTTCCATATATCCAATCATCTACGCATATATGGGTGTTAAATAAGGACACACATCGCCTTTAGTTAAGCCTATAAGTGTTTCACTTAATGACCATGGAATTGTAGGATTACAACATGAATCAAACTCAATTTTCTTCTACCTTGCTCTTCCAATTTTAACAGTTGAATTGGAAGGGACAAAGCATAGTTACACCTTCATGGCCTCTATTATGCAAGTAAAGGTGTGCAATTGCTACTGGTAAATATTGAAAAAGCAAACCTGACTCCCTGTACAAGGATAAGACTTGAGAGTCGTGGACCTTCAATGCAAAAGCACCTGCTTTTGCATTTACTCCTATTATTTACTTTTTCCCCAATTTAACCCTTTTGTATTATAGCGAGTTAGTTATCTTCATTCTTGGATTCTTTATATTTCAAAAATTTTAAAAGACAAATGATTTATATTGAAAAAAAAAAAAATTGATGGCAATAACGTGAATAAACTCCAACTCGATGCCCATGCTAAAACTCAACTCTCTTATAAAAACCCATGTCAGCAAGAGTTAGTGTCATCATAACTTCGCAGCTACAGCTCCATAATTGTGCCAGCATTGGGCAATGCCTCCTCTTGTCTCTCTCTTTACCCTTCTCTTCCTTTTTCTTTCCATCCACTCCGCCGCCGCAAACAACCGCAACACACCTCCCCAAGATCTGGTCCGTTCATCATGCCTCCATGCAAGTTACCCTAACCTATGCATGCGCACACTCTCCACTTACTCTGGCCCAGCTAACACCCCAAGAGACCTAGCTCTTGCAGCAGTGAAAGTCAGCCTGGGACGTGCAAGTAAAGTGTCGAAGTACTTAAGGACATTATCTGAGGTCAAATCTAAGAGGGAAAAAGCTGCGTTGAGTGACTGTATTGAGCAGATATCTGACTCGGTGGATGAGCTGAGCAACACCTTAGGCGAGTTGAAGCATTTGAGAGGGGAGACATTTAGGTGGCAAATGAGTGATGCTGAAACATGGGTTAGTGCTGCTTTGACTAATGAAGACACTTGTCTTGATGGGTTCGAAGAAGTTAAGAGTAAAATTAAGAGTGATGTGAAAAGAAAGATTACTAATGTTGCTAGAACTACCAGTAATGCTTTGTACATGATTAATCGACTTGGTGAGACTGGCAGGCCTTGAAAAAGCTAAGAATCTTATAGCAGTCATATAATTACTTTTTTTTTTTTTTTTCTTTTGATTACTTATTATGAGTAGTATATGTGTATTTGTAATCTTTTGGTTTTGTAGTTAATTGCTGCTTAGTAATCCGATTATATGTATGCTTTTATCTATAATGTGTAATTATGGGTACTTATTTATTAATTTATTCTTGCTTCAATTAAACAGGGTGATTTTACTTCTCTATTTCTGTTTTGCTTGCTGTACTTATCTAAAAAAATAAAATAAATGCATCAACAATTATTTGAATTATATCAATGCATTGTTTTTACGTGAGCGGTCCATATTTTAGGATTGAGTATGCAATTATGCTAAATTAATTGTTACAATTTTTTTATATCTTTATAATTCTATTTAAGTTAAAATAGATTAATTAGAGTTTAGTAGATTTTATATATCAATAATGCAGACAAAAAAAATATTTCTTAATTATTGTGCAATGGATTTTAAAGTTCAACTTGATTAGTTGATCATTAATTTGTTGACTAATTATGATATATTTATTAGCTTATCAATAAGAAAATAAAACAATTAACAAAAAACAAAAATAAGGAATAGAAAAAAAATATATCATACTGGCTGTATCAAAACGACATCGGAGCTTAGCTTAATTGGCACCTAGTTGTTGGGGCGGTCCGACACGACATAATAATAAATTCATAATTGTGTAGATAAATATGCATATCAGAACACCAGTCTTTAATTATCTTTGTTTTTTTTTCCAGCCATACTTGAACATTTGATCGCCTTCTATCCTTCTCACTTTGTGTATAGTTTCAATATCATCCAATGTCCACCAAAGCGAGCTGCACCCTTTTCCCTTGCAATGGTCAATTGTGACATATTACTCCGGATGTACATAGTGTGCATGTCATTTCAATCCAAAACGAGAATTGAAAGAGGGGCATGTAGCAATTTTGCCGTTGCAACACTCAAATTTTGTGAAGAATTGCAGAACGCGACACTGTATTTGATTTGCAACCATCACCTCATAAGCGAAATAGAGCAATTTCGAATGTCCCAACTGCCATTGGCCCAAGCTGGCGTGGAGAGCATGGCCTAGTTCAATCACGTTCCCTAAAATAGATCAATTTTTGGGGGGAAAAAACACGATCAAACCATACCTAAAACGTACATTATAAAAATAAAAAGATAGTAAATATTTTAATTACTTGGGTTATGTAGTTAAACTGTGTACATTGGACCTTTCATGAAAAAAGAAAATATCAAAAACATCAAATGTGTATTTTATAAGGATTTATGACATAAAATAATTCTAAGAATTTTAACTTTACTGAATAAACTTATAGTTTTATTTAAAGTATTTTAAGAATTTTTGTCTAGATGCAGTTATTTTACTTTAGATAAAAATCTCACCGAGAACTCTGAGTTGTTATGACCCAAGTGATCGCCATTTGCTATTCAGGCCTAAAAGGAGGCCCATTTTACAGCTAAAGTCCAAGCCCAAAATATCTTACTCACTCCACTCTTCTTCTGTCTTCTCTAAACCCTAGCAAACCCTGCGTCAGCTTCTCCAAAACTAGGGTTTGTCGAATTTCTGCAAACCCCAAAATTTCACCTGCAGCAAAACAAAATGGAAGGAGTCGAATTGGAGGACTTCTCTACAATCTCTGCAACAGAGGATTTCTGCGATTCAATTCTCTCGCGTTATTCCACTTCGTCGCAAGACAACCACCAGCACCTCTGCACTGTTGTCGGCGCCATGTCACAGGAGCTCAAAGACCTAAACCTCCCATCCACTCCCATCGCTTTCTTCGGCGCCGCTTGCTCCTCCCTCGACCGTCTTTCCTCCGATCTCAACAACCACCCTCCTTCTCACGTCATCGAGTCTCTCGTCACTATCCTCTCTCTTTCCCTCCCGAGAATTTCGGTTCCTATACTGAGAAAGAAACGGGAATTCTTATCAGAGATTGTAATTAGGGTTCTACGGTTGAATTCGTTAACAATTGGAGCAATTGTTTCGGCATTGAAATGTATGTCGCACATGTTAATTATTAAAGATACAGTGAATTGGAGTGATGTTTCTCAATTATATAACCTTTTGTTAGGGTTTATGATTGATTCACGTCCAAAGGTGATTTTTTGTTGAGCTTTGTTGATTAAATCAAATGTTATTCATGCAATACAGCAGAATTTGAATTTTGAAGTACTTTAAAAATGTGAATTCAACAGGTCAGAAAGCAAGCAAACACATGTATACGTGATGTGTTGCAAAGTTTTCAAGGAACTCCATTGCTAGCACCTGCAAGTGAAGGTATTACTAATACATTTGAAAGGTTTCTTCTTCTTGCTGGTGGATCATCAAACACTAATAATAATGAAACTGAAACGCCTAAAGGAGGAGCTCAGGAGGTTCTTCACATTCTTGATACTTTTAAAGAATGTCTTCCTCTCATGTCTATTAAGTGCAAAACTACTATTCTCAAGTATTATAAGACCCTGCTCGAATTACGCCAACCAGTTGTTACCCGGCGAATAACTGATAGTTTAAGTGGAATTTGTTTACACCCTACTTGTGATGTTTCTGCGGAGGCATTGCTTGAGCTTTTGTGTCTGCTAGCTGTGTTTGCATCATCAAATGAGACATCTGTAGACAATATGACTTTCACTGCTCGGTTATTGGATGTTGGGATGAGAAAAGTTTATGCCTTGAATAGACAAATTTGTGTGGTTAAGCTACCTCTTGTATTTAGCACACTTAAAGGTAAGGTGTTAATTTCTTGGATTTGTTTTTATATTTACTTATGCCATTTCAACATAATCAGTGATTTTGTTTATTGATTACGTTATGTTTGGCAGATATTTTGGCCTCTGAACATGAGGAGGCCATCTTTGCAGCAATGGAAGCATTGAAGAGTTTGATAAACAATTGCATCGATGAAGGTTTGGTTAAGCAGGGAGTAGATCAGATTATGACTAGTAAAAACTTAGACTCCAGAAAGTCTGGGCCAACAGTCATTGAAAAACTGTGTGCATCTGTTGAGAGCTTACTTGATTATCATTACAGTGCTGTCTGGGATATGGTATTTCAAGTTGTCTCAACAATGTTTGATAAATTAGGTATTTTCAATGAAGATTTTGTCTTTTTTCTCTTGGTCTATTTCATTTTACGTTTTTAATTCGCTATGATTTTCATTTTTGTTTAATTTCGAGTACTTCTTTAAGACTTTTGCTTCATTTGTCAATAAAATGTTTCTTCTTTTTACTAATGTTCTTTATTTAGGCTCATGATTATTTTTGGGGAAGTGTTATTGGCACTCCCACATGATTTTCACTTCTACATTTGATGTAGTTGAACTGTCAATAACATTTGTGGGACCGATGATAACATGTCCCTTTCTTTTCATGTTTTGTTTGTGAGATATATTTTTGCTCTTTGTATTCTCAGACTACTCATTCCTCCTTTTTCAGGTAACCACTCTTCATATTTTATGAAAGGAACCCTTAAGAATTTGGCAGACATGGAGAAGTTGTCAGATGAAGACATTCCACACAGAAAACAGGTAGTTATTTATTTTCATGTAATTTCATATGGAGGACTGCCATATAAAGAGATTCAATGTTGTTATTAACCACTCTGATTACATGTTAGTTCACAGGCACTGTCTCTTATTGGGTAATGGTTTTCTTTTGCCTGATATTTTGCCTGAATATTGAATGTTTTATGCTGACGCGAGCAGCGTCATGTACATAACGAATTTTTTTCTTTCGATCCTTCATTTCAAATTCTGTTTCTGCTGATACATGGGTCTGTTTGCCGATCAGCAGTTGCATGAATGCCTTGGATCTGCTCTTGGTGCAATGGGCCCTGAAATGTTCTTGAAGCTCCTTCCTCTCAAAATAGAGGCTGATGACTTATCTGAGGTTAATGTTTGGCTCTTTCCCATTCTAAAGCTGTATACAGTTGGTGCCCAGTTAAGCTTTTTTACGGAGACTGTTCTGGACATGATTGGAAAGATGAGACAAAAGTCCCAAAAAGTATGAAACTTTGAGCAATTATGTGCTTTCTGTCTGCAATTTTTTTATTTTATAATTATAGCATTCAGTAATTAATTCTTTCTTCTTTCAGTTTGAGCAAGAAGGACGAGTTGTCTCTGCAAGGAATGCAAAAGCACTCATATATTCTTTATGGTCCTTATTACCTTCTTTTTGTAACTATCCTTTGGACACTGCAGAAAACTTTAAGGATCTAAAGCAAGTTTTGTGTAAAGCTCTTCGTGAAGAATGTGATATTCGTGGAATAATATGCTCTGCTCTGCATATTCTAATTCAACAAAATAGGAGAGCTGGTAATGAAAATGATGATCTGGCTGTTACTGAAATTGGTGTTGCTAGACAGCGAGCTATGGCGCACTATGGCCCTCAGGTTACTGTGAATAATTTGGATGTGCTTAGGACATTTGCTTTTGATTTTTTGACTGTTTTGTCAGGGATCCTCTTGGAATCTTCAAAAGATGACGGTGGCTGTTTGCAGGTATGTTATGCAAGTGATGAATTAAGCATACCATTTCATTACTGTTTTACGATGCAGTATATTTGTTGATTTGTCATGGAATCTCTTTCCTTGCCAATTCTAGTCAGTAAACATTTATAATCATTTTTTTGAAATATCATATTCCTGGGTATTTATTAGATCAAAATTTACATGAATTGGTGTTTTATCTGAATCATCAACAGTGCTGTTGTTTTCTTTTTCAATATTGTTGGTTGCAGTTGCCCCATTTATTGCAATCTGTAGACACTTGTGGGCACATTTCTAACCTCACATCTTGGCTTTTACTTGTGTAATAAGATTCTTTTCATTGATTCACTAAGTAAATTTTGCTCTTATTTTACATGGAAAATTAAAGCATAAATATTTCTGTTTAGGCAGTCAATAATCATCCGACTGCTACTATATTTGCTTGTTTGATGTAATCTGTAAGCTGCCATTTTTCTTTTCCAGAAAAGTGAATCTGTGATATTTTTCTTTTAAGTGGCTATTGTAATGAAGTGTTACACACTTTCACACTATTGCAGTCTATAATCAGTGAGTTTGCTTCAATAGCTGATAAGAAAGTCGTTAAGAGGATATTCAGAAAGTCAATGATGAAGCTTTTGGTTGTCACACAAAAGGCTACTAAAGCTGAAGGTTCTGAAAATTCTAATTCCATGCGGATTGATGACTCTTCAAATGAAAAGCCACCATCACTCGAGAGGTTGATTTTCTTCATTTCAATTTAACCATTGATATCTATGTCTATGAACTGTCTGCCAGTCTTTTGTACATCACAACTCATGCGGCACCAAAAACTTGTTATATTCATAAATATGCAGTGTTGATTATAGTGAACTTACATGTGTAATTGATTTTATCAACAGGGCACAGCTATTTGATTTGGCTGTTTCCCTTTTGCCTGGCTTGGATGTTGAAGAAATTAGTGTTTTGTTTAGTGCAGTAAAGCCTGCATTACAGGTTTTTAATCTTTTCCATTTCTTAATATCTGGTAGAATCCACGATGCATTTTTTGTTGCTATGCTATAATGATTGTAATTATTTTTTATTTGTAGGATTCTGAGGGTTTGATCCAAAAGAAAGCGTATAAAGTTCTTTCAATAATTATCCAGGTATCAGTGCTATAGTAAAATATGTTCTTTTTATTGAAAAAGGGATTATGTGGAAATATCTTCTTCTAGATCATGTTCCTTCATTTAAGCAATATAAAAGTGTTCTCATTTCCAATTAAATTTTCTTTTTTTCTTGTTTGATTGGCCAGCAATGTGATGAATTTGTTTCATCATGCCTAGAGGAATTGCTTCAATTAATGATTGATGTCCTGCCATCTTGCCTTTTTTCTGCCAAACGGCACAGACTTGACTGTTTGTACTTTCTGGTTGTCCACATTTCCAAGGTTATACGACCGAGCTAGAGCCACTTTTCTTCGTTTGTTTATGGTTGAAAAGTGATCTGTTTTCATTTACTAATTTGGCATTGCAAGCTTCTCTAATATGTTTCAGGCTCTTATCTTTGTTAGTTGTGTTTTTGCCTGCAGGGAAATTCGGAGCAAAGGCAGCGTGACATTCTGAGTTCTTTTCTTACTGAAATAATTCTTGCCCTGAAAGACGTATGTGCCATCTGCTAGAATATTAGCTTTATATCAATTTGTGGTTCCACTGAAGTAGAATATTATTGAAATAAAGAATCTCCAATTATGCTACCTTGTAACATTTTCTTGACGTGTTTGCTTTGAAGACTTGAATTTGCATTTTTTGTGGTTACATCCCTAAGGCTTAACCATTCAACCTATCTTTGCTTTAGTCTGTTTTTGGTAATGTACAATCTATTTAAATGCTGTTTTGCTTCAATTTTTGCATTTTGCATACAATCAGGAAAAATGAGTGAACTTGTTTACACTGTAACATTACATTAATTAATTTACTGGAAGATGTGCACCTATCGAAATTGCATAATGCGTAATGGAATATAATTCCACTGCCTTTTAACTTCAAAATGGATTTGTGGTTTTATGTCTCTATTGAAGATTATGTTTGTATAGTTGAAGGAGACAAAAAAAATTTTTAGTTTATGGAAGATTTACAGGCTTGTTTTCAAAATTTTGAGCAGATTTGTAATTAAGGGAGAACAAGATTTTTTTTTTTTTTTGGTGCAGACTGCAGTTGGATTGGGCTTTCCTTAGCCTAGTATGGTCTTGCTCTTTTTTCTTGTGTGTTTGCTGGGAGCTTTTTTGTTAATCCGAGTTATTTTTTATTTGCTTGCCTTGCATGTCCTGAAGTCAAAGAGTGTTTGTACTGGTTATGACTTTTATTTCTACCTGTTACCATTTCTATTTTTATTTTTCTACAGCTGGAGTCAGGTCTTAGAATGTGAGTTTATGATTATCCTTTTTTTTTGTTATATTTAGTATGCAAATCTCATGGTTCTATGCTGTATTTGGTGGTGGCTGGCATTTTAACATGATGTTTCTTATCTTTTTGAGTTGAAAAATGTTAGTCAAGAAGGAATTTTGAATTAATATTCATAAACCATCTTTGTTTCAAATGCTGGATTTCATCTGTTTTGTTGTGTTATTTTATTTCTTGCTTATGACCTTGTTTTCTCTCCCTTGTCTTACAGTCTAACAAAAAGACGAGGAATAGAGCTTATGATGTGCTTGTCCAAATTGGCCATGCCTGTGGAGATGAGGAGAATGGTGGAAACAGGGAGAACCTGTACCAATTTTTTAACATGGTATTTATATGTTATTGTTTCATGATAACTTCTATTGAATCACTTAATGCTTGCTGCTGTGTTTGTCGCAAACATTGGAAGTTCTAGCAAGATCTTGAGAACAGACTGGCACAGTTTTCTCATCTGAGTATTACTATTCAGTGTCCCCTTGTGTAAATAAAAACATTGCTGATATATATGCATATAAAATGTGTAATGTTGGAAATGCAACCGTTTCTTTTGGTTACAGGTGGCTGGAGGCTTGGCTGGAGAAAGTCCTCATATGATCAGTGCTGCAGTGAAAGGTTTAGCTCGCCTGGCGTATGAGTTCTCAGACCTTGTTTCTACTGCTTACAAGTTGCTTCCGTCCACATTTCTCCTTCTCCAGAGAAAGAATCGAGAAATCATTAAAGTCTGCTTCTTAGCTTTTGATGCATGCATTTTGCTTTTCATCCAACTGCTTTTGTACCTTATTATTTTACCTATTCAAAGTTTCCAACACTTTATGAGGTCAATTTGGTCTGGTTTTGTTGCAGGCCAATTTAGGCCTCTTAAAGGTCCTGGTTGCCAAATCACAGTCTGAAGGGCTGCAAATGCACTTGAGAAGTATGGTGGAAGGCTTGCTGAAATGGCAAGATGATCACAGAAACCATTTTAGAGCTAAGGTTTGTGTACAAAGTCTGTGTTCTATGCTTCTCTATGTTTGATGCAATTTTTTGTTTCATCTGAAATTTTGTTGTCTATTTGGAAGTATAGGGGGCCTGGGGCCAACACTGGTTTGTGATGTATGCTTTTGATTCATAAGAATCTTGGCTAGCCGCTGCCAGAATGACTGTAAATATAAAATCCTAGGGGACTCTAAAATAAATATTATCTCTTGTGCATTGTCCTTGAATCAAGATGATTGCTCATCAAGTGGACTTGGACTGCCCTTGAATTAAGATGTTTGCTCCTCAAGTGGACTTGGAGTGGCTCGTCCTTGAATCTGCAGTCTTCTAAAATAAATATACCTTCCTCTCTTCCTCTAAGTCTGGTAGGTGCTAGCTGTATTTAGTATAACGCGTCATGGTTATTTTACCTAACAGAGTTTGTTAATATATCACATTGTTTATGTTTTTTTTGAGAATTGTTTTTGGATATGCAAGGGTTTGGCCTAATATGTTCTTTGTGATTATCAAAATATGTGGTATAAATCGAGACCAGCACAGTGCATGTCTAAATCTGTTGTAGCATTGTGTTTCATTATTATAACAAGCTCCTTGAGGCTTACTTAATGTGATGCAAATTGTTAATGTCCTATCTATAACTTCTTAATTCTTCTCAGGTTAAGCATCTACTGGAAATGCTTATAAGGAAATGTGGTCTGGATGCTGTGAAGGCAGTTATGCCTGAAGAACATATGAGACTTCTTACCAACATTCGGAAGGTTGGTTGAATTTAAATCATACTAACTTGCACATTAACATTCGGGAAGTTGGTTGAATTGAGGTCATACTGGCATATTAACTTGTGGAACATCTTTTGGTGATCTTACACTCAATTATTGAATTAGATAAAGGAGCGGAAAGAGAAAAAGCTTGCGGGTAACTCTGAGGACGCTAGGTCTCATTTATCAAGGGCAACTACTTCCAGGTTTCATCTCTTCTTATATTGGAACTATGTGTGGAATTGCTTAATGTATTATTGATGATTTCAACTTGTATAATTCTATATGAAGAGGCCTTTGCTAATGCCAAATCTTGAACAAGTAATAAACAATTCTGGATATTCATCTATTGTGGTTGATTCACAGGACAAACACAACATACTTTTAGTGCTTCTTTTGCTTTTGCTGATGCCATCTTGAAGAATGCAATGAAAACACTTCAAATATTTATTATATGAATTTAAATTCTTAAATTTCAGTAATTAGTTCCACAGCCCAAATTTTAGCTGCATCTAATGTGGATCTGCATTTCTGCATTAATAGTTCTTTTTTAATCAGCGTATCTATGCATGCATTTAAAGTGCCTCTCAAATAGTGAGCTTATGAATAACTTGTGATTGCCTTTTTAGGAGTGTTAAACTTTTGAAAATTATTTGACAATCTCTCTGGAATTCTTGCATAATGTACCAAAATCTAGATGCATGCATTAATTCTTTTTTTCCTTTTTTGAAAAGCAATATTCTGTTGATGTTTTGTATTCATTCCCTCTTTCAGGTTAAGTAGATGGAACCACACAAAAATTTTCTCTGATTTTGGTGATGAAGGCACCGGGGATAGTGTTGATGAGTATATGGATACAAAGACTGTCTCTGGCCAACGAAGCAAGGCTTCCTTACAGCTGAAATCCAAGGCTTCATTACGGTTAGTGACTTTTTGAATCCGTTATAGTTGTGTATTAGTAATAAAAGCACGGACTATAACATTGTTAGAATATTATGTCTTGATGTCAGGGTGTATAATAGATTATTATTAATTGACAATCACATTTACAACCAGTGAGTTGATCAAGATTGATATTTTTGCCTCTGGTTTTTTCTTGGAGCTCATGATTGATATGATAGATTGGGCTGCTGAATGTCAACCTATTGCAGACTATCCACCTTACATTTTTGCTTCCAATATAAATTGTCACAGTTTTATGCCCAATTGATCCAGGTCCAAGAGAATGCGCAAGTCAGATAAAAGCTTGCCTGAAGACTTGGACCAGTTAGAAGATGAACCACTTGATTTGCTTGATCGGCACAAAACAAGGTCAGCTCTTCGATCATTGGAGAATTTGAAAAGGAGGCAAGAATCAGATGATGAGATGGAGATAGATTCTGAAGGGAGATTGATAATCCATGAGGGGGGAAAGCCAAAGAAGGAAAAGTCCTCTTACCCTGATTCAGATGGAAGAAGTGAAGCGGGAAGTTATGTTTCTGTCAGCTCTTCAAGGAAAGCCAAAAAGCGTCAAAAGACTTCGGACTCTGGATGGGCTTACACTGGGAATGAATATGCCAACAAAAAGGCTGGTGGTGATGTGAAGAAGAAGGACAAGCTTGAACCATATGCATATTGGCCCCTTGATCGCAAGATGATGAGCTGTAGACCAGAGCATCGCGCAGCTGCTAGGAGAGGTATGGCAAGCGTGGTGAAAATGACCAAGAAGCTTGAGGGCAAGAGCGCTTCAAGTGCACTTTCCATGAAGTTCATGAGATTTAAGACCCAAAAGAAAGGAAACAGGAGAAAAAGCAGGTGATGGCTGTCTAATTAATAAACATGAGCACAGGAGTTAGCTCCACTACAGGTTTTGATTTATAAATTTTTTGTTCGATTATTTATGCAAAGCTGCCGACTTCGGTTCCTTGTATTGAGGGTGTATTATGTTTGTATATATAACAATACCGAGTACGTAACTGGTGTGATCTTGCAATTTTGCCCAAGCAGATCATTTTCAAACTTACAATTCTGTCTTTTTTTTCTTGTTCATCAACATTTTTGGTTAGTGCTTTTTATCTGCAAAATCAGTAAGTCAAGACTTGTAGGAAGTCGGCATTTTTGCACTTTATCAGATGATTAGCTCAACAATGCAATTACCCCTCACGTAAATCATATTTTTGGGTGCATACAGGGTAATATCATCTTTGGATGTTTACAGGGTGATCCTCGTACAGAAGAATCGTAATCATTCCAGGTGATTTGGAATTTGTTCTATGAACACTAACTTTTTTTTTACTCAATCGCTTCCCACAAGTATTGGTTGTCTCAACTTGCTTACAGGCCAATTTGTTTGCAATTGCAAGCTGCCTGCGGTAGTACAATGGTTCTGCGACTGCATTTTGCAATCTAAATGCCCTGAGGAAGTTCAAAATCAAGCCTGTCTGGTCTAGAAGAGGGGGTGAAATTTTGTGCAATTACGGCAAAAACATAAAACCCTTAGTTGCACAATCATTTATCCTCGTAATGATATAAGAATTATACATTTGAGAACATGTGAATCTAAACAGAAGCATGCTATAGAGCCACCATTACATTAGTGTAACCTAGCCAACTGTCCAGCTCAAAATTCATTACACCTGACGGTTAAAAAAAAAAAGCTATCAGCCGTCTACTTATACATGGAGCAAAAATTAAACAAGGTCAATATCACTGGTAGCAATGACTCGATATAGATTGAGCCACAATGACTCTCAGAGAATTCCGAAAATGATGGAAGCGAATTTTCACTAGAGTTTCCAGCTTGTGAACTCGGCATATTCTCCTTAACCAACCCATAGAGTGATTTAATCTTGTTCCAATTGGGATATCTGTCCACCCAGTCACACTAAAAGGTCAAATTCACTCTAACTGATCAAAATAAACTCATGTAAGTTTTAACTGTAAAGATATTACTTGATATTTTACACACTTGTTGTACTTTAGTTATATAATATATTACCAGATATTTTACATGCTTATTGTGCTTTAGTTGTTCCCATGGCCAATAACAGGACTAAAGCCAGCACCTAGGCATTAACATAATTTATTTAGGATATTTTTGTTCTACGATCCAGTTACTGCACCAAAATAGATAAGAAACAAATGGTAGATCTTCAAACCTTTCATGCTAATACAGCGTAGCCCTATTTCATTTGTATGGTGCAAGAATAATCGATGAGTTGTGACCACCAAACCCAAAGGAGTTGGACAGTGCAACCTTGATGTCCAATCTTTCTTTCTTTGGGCCAACCAGCACTTTTGTGTCCTGAATAAAGCGTTGAAAGCGATACAATAAATTGAAAATAACAACACATTTGGGCAGATTCCAATAAACCACCACAAAAAACTTCATAGTAAAATAACTAAGAGAGTAGAGGGAAGCATACAACGCCTTCATCGGGATATTCCAAGTTGATGTTTGGATGAACCCATCCTGTCTGTATTGCCTACACAAGTAACCAAATGCAATATAAAAAATGATATGAATTATTGTGCTTTGACGTTCAAGTGGGATGGAAGGGGAGGAGAGGGGAAGGGAAAATCAACTGCAATTATCATATCCCTTTTACATATCAAATATCAAATATTGAGAACTGACATTACATTGTGATTATTAAGTCCATATGTTACTGTGGATGTAAAGCCTAAAACTCAAGTCTCTCTCCTTTCCCATGTATGTACAACTATGATTCCATAAAAAAAAAAAAAAAAAAAAAGGATTTCAAGTAAATAGAACCAGCAGTTAAAATGATCATCACAAACTTACCTGTACTGTTGCTACAGCTTCTACAGCACCAGCTGCTCCCAGTAAATGGCCAATCATAGACTTCGTAGAGTTCACCCTCAACTGTAAAAGGAGCAAAAATCTTGAAGCATCATGAAGGAGAAAGATTGGAAAAAGATGATGCACATGATAAATGAAAATGCATCTTACTTACATCAGAATTTTGGCCAAAACAACGCATGAGAGCTTCATACTCTTTTAGGTCTCCAGCTGGGGTAGATGTAGCATGTGCATTTATATAGTTTACATCCTCTTTGGATACGCCAGATTGTGCTAATGCCTTTTCTATACAGAGTGTGACACCAACTCCTGTTCAGTGGAGGAAAGTGATGTTAAGTAGCTTGTAAACATCTAAAAGGAAAGAATATGCAAGCAAGACAGCAAGATCCAGTACAAAGCGTTGATTAGCTTGCATAAATAGAAAAATGATTCCTTGGCTTATTTGGAGATCTTAAAATAATGTCTTCACTCAGAAGACTATGCAGCAACTATACACATGAAATATGCATTGGCAATTGGGATCTTCAAAACAATTTGAATAGTTGATATCACATTTATATATTGCCAACACAGTTCTACTCTTTCAGGTGTGGGCTTCTTTTCGCATATCAGAAGTATAATTTCCATGACTCCACATTAAATAAAGTAATTTGAGGTCAATTAGGTCCCTTTCTTGCAAAATGAGCTTCATCCACAGAATGTCCTCTACAGGAACTTGAGTGACAATAAAATGCATGACATCTTAATAGGGGCCATATGTTAGCAAATTTGATTGAGAGCCAAGAAAAAGATCCTATGATCTCTGACAGGAAGTCTACATAAATTGATCATCTCAAAGATCTCAAACCTAGTGCAGTCATTATATGATATGCGTATAAGTAAGGTTGAAAAGGCAAGGATTTGTCGCAATATAGTAAAGATTTGCTGCATTATAGAGCTGCAGTTTTCTTGAATGATATGGCAGCTGTTACTTGATTTATATTATATAATTAAACATAAATGGGGTATATTCCCAGAAAAACTACAGAACCAAACACAAGCATCAGTGAGCAGACTGATCCATAAGCCTATGTAATTTAGCTGAACTTAAAATACCACACTAGATATTTTAATTTTAAAATAAATTCGTGTACTAATAAAGTGTCAACCCTTCTATGCCTTATAGGAAATTGAACTCAGCTAAACCTTAATCCAATTGTAGTTGGGGTCAGTTATGCAGATACTTTTCCTATATTTTGCTGGTTTATGGCAGTCTTGATAGAGCACTATATTAATTTATCTTGGATGTGTCTTACCTAAACATTAGCAGGACTAAGCTAGCAGCTTCCTACCACCAGGAAGTAACCAGTTTTTCTGGTTCTACCATGACAAACCATGAAAAAAACTAGGACAAAAGAAAAGCGCTGCTTTAGCCTAAACCAATGATGGTTGATTTAGACAACAACTACAAAATTGCAGATAGCCCATAGTTATATAACAGAAGAATGCTAAAAGTATTATACCAAGGCACAAAGAAGAGAGTGGGGAAAAAAAAAAAAAAAGAGTTATACTTCAACATATCCTAGAATTTCCAAATTCCAAGTGAAATAAATATTACACCAATGATAAAATTGCAAGTAATTAGAAATTGTACATTACCATCTGGACGTGGTTCAGTCATGTGATAAGCATCACATGTGAAGCTTCCTCCAAGGAATTCAGCATAAATATTTGCACCTCTTTTCTGCAAATCAGCAATTAACTTATAGATCAATTACTCAAGGAAAAAAAAAAGCATACTTTTACAATTTAGAATTCAGAAAGAAGAAAAATGGGAATAAAAAAAGCGAGTTCATGAGAATAAATGGGTAGAAGTAATTGAGAAAATGAGGGCAGTGTATAATGAAAGTGAATTGATGCACCAATATAAAGGAGTGAGCAGTTAATTGACAGGCAATGTGGCCCTCCATAGGACTAACAAGAAAGAACCTAAATACTAACACCAAACTAGTTACAAGGCAAATCCAGCTTTCTTGAGTTATACTGCACATACCTTAGCATGTTCTAATTCTTCTAGAAGAAGAACACCAGCTCCTTCACCCATCACAAATCCATCCCGATTCTGTTTATCACCAAAGATGAGTAGATGACTTTTCAAATTAAGTACATTGAAGTGGAATGAAAGATTAAAATATAAGGTCCTGAAGCTTTAACATGACAACCTCCCATTGCAATATTCAGACAAATCAAATCTGTGACTTCAAAAATTTTAGAAACTTCAAAAAAGAACCCTCAAGTCAAGAAACTCAGATCCAGAACTTCTTGAATATGGCATTGAAACATTGCAAAATCATGAAAATAGAGCAAGGAATCCATGTTGGCCATAAGTCAAAAAAACAGATATTAGCTATGTTCAACTGTGGAAGCATTAATCAATTACTGCATTGCTTCACTTATGTTTGCCAAACCTTCTAGACGCTTTGGTGGTACCGCATTGTTTTCTACAAGCTTTAAGATATATAATAAAAGGTAATAGATGACTGGGTGCGGAGCATGGTAGCATTAATAACTAGGATTATTGATTATTGATAAATTACCATGTCCCAAGGTCGTGAAGCTTTTGCAGGATTATCGTTCCTTTGTGAAAGTGCTCTGCATGCCACAAAACCTCCCAAGCCTGCATTGAAGACGAGAACTGACTATTGAGATGCCAAGCAAATGCAGTGCCTTAGCTGAAGCATGGAATGCACAAACTTATGAAAGGAATGAATTACCAATAGGTATAATTACTGCATCAGAGCCACCACAAAGCATAACATCCTGCAAGTTCAACACAATTTCACATAATAGGGAAACCACACCCATATTAGTCAGTGAGAACAATATCTTAAGCATTGTTAAATATTCATTAACCACAGGAAAACTCACAGCTTCGCCCCTTATAATGTGGTTTGCAGCATTCAAAATACAAAAATTGCTAGTAGCACAAGCAGTAGATATTGAATAGTTAGGCCCCATCCAACCCTGCAATTTGATGGGCAATTTAATTGACAATAGTTAAGTTAACAGAACGATTAGGGGAAATCTTAATACTGCATGTTTTAGAATTATAGCTTACAAGATCCATTGCAAGCATGGCGGAACCCATATTTGTAGTCGCAAAAGGTACACAGAATGGATTCATCTTCTTATAGGAGATTCTCAATGCTTCAATTGCATCATTGAAAACCTATGCACGAGCACCCAAAAGGGCAATATAAATCAATGCCATATCATAAAAGGAAAGGCCCCTTTTATCTACATCTAGAAGCCACACAGGGAACTGTAGTGTGGATGCAGTTTTTCTAACAAAATATATTTTTAGAGGAATCAACAAGATTATTAAAAAAACAGACACAGGCCAGTCTTCTACAGGTAAAAGAAAGCACTAAGAACAGCATGGTTCCCATTTCACAAAGCATCAAAAAAAATTTACAAAAAGTAAATAAAGCTAATGATGGCTGTATTTTTTTTTTTTTTTTTTTTTTTGAGTTGAGTGATGCCTGTTTTCATATAGGCAGTAAAATGAGTAGAAAATATAAGCATCAATCTAAAAGTGGTTACGGCATAGGAGAGACTTTACTAAGTTGTGTAGCTCACCAAAATTAAATACCAGAAATTAATATGACAATCTAAAGAAAATCAGAGTTACCTTCATGCCACCCAATGCAGAACCAATCAAAACTCCACATTTATTTTTATCCAACTCATTCATCATATCCTCAGTAATACCACCATCTACCAAGGCTTTTTTACCAGCAATAAGCATGTAAAGCATGAATTTATCCATTCTCTTAGAGAGCTTTGGTGCAACCCATCCATCAGTGGAGAATGACTTAATCTCTCCAGCAATCCTCTGATAAAATGGTATAATAAAAAAAATAACCAAAATAACAGAGAAAAATAACCGTAAAAAAGCAAATTTATTAGGAAACCAGATAGAAATATTTACCGTAGGAAATTGGGCACAGTCAAAAGCCTCAATCTGACTAATGCCACTAACACCATCAAGAAGATTGTTGTAAAAGACGTCTATTTCATGACCAAGGGGTGAAACAACCCCCATTCCTGTAACAACCACTCTCCTTTGCTTCATAACAGGTTTCTTCTTTGTTGCAACCTCCTTTTCAGGTTGCACAGCAACTGCCATTACTTCCCCTATAAATTTTCAAGTACATAAAAACCAACCCACAATTTGTGTGACTAATATGTTATGTATACAAGTATTTTAATTCAGTGACTAGCTGCACATGCTAGATAACAAGCAGCACAACAACAGCAACAGCAATTATCTCATGGGAGAGAGAGAATCATGATCTTTTTTATTAAACTCCACAAAAAAAAAAAAACTCATTCAATTGCTATTTTTCTATAGTTTGCAAGAGCTAAAAACTCCTATTTCACATGCAATTGGTGTCCAAAAATCTCATCTTTTTATCTTAATAATGCAGTAATCATAGCCCACAACATACTCTAGCGTAGCTAAAACTGACCCAAGCAGCTCCTATTAAACATAAACACTGATCAATCCAAGAAAAACGAAATTGAACAATCAAAGATTAAAAAATTGCAAAATCCAACCCAAGAGAAACAGCACAGTATAATCAAATTAACATCAAATCAGAACTTAAAATTAATTAATAAAAAGAAAAAAAAAGGAAAATTACCAGAACGAGGAAGGCGACTGAGTCTTGAACGATGCCTGCGATTGAGATTTGTAAAAGGGAAGAGGCCATTGGAGGCGGTTTTGTAGTAATGAGTACAAGGTTCAAAGGGCAAGCAAGAAGACATCAATCCTTGAAAAAAGGTCGATCCAGGAACAGTAGCAGCAGCAGTAGCAGAAAACGAAACGAAAGAATTGGATTTGGACAGAGAGGTGGTGAGGGTGTTGTTATTATTGCTATATTTAGATACAATATGAGCTTTTCTTCTACGAGAGTAGCGAGAAGTGACTAGTCTTGTGTTACTGCTACAATTGTTGCCGGGTGTAGATGATGAAGACAACGCATGTGTGCTCTCCTTAGCGCACGTGACCGACATGCAAGCCGCCACTAGCCACGTGCATAACGGAGAAGAAGCTGAACCCAAACCCATCATCACTTCAAATCTACCCGACAAAACACAGCCACCACCACCACCACCACCAACCACCAACACCAACAGATTCAAAATCACCGTTGCTGTTACTACAAAAAAGAAGAAAACGCAGAAGAATCTGTGTAATGTAATGTAATTGAATGTATCTGTTACAGTCACTGCTGTATCTGTATCAATGGAGGATAGCACCGCTTCTAGACGCCAATTTTTTTTGGCTCTGAAAAAGGAAAGACAAGTTTTTTTTTTTTTGGGTGTTTTCAATTTTAATATATATATATATATAATTTCGTGTTATGTGTATATATATATATATATATATATATATGGAGCAGTGCAAAAACAAGCAATGGTAGCAGCAGAGATCAGCAGAGGAAGAGGAAGAGAGGGATCTATGACCAGAAATAATGTTTTTTTTATTTTTTTATTTTTTTTACATGTAAACTAAAATCCTGAATTGGATGGATGCTGTTGTTTCTCTCCTGTCTTTCTATTTTTATTTTGAGTTGCCTTAAATGACTTTTTTATCCTTCTTTATACTTCCACTGTAATTGGAGGCGTTCATACTGCGGTTTTGAAAAAGTAAATGAGGTGATTAATTATAAGAGGGGATGGCAGTTCGATTCATACTCTCTATCACATAATATTAATATTTTTTATCACTTAAGTTATGTGGGAGCTTCATAGTTCTTTCTTTTTCTTTTGCCAATTATTACAATGGAGGAAGGAAGAAGGTAAATGTCAAACTTAAATTCATTGAGCAGTTTGGCCATCAAACTTGGCCTTTGGGGACTATAGTTAGTTTAATATTAAAGTTAAATAATATTTAAAAAAAAAATAGAATTAATGATAGTCATAACTCCATATGGATACTAATAAGTAATGTTGATTCAAAAAATTTTTTTTTAAATTTTAGTAGAATTTCTATTAATTTAATGTGTGTATCACTAGTTTGAGTTTGGGTAAAGTTGGAATCCGTGTATTGATATTTAGTAAGTATTATAATAAATTAATGATTAAATTATAAATTATATGTGTAGTATATATATATATATAAATTTTAGTGGAAGAAGGATAAGAACATAAAATCTTTGTCAATACCCCTAACAGCACTTGAACTGCCTGCACCTTACAAATTAGGTTAGGCTTCATCAAGTCACCTATTAAATTGAACTATAGTAGTACAACGTTTGTGACTTTTGACTTTAAAAAATTAGTAATAAATAAAAAGAAAAAAAAAAAGATTAAGAGACAAAGAGATGAAGTATCATTATGATCACAATAAATGAAGTAGCAAGTGACAACTTACAACATTCAATTGTTAAAAAAAGGCAAAAAATAAAAAAAATTCATGACTCATGCTATTTATCTTCCCCGGTTAGATTCGTGTAACCTGTTCAATTTTTTTTCCTTGGTCGATGAATTCAAAATATTAAGGGATACTGCTATTTTTCTCTTTATTTTAACATATTATATAATTTTATCTTTAATATTTTAAAAATATATCTATTTATCTATATAAACTCATCCATCATTTTGTAAGGGTTTTTTTCTATAGTCAACTATAAAAGAGAGGTCAAATTGAAAGGAAAAGTCAAAAATATCCCTCAATCTCAGTACTATCATCATTTCTTCCATTAATAAACAAATAACCCTTGTTGCTCGCATCTAAGCACAGGCTGTTTTAGGTACAAAAGGATTTCCTCCACATTGTCATTTTGAAATTCATTGTTATCTCTGTTCAAGTCACCAAAGTCATTTAATTGAGCATAACCATTTTCCTTTGTGTTATTTTCATATCTTCACCTCTCATTTACTGTCACTCCTCACCAGCACCTATACTAAATGGATCACCGCTACCTCCACTGTCCAACATTAATAAACATCATCACCTACCATCTTTATCGCCACCGTCATCTACCATCACCCACTCCCACCATCCAACACCGACAAACACTACCCATAGCCACGGACACTGCTATCACTCATCGTCACCATCATCAACATCACCTCTTGTCACGACCCAAAACATGAATCATGGTCGGCATTAAAGAATGAGAATTCTTTCGAATCCGGAACCCGTATCAAACCTTAAAATAAAATAAAAGTAAAAACATGCAATAATAATAACATAAGTAAAATAACTCGCATGGGAAATAAATCTCATAAATAAAATAAAATAATAATCCGCCAATAGATTTAAATAAACAAACTCATCTCATATATAAATAATCTTTTAATACAAATATTTAAAATACATAACTCACACAAACATAGTACATAAATCTCACAATTGACTACAACTAAACATAGTACATAAATCTCACAACTAACTACAACTACTGCAGTGTCTAGATTATAAAATAAAATCAAGTGAGCATATTACATAGTAAAGCCGGGGCAAAAGAAATCCGGCGTAAGGGTCTGCTACTGAGTTTGAAAACGAAGACTCTTCTGAAAAATAGTCAATGGAGGGAAGTCAGACCTCACTGAGTGAATTGTTATAATATAAATACATGCATAGCTAAATGACAATGCACACATTCAATAATATATATACAGGCAAAAATACACAGATGTAGCAAAATCATTTATATAAATACTAAAAATAATGTCGATTATGAAGGATCAAATAGAACCCTAAATGATCGCAACCTCAAACAATGTTAGACAACACTCTAGCCATACAGGCTCACTTATTCCAAATATATTTACTTGTTCAATTTGAACAGTAGACTAGCCCCGAGACATTAAGTTAATCGAGTTCCAGCAGTCTAACTGTTAGTGTGATTGGCCCCAAGACACTTGGTCAACTGAGCTCCAGCAATCACACTTTCAAATCACATCTCACATCATAAAAATCAATCCAATCATAATCCATAAATAGGTTAGTAATATAACCTAAATTCTATCGTCGTACCAGTACGTACTCGGTCCTAGTGCTACCCACTAGGTAGCACGTTCTATTGATATACTTCATTTAAAAATAAATTCATACATTCATAAACTAAATGATGCATGACTTTAAATAAAATAACAATATAAACCATATATATACTAGAAATATACTAAAAATAAACCAGGTATATTTCGAGTATATATACGTCAAATAAATTCAATTTAATTATAAAATAAACTATAAATAAACTATAAATATACTCAAAAACATTTTAAGAATAATTCATTAATAAAACATGCATATAATTTAAAATATACCAATAATATACCACAAATAAACCTAAGCAATAATTAACTCATTTATGCATAACTTATAAAATAAATCATACACTTCTAAAACATGCAATCCTAATACAAGTATATATAGAATAACAACTCACTGTTATTGCGCTCCACGAGATGGGTCCGACAGGTCTGGTCCACTAGGCCTCGGTCTTGGCGCAACTAAACAGACAAATGACAATACGGAATTAGAATAAATTTAACGTAATATTAGAGACTCGATCTAAAACACTGGATACGGAATAGGAACAAAAATTTGACCGGATATCACGTTTTACGAAAATTTTATCGAAAATTCGGCAGAACCTCCCTTATAAAATGGACATCTCTTTACTCAAAGAGTAGAGTCGGTCCTGCAAAGAAACACACTTCAAAATATACAGCCATAAAATCCCTCGGTCGGACTTCCAACTACAATTCTACCGACCGAGATTCACAACTCACGAGATAATTACAGATCACATGAAAATGCTAGAAATACCAAAAAAGCCCTTTATATATCAAAGTATAGCAAACTAGGTATTTAAAACATTGAAAATAATTATTTATCCAATAATTACAATAAAACCCTAATTTAAATAAAATATTATTAAAATTCGTAATTCTCAATAAATTCTTAAATATTAAACAAAATAAATTTTATAAATCCAAATTAAATAATTAACCCTAAAACATATTAAAAATAGATAAAAACTCATTTATTTAGAAAAATAGTATATTATATATAATTTGAAAATAATTTATGAAAAATAGTTTTAATTAGTTAAAAATACTAAATAATTTTTAGAAATCATTTTTTATACCTCAAATAACTATTAAAACCAATTTAATTATATTTTTAGCCAATTTAGTTTCAAATTACCAAAATACCCCTACTATATATAAATTCACTATAATTATTCAAAAATTCACCAAAAATAATATAATTACTCAAAAATTAATTTATCAACATATAATTCAATAATACCAATATTTATACTCAATTAACCAATTAATTTAAATAAAACACATAATTAACCTAATTTTCCAAAAATCATATAAGCTAAATAAATTCATAATAATTATATAAAAATCATAAAAATTACAAATAAATTTCTAAAATGCATTTTAACACCTATAAACACCATAAATCAAAATTTCATAATTTAATTAATTAATTTACTAAAATTAGAAAATATTAATAAAATAATAAAAAATTCACAAAAATCAAAATAATTCCCAAAAATTCCAAAAAAATTACAGCATGTAGATTGAGCTACTAGGATCAATCATTGTGAAGGAAGCTTACTTGAATCATTGCAATCGAAGCTCAAAAAATTCAAGAATACAAGTTGGCCGAAAATGAAAATTCAAAACCTAGGGAAATCTAGACCAAATTAAGTGAAACAAAGCTTGAAAATGCACTCACCGGAGCTCAAGGAAGAGATAGAGACTAGTGGCACTCCAAATGGTGGCCGAAATGGTTATGATTGCAGCTAGCATCAACTTTCGACTTCTTGAAGAAAATATGGCCAAACAACGCTGGAAAAGGAAGCTAGGGGCGGCGGAGCAAGCTGGAAGGGAAGGTGGCACATTGACGGTGAAGAAACGGAGTTGCAAATTCTGGAGATGGTGAGGGACGATCGGGGAAGATGGAGAAGGTTCAATGGCAATCTTGTAAATATCATGAACTTTATATTAGGTATAAATGTTATATGTATATATATATCTATACTTTATATTATTTTAATATATAATATTATATACACAATAAATATTCACCACACACATATTTAATAATATTTCTATACATATACATATATATACACATTTTATTATTATTTAAAACTATATAATATAATATAATATAATATAATATAATTAAAATAAACCCTAATTTAAATTTAAATGCGCATATATGCATGTATATGTATATATTTTATTCGACACTTAAAAATCATGCATGGACTCATGCAAATTCATAAAACTGTCTAAAATAATTAATATTTATTTATTTACGTCTTAATTTCTCCGAAAATGAAACTCTTAAAAAATTTTACGTAAAAGACTTAAAAATAATTAAAAATGACTTTAATAAATGACAAACTAATTAAATAATCATAAATATATATATAAATTATTAATACTGCATATCTCGATACGGTTTAAAATTATTTAAAAATTTGGGATGTTACACCTATGGAAACTACCATTACCATCACCACTCATCACTGTCGCCATCATCAAATTGTATTCATGGATAATGAATCACATCAACAAACACCACCATTAGCGACACAGGGCGGCAGAGGAAGGGAACAGGCAGTTGAAACAAAAGATGTACTTCAAAGGAGGAGGACGACGGTGGATGCAAGATGTGAAATTGGGATTTTCACTCTTCTTTTTCTTTTATCAAATATGACCTTTCAAAGATCACTTATGTTGCATGCTTCCATGATTTTCTTGGCTTTCTTTCTTTAAAGAAAGTGCGATCCTTTTTTTTTGTTTTTGCACTAATAAGAATCAAGAAAAGAAAAGTGTGTTCCTTTTTATGTTTATTTTTTTGTTCTTGCACTTATGAGAATCAAGAAAATAAAAGATGAAAAGAAGGTAAGTAGTAATTGTTTTGGTGGGTGGAGGAGATGAAAATTGAGTAGGAGGTTTTTTGGTGTTGCTAAGTTCTTTAACAAATTCAAAGCTGTGAGGAAGTGAAGGGTGGGACAATAAAGGAAGATTAAGGTTTCGATGTTTGGGTGAGCGGCGAGAAGCAGAGAAAGAGTCGGGATATTTTTGGGTCTGCTAAAATGGTGATAGTCAGTTTATGGAGGGAGAGTTGGAAGGTTAGGTCTACTACATGCAATGGTTTCTTAGTTCCAGTGGTAATGGTGATGGAGGTGAGGTAAGGCAGCACCGGTGTTAAATGATGGGTGGAGGAGGAAAAAATTGAGCAAGAGTTGTTTCTGGATTAAAGGAAATTGATAAAAGGGTTATTTTAGTCTTTTTACAGTCATTTAACATTTAATTAACATAATAACTAATAGAAGGATTTTTTAATTTAATTGAGCAAATTATAAGGATGAATAAATGTATTTTTAAAATGTTAGGAATAAAATTGTGTAATATGCCAAAATACAGGAAAAAATAGCAATTATCCCAAATATTAATTGCACTATAAACTCTATTTAGTATACAAGTATATATATATATATATATATATATATATATATATATATATATATATATATATATATATTCTTATTCTTTAAATTTTAAATATAATTTCTTTCATCTAATGCATTTGGTATTCGGTATCTCGTAGAATCCGACTAATTCATATTTAACGTAGGAAGGACCCTGAGAAGTGATAAAAGCCTACTTCAAGAATTTTAAACTAATTGCATACTCAAGAGACAAACTCTAAACCTCTGATAAAACTGAAAGAGTTTCACGCTAAATCATTCATACTTTTGTATGTAAATTTTAAATATAATTTATTATTACTTCTTCTCTCTTAAAACTATATTAATTTTCATAATGATAAATAAAATATAAAGAAAGAATTTACTAGTTTTCTGATATATCTATAATAAAAGATTCATTATATTTTAGTAAAATTAATTGGCTTTCAATAAAATAAAGCTATTAGTGAATTAGTTGATCCAATGTAATTCCAATGACAGTTTAGTTGATCCCATGCCAATTAATGGAGATACATGCAAGATGATTCAATCCATCAAAAGTGGTTGGCGATGCCGACGACTGAATTTGAGGGGTTCCTTTAGTGGTTGATTCCGCATTAAACATGGGTTTTGAAAATGCTTAATAATGAGAAATTTCCTACCAAAACATTCAATTAAGCTTCAGATAAAAAAAATACAAAAGTTTTTTTTAATCATTGCAAAAATAGACCAACCTTGTAAAAATAATGTGTAAATCAAGGGAGATGAAAAAGATATTAATCTACTTAATATGCATATTAGTCCTCACCAAATGCCAAAAAAAGATTTTAAAATGAATTGAAGTGAGAAAAAAAATACTTATGGGAAGATAAATTTTTGTTAAAGTTAAGGATATTTAATTAGAAGAGAATAGTTAAATATTAACTCTTCTGTAAAAATATTTTAAGGTGCAGAGTTCGATTTATAATGTGATAATTCATTGATATTTGAGTGATATGACTTATCTATTAATAAATAAATAAAAAGTTAAAAGATGTTTAAATTAATTGATATATTAGAAATTTTAAGTTTATTCATAATGATTTAAAATAACATTTGCCCATAATCAATTATGATTTATAATTGAGTATTTACTCATAGAAATATATAAGTGTGGATTTTTCTTTTTGCTAAAATTAACAACTCACACTTGTAAAAAGAACTTAGTTAAGCAACTGGAGTCTGGACAATGGAGAATAGAAGTGAGCAATTAATGTAATAGTAGTAGTTAGTGATTAGTAGCAAAATTCCACAAGTTAAGCAACATATAAAGTTGAGTATAATTATAAGAATATATATATATATAAGCAAAATTTCCACAGGAAGTCAATAACTAGTTAGCCAAACTCTAGTTTCTTGCTTGTTGCAAGTTGCAACCAACCTCCGCTGCCAAAACACTGAACATTGTTTTTTCCAAAAATTAAAAAACAAAAAAATTAATGTATTTTAAAGGAAGACATTCAACGAATCGTCGTTTTCACTCAAACAACTTTAGCACAACCTTCTCCCAACTTGAAAGGTTTATCATTTTTTAAGTCAACAAGGCATATATTGATTTTTCTTTTAGAGGGAGCTTTTTTTAAAAAAAAAAAAATTATAATTTGAGTTTGCCAATAAAACGTAATAAAATCATGACTACTTGATCGGTAAATGAATAATTAAATGTTAACTTATTAAAATACATGTTTGGAATCCTATCATCATCGATATTAAAAAATGAGAGTTGATCTTTTTATGCATTCTATCAATATTTAAATAATATGACTATTTAAAAAAAATCATGATTTAAAATTTATTAGTAGATATATATTATTTATTTAATTTATTAATATAGTTTGATTACTGTTTAAATTGCATTAATAATTTGTTTCAATTAGTAGCAGTAGCTTGGGATTTAGTATGGCTATTAAACTTTATAAATGTGTTTGACTTGAGGCAGTTTTATAATTTCTTGTAAGGTATTGGGTCACCCTTCCTCACTTATGAGGGTGGACATACCCATGTTAACAAGGTAGTTGCATTTTGTAATATGTCATTATCATTAATTAATTGTTAGACAAGTAAATTAATTTTTTGCTCATCATATATAATTTTTTTTTTTTATACTAAATTGTGACACGAATATTTTTTTTTTATAAAATTATAATTTTATTGTGAACAAATAAATATACGATGTTGTTGCACATAGGTTTATTACGTGTAGTATAAATCTCACCATATAATAAGAAGGTAGACCTGAAAAAGAATAATTTTTCACAAATTTTTTTTTAATTTAAAATGAAACAAATATATGATATTACTTATGGATACATGCACATGCTATCTTCTCACTCTTTTCATCTCCTCTCTTTCTCTTTAATGGTTTAGTGATTTTTAGTGATTTTTTTATAATATTAAGTATAAATAAGAGATTTTAGAGGGAGATCTATAATTCTATAGGTGGTATTTACCCTTTTATGGAGTTATTTCTAAATATTTCATCAGAAATTGATCTCAGCATCTATCTATATATATATAAAATAGTTGTATACTTTTATATGTCTAATATTTTAGATCAATTTCATTATAATTATTTAATTTCCTTTTATGTGTTTGTTAACTTTTTAATTAACAAAATATAAAATTAGTTTCATGTCTTATTATTTATATTTTTATTATTTACATAATTATTTATATTACTTACATATATTATTAATTATATTTCCTTTTACATCATATAATGAAATTATATTTAACTATTAGCCTTACAAAATTTTAATTGCACTTATATAAAATTTGAATTAAGATAATTAATTATTAAACTAAAATATGATTAAAATAAATATAATATTTAATTATATAATATTTATAAATAACTATTAAAAATATTTCACTTAGATGAATATGTAAAAAATAAAAAGTATGAGTGCAATTTGTAAAGATAATAAAATATAAGAAAGCAATAAATAATAACAGATATAGAGAATATTTTTTTAGATGTAAAAATTGATGTTATGGATTGAAGATAAAATACTGTATATATAACAATTTGTTATAAAATTTGCAATAAATTAACTTTTTGGGTTGGAGATGCTGTTAGATAGTTTAGTTTAATTGACAAGGTGGAGGCCCCGTAATCTACAGATTTTAAGTTCAATTTTTACCGGGAAAATGACAATAATTATATACCCTTTGCCCTATCCCCCACTAGAATTTATGTATTAGTTTATAATAGTTATACTTTAGTTTTGAATCAGTATTTAAAATGGTTGTAATCTCTCGAAATGCAATATACTAACAAAAAAAAAAATCATCACTGTTAATTTATGTTGGTGTGTCAACATGGCACACTTTACTTGTGCATCACATATAAAATAAATGCAATATCACCATTAAGCTAACAATGAGTGAAACAAAGAAATAAATAAAATTTAGATACAACAATTAAATGTATATGAAAGAACTATTATTATTACTTTATTAGAGTCATGGCCAGCGGAGCTAATTCGGAATAAATAATTAACAATATTAAAATTATTTAATTAATCTGTTGCACATCATAATCATCAATTCTGAATCATGTTTACGTCTGATTTTAAAAAATATAATGTCTAATTCACAAGATCCTGCCAATTTATTATTTAAAGTGAATTGAAATCAACACAAATGAAGGGCATATGTGGGAGTTGTCACTTCTATTCTTACCCCAAAGGTATATGCCATGGTTGCTGCCTTTTATCCTGCATTTCGCTTTTGTTTTCTCACAGAAGTTTCGGAGTGAATTCGGACAAGTGAATTTCCTACTTTTTATTCGAATTTTTTGATTGGCGCTGATTTAAATATATATATATAGTAAAAACTTAAACACGAAACTTGTGCTATGGAACTTATATACATAAACATTCTCAATTTGATAAATTTTCACTGCTAATGATGTTTAGTTTCAACACTTAGTTATAAACACAATTAGTTTAGGATCTTATGCAAATATGGAGACTTATCTGACGGATGGGCCAAAATGTAAACTTTGAAAAGTAAAATGGAGCATCTAAAGACCCGAGCTGAACATGGACACTGACAAGGCCTCACTAGACTGAGCCCTTAAAATTTCAAGACCTTCAGTTGTTCATCATCACACCCTCCTACTCCAACCTCTGCACCTGAACCCACAACACTTCACACTGTATTCTTGCTTGTAATATGCTCTGCCCAGCCATAGTCCCCATCACAATGGCAAACATCGTGCGTTGAGAAGGGAAGGGTGTAGGTCTCTCGTCCCCTCTTTTCCCTGGAAATTAACTATTTCTATTAATTGTTTTTTGAAAAAACAAAATTATGAGCAGCCATGCCCAACATATATATACACTTCAATAATAATTTTAAGGTAATTGACTAACATTGCCTAAAATTTATGATGCAAACGATTAACTCATTTATGTTGCCTAATTTATGTTGATGGGACATAGATGTGGTTAGAGATTTGTTTGAAGAGGATGAAGCAGATGCTATTCTTAGTATCCAGTTGAGCATGAGAAGCCAAAATGACTCATGGTTTTGGTGGTGGGACAAAAAAGGAACGGACACTGTGAAGAGCGAGTATGGGTGCCTCACTGGGATTGATAATAAGAGCGATTCTGGGCAGCACAGGTTGTTATGGCGGAAGATTGGAATTGTAATATCCCTGCGAATATGAAGTCCATGGTTTGGAAAGCTTGTTCAGGGTGTTTACCATCTACAGACAACCTTATTATTCGTAGGGTTCATATCTCGGAGATGTGCATGGTCTGTCAAGGGGCTTTAGAGTCAACTTTTCATCTGTTTGTGGACTGTCCTATTGCAAAGGACTGTTAGGCTCTGTCCCCTATAGGGTATAGATGAGAGCACTTAGATGATTTTCCCTCTTGGTTGAGCTCATTGCTTAACATGTGTAATAGGGAGGATGGGGGTATTGCTATTGCTATTATTTGGGGCATATGGTTAAACAGAAACTCTATCGTTTGGAAGTCCAGAAGGAAGCAGTCAAGTCACATTATGAGAGACGTTACTGGTTTAATTCAACAGTGGATGGGCGTGCGTAGCTAAGGTTTTGTGGGATCTGGCCAAGTCTGATGCGAGATGGAGAAAGCCTGCTTCGGGTTGGTTTAAGTGTAATGTTGATGCAGCGATTTTTGGTCAAGCGGGGATGATGGGTATGGGTTGCGTGATCAGGACTGTTCTGGGAAGTTCATTTCGTGCAAATCTTTATCTAGAGCTCTCTCTTCGGCAAGTGCGCGCCGCGGTGAGGCTCTAAGCTGGATCAAATCTTTGGATATCCATCAAGTGCTTGTAGAAGTGGATGCATTAAAGATAGTCCACACTATCAGCAATCCAAGATCTGATTCTTCTATTTTTGGATTAGTTATAAAGGATTGTATCAGTTGAATTAAAGAGCTTAGGAATGTTTTCTGTAGCTCAAGTTAAGAGATCGGCGAATCAGGTGGTACATGACTTAGCTCGGGCTTCTATTTCTATGCCTGATGCTCAAAGCTGGGTGGATCTTCCCCCAGATTTTATTGTTCCTGTGTTGTTAGTGGATATGCAATAATAATCCTCTTTTCAACCTATTTTGAAAAGTAAATTAGAATCCCCTCAAATTTTATTCCGTCCGACTTCCGAATGTACCAATACTAAAAAGCAAATATGACGGTCAAACTCCTTAAATTTATATAAAATTTTAAAAGTCCTCGTATTGATTCCTACTAGATCTAGATAAGGAATATATTTGACAAATTTCAAATAGGTCCCTATTCCTAAACCATCTCTTCAAAGCATCCACACCACCACTACTACTATTACTAACCATCATCACTGTCTTCAAATTCACAACAACAACATTATCGATCTATCACGAACAACCCTACCACCGTATTCAAAGGAGAGGAACAACATCAAAGAAAGTGGACGACTACCATAATGGATCAACCAACACAAAAGCACCACCTTCTTTGTCACTCTCTCTGTATAAACAACCAAATAGAAACAACAATACCCGGCTATAAAAAAAAATCCCTAAACTCAAATCTCTGACAGCATCACCATTTCACCACTCAACACAGATTTATCATCTAGCCTCATAAATCCACCTTCTCTTCTACATCCGTCACTGCCGCCAAACCATCTCGTGATTGTGATTCTGGAACGTCGCCATTCTCCTTGCCGCCATCTTCAATCGAAAATATGACGACTCAACCTCTCCATCCTCTTCCCATTCTTCATCAAACGCCTGATGACAGATTCTAGTGGTGGGAGAAGAGTGGACGGCCATGGCAAAAAAAAATGACAATGGTAATGGCAACCAAAGGCAGATGATGGTGATGGTGAAGGGGCTGTAGTTTTTTATTTTTTCCTTTTAAAAAAATAATTTTAATTTATGAATTAGAATAACACTTATATTTGGTAACTAATTTTATTAATTATTATTTATTGGTGTCTAAAAAAATTTATTAATTATTAATTAGTTTTTATTGATAAAATAAATATATATATAAATATCAATAGTAAATAACTTTTATGATAAAGTAAATAAATATTTTTATATTAATTAACAGTTGTTTTTTTACGGTAATGGGAAGGCAAGGGAAAAGTAGCATATAGTGTCAAAACTAAAAGGGAATTATTTGACTTCAGAAAATAAAATGACCAAGTAGTTAGCCTAAACAAACTTCGGCGTGACAGTAAATTACCCTTATTTTAATTCTAGCTTTTCTAGAGGCTCATCTCACATGTCAAGAAAATTAGCAAGCAGAATATTTGAGAGGAATTATTAATTTGAACTAGTACACATTGGGGGCGGGTCTGGAGGTTGGAGACAGGAGCCAGTCAATCACCAAAACGAAAATTCTGGATATCAGGTTCAACAGACGAGCCAATTAAATGGATGAAACCTGTGGTAGTAGTGAATAGAACCAGCTTCAATCTCCAAAAATTATATTCAGATGAGTGCAAGCACATGCCCTGCCTGAACTTAAACTTTATCAATTAATATACAGGTGCAAAGTCATTGCAATCTTGCAACGGAAACCCAAAACAGCATAAATATTTTTAGTCTACAGCCGCTTCAGCAAAATGGCTTGTTCCAGAGATACGCCTGAAGATGGTATCCTGCATAACAGAACTACATGTAAACTGAGTACTAGAAAGGTTGTTTTGAATGGGATAGTGCTACACGTAATTAGAATCAGTTCAAAAGTATGCTGGAGATTGCACCAAATACACGGGTCCAAGACTGATATTACAATTTATCTCAATCACCTGAGAGCTTGTATAAACCAGTCCTAGCCTTCTTAATAAATTCATCTTGCCTACTAACTACTGTATTGCTACCTGCTATTGTGTCTTGAATCTTGACGACTTCAAGGGGCAGTCATACCAACAATTTGACATACTTAATACCACAAGTGAGCTGAAAAAAATTTAATGTCAGATGAATTTTCCAATTTCTGCTCCCTATGGACTTTTGATACCCAGTTTTTTGAAAACAAAAATTAGCTGAAATTTCCAGTACTATTTGCAAGAAATGATTGCAGTACTATTTGATACTCACTACAGACATAGAAGTCCAATTATTTGCCATTTCAACTTTACTACACTAACCTTAACCAATGTGTTTTGATGACTAGGTGTGCTGTTGCTCCTCAATTAAAGTTTGAACTCTCTGCAACATAAAAATAGGAATTAGTCAATTATGATAAAACTGAGAAACAATGTTGCAAAAGATATATAAAAATGATATTCTGCTAACCTTCACATTATTTCCAACTTCCTCTATTTTTTGTAGCAGCACTAGGTCACCTGAACTAGGAGCGGAATCGTGCCTCTGAGATTTCATTGGGGACATCTGCATCAAAAGGAGAAAAAAAAAATATACCCTAAGATTTTACAGGTTAAAGAACCTCACTAAGAAGAAAGTTTATGTCCCTAATAACAGGTTGTCTATAATCACAAGTGAAAATTTCTTAAGTGCACTCTTTATTCATGCAAGAAATGAAAGCAGAAACTAGAAGAACAGAGAAATGAGAGTAGTTTTAGGAATTTAGCATATACCGAAGGAGACGATGTAGGGCCTAGCCTCAAGCTAGGAACATCTTCAATTGTAGAAACTGGTCTGGATAGAGACTCACTTCTCATGTGTAACAGCTGAGTCAAGACAGCCTGAAAAAACAGAAGGGGCATTAAGAAAAAGGTCATATTCCTTCCTTTCTTAAATAATTTACATTGACTACTGTTCAACAATTGATAGTACCTTCTTGAAAGCCCTTGGGTTTGCAATGCCTTGAATTTGAACATCATCACTAGGTGGCCTTCTCACACCAGCATTCTCAATTCTCACAGAGTAGACACCAAAAAGTGATTGCAGATATCCTGACAGCAGTTGGACAGACTTTTTAAATTGTAAGAACATGGAAATAATGGCAAAGCCTAGAAATAAAATCTGTGTCACAATTTGAGGTGGAAGTACCTCCAAAAGATGTTGGAAAGTAACAGTTTTACCCTTAAGTCTAGAGATACATAAACGTAACATGAAAGATTGCAAGGTCTAATATTTTCAAGGACATGTTCGTTCACGTTTCAACCCAACCAAAAAGATTAAGTAGGAAATATATTTAGATGTATTTCGTGAGAATTTCAATTGACGACCACATCTTAAATAAATTTGACTTCTATTTCACAACATTTAACTTTGCTCGGAAGCAACTTATTCAATAAGAAGCAACATTTAAAGAACAGAAAGCATTTTAACTTTATCATATATCATCCAAAATTCTGGTAGCAGAAAAACATTTAGCCATTACATTACCCTCCTATAATGATCCAAAACATTGAAGAGCAACAAGAAGAAAAAAAAAAGAATACATACACACATAAATCAACAATACAAAAACTATCGAAAGGATAACAGGTTTTTTGCTACTTAATTTACCTTGCTCAATTATGATGTCAGCAACTGAAAGTAATAAAACATGCTTCTCTTTCTGTAACACTCCAAGACATGGAAATGCAACTGGTTTCCTAACCTGAACTAAAAGAAACGAAAGCATCAGCTAATGCAACAAATGCATAACCATACTGAACTTGTACTTCAAATTAAATTCCAAGTTTTCACTGCATTAAACATGCATCCATCGATCCATCAAAGATTCACATCATATCAAGAAAAAGCAATGAACCCATTAAAAAGATTTTTCAATTAAAAGCAAAGAGATAACGAAATTACTTTGTAAACAATGACATTCGGAGTAAGAAAGAGCTTTCTTGATTGAATATCTTTCCTTAATATATATCTCCTGACTGGCAAATAAAGAAGCATGAAGAACCCAATTCCCCAAGCCAAAATTAGAAGCAAAGAGTACATGACCCATTGAACTGTTTGATGCTTGACAAATTTCTCTTCCATTTCATCAAATGAAGCCGTATAAAGCACTGGGTCATCGTCAACTTCACTCTCTCCACTACCGCCACCACGTGATTCTGATAACAAACCCCTTTCTAACCTATCAATTTCCACAACTTCATCGACAGTTCCCATCTGAAATCCACACAAACTGGCATAAAGATCATTTTTTAACAAGCAAAATGAAAACTTTGAAAAGAATTTATATATAGAAAAAAAAAACAAAAAGAAATGGGTTTTAGAGAAATCTCACAGGTTGATCAGAAAACAGTCGTCTTTTAACTGGAGTAGCCAGGGCTTCGAAAAATGGTTTCGCTGCTGGTTTTGCCTGAATTGTTCACAGGTAGCAAATGAGGCAGGCGAGAGCAACAGACTTAATTTTTGTTTAATGTAATCAAAGCCGTCCATGTTGAGTTGAAAATTTGACTGAATCCGAATTTAATGGAGATGGACAGTCCAGATTCCAGAGCCTCATTGTTTTTGGTTGTTACCATTATAATTTTTTTTTTTTTTTTGGGTTATTGATGTATGAAAGATAAGAGTTTATTTATTTATTTATTTTTGTGACCAATGAAAGCCAAGAGTTGAAAGTTAGTTAGAATCATTACTTCGTAGAACAATAAAAGTGAAGTTTATTTTGTAAATAGCTATTTTGAGTTGGTAAAAAGTTATCTTCTCTTGTGATAGTAACCAAAGTTAAAGCATAAAGTAATAATTTTTTTAATTGGGAGAAAAAAGGTACTTACTAGTATTTTGAAAATAAAATTACATATATCATGTATATAATTACATTAAATTAGTTTTTGAATGGTTAAAAAAATTAATTTTTGATAGAACTTTATGCTTTTAAAGTTTTAATTGAATGAATTAAAATAGTTAAAATTTAATACACTTTAAATATTAGTAATTGATAATAGGCCTAAATCAATATTATAAGTCAAAACTAACATAGGCCCAAACGTGACCCAGGAGGCAAATCAACCCAACAGAGTAAGGCGAACCGACTAGATAACTCTTCCAAATGAAAATGAGCCGACCCCATAATCCGACGATTTATACCGTCTGCAAACTTAACGATTTGCTTAGACACCTGACAAAGTACACATAGATGATGAATGCAGAACATCTTACATACTAAGCTAGAAACACCAAAGGGATAGGTCCACATGAACAATATCATACTCATTTAGGAAAAAGACCCATGTGAATAGTATCAATCTCCAAGCAATGGAATGTTGGAAAATTAAAAAATTTCTACTAGATAATAAATGGGATTTAAAGATAAATAAAGACGATAAAGTGTGCACAGTAATATAAAGGCGGTTTAACTTGCTAAATTTAAATAATAAAATTAATGAATCAGCCAATGAGTGAATAAAATATATAGTAAAAACTTACCGTATAAATAGAGAAAAATAAATAGGACACTAATAATTTTGTTTAGGTGGAAACCTTATAAAAGTAAAAACCACGGGATCTAGTCCAGTTAAATCCTCCACTATAAAAATAATAGAATTACACATTACAATCCTCAATTTTGTGGTTCACACCCTCACAATTTAGCTCTCATAATAATATTTATTTTTTTCTCCCTTTCCCTTTATACCAAAGAAAAGCTCACACAAATATTTTTACACTCACCCAAGACTTATACTTAAAGCTCTCGGCCTTCATTAATGCACACAATGCATGCACACTTAATTTTTTTACTCTCACTTCAAGCCCTTTTCTTTTGAAAATAAATGGTTATTTATAGCCATGCAATGTTGGCCAATTTTTCAATTTGGGGTAGTAAAGTTTTTTTTTTTTTTCAAATTACTACTCCTAACTTCAAATCTTGTGGCTTGTGAGTCCCCACTTGTAGGCAAGACCCATCTATCAAATCTCTCCCTCACGCCTCAAGTGGGGCATGGAAATAAACCTGCTTTCTCTGAACAGAACATTAATTTCTCTGAAGTCAAGGCTTTAGTCATCATATATGACCTATTGTCATTAATATAAATTTTCTCCAATGAAAACATCTTCAACTTTAGAGCATCATGAATCCAATGGTACCGTACATCAATATGCTTTCACCTCGAGTGGAATGTTAAATTCTTATTGAGATGGATTGCACTTTAACTGCCACAATATAAAATGAATTTTTCTTAATTGAGATCCAACTTTTGTAGGAATTTCTTCATCCACAGGAGTTCTTTTGCAGATTTTTTAGCAGTGTTGTACTCAACTCCAATAGAAGATAAAGCAATAGATTTTTGCAATTTTGGTTGTCAGGACACTACTTCTCTTGCAAATGTCATTATGTACCCAAAGGTTGAGTTTCTAGTGTCGACATCACTTGCCATATATGCATCTGTATATCCACACAATACATGTTTACCATTACTAAAGCGTAAATAAATTTTAGAAGTACCTCTGAGATGTTTGAGAATCTATTTGACTGCATGCCAATGCTTCTTGCCAGGATTAAAGAGAAATCTGGTAACTACTCAAACTGCATGAGCAATATCTAGCCTTGTGCATACCATAGTGTACATTAAACTACCAATAGCTGATGCATAAGGCCCTTTCTTCATTTCTTTTTTATCTTTCTCACTCATTGGACATTACTTAGAACTTAGCTTGAAATATCTTGCAAATAGAGTGCTTATCGATTTTGAATTGCCCATGTTAAATCTCTCAAACACCTTTGTAATGTACTTTTCTCGAGACAATCATAACTTTTTGTTCTTTTGATCACAAAGGATTCTCATGCTAAGAATTTATTTTGTTGCTCCTAAATCTTTTATGGTAAAGGTTTTACTCATCTTCCTTTTAAAATCTTTTATCTTTGTAATATCTTGACTAATAATCAACATATTATCTATATACAGCAAGAGAATGATAAAATTATCATTACAGAATTTTGCACAAAGACATAGTGATCAAAGTTTATCTTCATATAGTTGTGATTCACCATAAATAACTCAAACTTTTTGTACCATATCTTGAAGACTGCTTTAATCCATAAAGGCTCTTCTTCAATTTACATATAAGATTCTCCTTACCTTTGACTTTAAATCCTTTTGGTTGTTCCATGTAAATTTTCTCCTCCAAATCTCTATGAAGGAATGTTATCTTCACATCAAGTTGTTCAATCTCTAGGTTCGTGCTAGCTGCCAACCTAAGTGCTACTCTAATTGAAGATATGTTTACAACTAGTGAAAATATTTCTTCAAAATTAATGCTCTTTTCTATCTAAAACCTTTCACAACCAGCCTTACCTTATACCTTGGTTGCGAGTTTTTTTTTTGTGCTTCAATTTAAACACCTATTTATTCTTGAGTGCCCTCTTGCCTTTAGGAAGCTACACCAGTTCAAAGGTATTATTGTCTTATAAGGATTTCATCTGCTTTTGCATAGCTTTTACCTAATTTTCTTTATGTTCACCTGAAGTAGCTTCTTTATAGCATTCTGGTTCTCCCCCTTCAGTGAGTGTTACACACTCATTTGAAGGGTATTTACAGCTTTCTATTCGACTTCTAGTTTATCTTCTCAAATTAGGCTATACAATTGGAGGTTCATCAGCATCATCCTCGCTCGCTCCTCCTTTATTGCCTTCTGATAAGGCTCCTCCTTTATTATCACTAACAGGTAGAGGAACCAGCTCTAGATTTATTAGTTTTCTTTAATTTGCTTGGTCTCCATCTTTTCTTAATATCTTTAGTGGTTTGATCTTTAAAAAAGACAACATCTCTACTTCTAATAATTTTTTATCAACATGATCCTAGAGTTTATAACCGAATTCTTAATGAGCATAACCCAAGAATATATACCATCAAGTTTGGTTCTTTCATCTCATGGAATATGAATAAAGGCTCTGCAACTGAACACTTTTAAATGCTCGTAAGAAATATCCTTTCTAGTCCATACTCTTTATGGTATGTCGCCATTAACTGGAACTAAAGGTGATAGGTTGATTAGATCAATTACAATTCTCATTGCCTCCCCTCAAAAGGAGTTTGACAATTTTGCATTTGAAAGCATACATCTAATTCTTTCATAAATTGTTCTTTTCATCCTTTCCGTAACACCATTATGTTGAGGTATTTTTAGTACCGACTTTTTAAGCTTGATGCCGAATTTTCTATAGTATTCTTTAAATGGACTTTTGTATTAACCACTATTGTCTGCATAAACACACTTCAACTATCTTATAGTTTCTCTTTCCACTTTTATATTAAGTTCCTTAAAAACTTTTAGCGCATAGTCTTTGGTTTTTAGACCAAATGCCCATAATTTTTGGAGTAATCATCGATGAATGTTGTAAAATACAAGATAATGCCAAACTTCTAGTTTGCATTGTGCATACATCAATATGTACCAAATTAAGAAATTTAGTTTTCTTGATGGTATGGAACTTCAGAATGCAACCTTGTGTTGTTTTCCAGAAATACAATCAACACAATTCTGTAAATGTACACTTTAAATCCTAGGTAAGAGATCTTTCCTTTCTAGTCTTTGGAGCCCTTTCTCACTTATATGACTAAGTCATTTATGCCATAACTGGATTGGAACTTCTTTCTCCATTACATTTGTCCAAAATTTTTGCACCTTTGCTTTTATTTTGTAAAGGGAGTTCATTTTATTTCCTCTAGCCATCACTAAAGTGCCTTTAGTAAGTTTCCACTTTTGTTTGCCAAAATAGCTTTCGTAGCCTTCATCATTAAGCTTGCCGATGAAGATTAAATTTAGTTTGATGTTTAAAACATGTAATAAATCTTTGAGGAGTAATTCACATCCAATGTTGATTTTTAAAAAAATATCTCCCATGCTGATAATTTTGGATGCTCTATCATTTCCCATCTGTACGAGCCCAAAGTCTCCAACAACATAGGATGAGAAGAATCCTTCCTATAAGTCATATGGAAAGAGGCACTTGAGTTAACTACCTAGGTTTGATCTTGATATATGAGATTGATGATGTTGTCATCTAGGACAATTTCAACTTTATCTTTAGCTATTGCAGTGTTTACTTATGAAGCTTCTACTGGTTAATTCTTTGTTTGCTCAACTTTCCATTTTCTGCATTCCTTTTTGAAATGTCCAAGCTTGCCATAGTGATGGCAAGTGATGTCTTTCCTTAAACGAGATTTTGATCAGCCCCTTTGTTGATTCTAATGAGATTTTATTTTGTTTCTTCCATGTCATTCTTTTTTTTTCTGACATAAGAGCTTTAAATGTTTCACTATTTTCCTTTCATCTGGATTCTTCATTGAATAATTTGTCATTCACTATCTTCAAGGTCACCTTTCCATCAAGAGATAAATTTATAACAGATACAAAAAGTGTACCCTAGCTTTTTAGCAAAGAGATCAATAGAAATATTGTCATCAAATCTACAGTTCATTGTTGAGAGTTGATTTGTAACACCTTCAAGTTCATTGATGTGCGCTGACATGCTGCTACCATCTTTGTATTTCAAGGTAATGAGGCAACATATAAAATTGGCCACATTTTATGCATTTGGTTATGCATACGCCTTCTCCAATTCTTCCCACAACTTTTAGGCATCAGTTTCTTTAGCAACGCTTTGTATAATGCTTTTATCAATTCACTGTCTGATTTAAGCTACACACTTTCTGTTGAGCACTTCCCAATCTTCATTGTTCATGTTTGTCGGCTTGCCTATAACTGTTATGACCCAAAATAGGGGCCATGACCGGCGCTAGGGAACGGGAATTCTTTCGAATCCGGAACCTGTAGCAAGCCTAAAATAAAAAATAAATAAAATATGCAATAGTAATAATAACAATATTTAATGCAGCGGAAATAAAATCATAAATATCAAAATAAAAATCCACCACGGGATTTAAACCAAATCCCTATCTCATATATATAAACAAATCCGTTAATACAAGTTTCAGTTCAAATATTCAAAGTACATATCTCATACAAATATAATACAATATCTTTTAACAATTTTATGACTACTGCAGTGTCTAGATCATAAAATAAAACTCAAGTGAGTAGTTTACATAAAGAAGCCGGAGCAGAAGAAATCTGGCGTACAGGCCTGCGAAAGAAATCATGCACCCTAAATATATATATATATATAAAATAGTAACTCACACTTAGTGCGCTCCTCAATAGGGGTCCGATGGGCCTGGTCCACTAGGCCTCGGTCTCGGCGTAACTAAACAAATAATAAATAACATACATCAGAATAAACCTAACAAAAAATCCTAGAAACTCGATCTAGAATATTGGACACAGAATCAAAATTATGGTTCGACCGGACATCACATTTTACGAGAATTCTATCGAAAATTCGGCTAAACCTCCCCTGTAAAATGGACATCTCTCTACTCAAAGATTAGAGCCGGCCCTGCAAAGAAACACACTTTGAAAAACAGACACAGAAACACATCCACAACCCCTAGGTTGGACTCCAAATTACAGTCTACCGACCGGGGTCCATAATCACAGAATATTACAAAAATACCGAAAATATCCTTATATCATAGAAATACCTTTTATAAGCAAAAATTACATAATAACCCTAAAACACAGCAAAAATCGATAAAAACTCATTTTATTAGAAAAATCATATATTATATATATAATTGAAAATAATTCACGAAAAATAGTTTTAATTAATTAAAAATACTAAATAATTTGTAGAAATCATTTTTATACCTTAAATAACTATTAAAATCAATTTAATTATATTTTTAGTCAATTTAGGGTAAAATTACCAAAATACCCATATATATATAAATATACTAAAATTCATTCAAAAAATTCACCAAAAATAGTATAATTATCCAAAATTAATTTTCATTACATATTTATCAATAATATAAATAAATAAACTCAATTAACTAATTAAATTCAATTAAAAACATAATTAACCTAATTTTCCAAAATTACATAAACCTAAATAAATTCAAAATAAATACATATAAATTCATAAAAATTCCAAATAAATTTCTATAATTAATTTTAACACCTATATTTATCATAAAACACAATTTCATAATTTAATTAATTAATTTCCGAAAATTAGAAAATAATAATAAAATATTCAAAAATACCCAAAAATCAAAATAATCTCCAAAAATTCTACAAAAATTCACGCATGTAGATTAAGCTACTAGGATAAACATTTGTTAAGGTAATTTTCATTAATCAACCATTTGAAGCTTGAAAAAAATCAAAAACCCTAAGATGGCCGAATTGAATAATTGAGAAAAACCTTACCAAATCAAGTTTTAAGCTTAAACAAAGCTTGGAATCGTCTTCTATGGAGGTTAGGGAGTCCAAAAACACCGGAATCACTAGATTTGGTGGTCGAAAAGTCGATGAACGGTGAGGAGGGAAGTTTCGGCCATTTCGGCCAAAAGCAAGCCAAACGGTGCCGGAGAAGAAGACTAAGGGCAACGGAACGGCTGGAGGAAGGAGGTGGCACCGTGGGAGGTGCAATGACGGTTTGTGGCCGGCGCGCGCAGTGGTGAAGGAGGTTGGGGTCGTCGGGGAAGATGGAGGAAGGTTAATGGCAAACTTGTAATTTTCACAAACTTTATATTTTGATAAATATTATAAGTATATATATGTATATATATATCTATACCCTATATTATTTTAATATATAATATTATATAGATAATAAATATTCACCACACACATTAAATATATATTTTAACAATTTTATACACCTAAAATAATTAAATAATATTAAAATAAATTAATAAATAATAAAATATTAGGGTAATTAATTAAACCCTAAATAATTAAATAAATACACATATATACGTTATTTAGTATTTTAGAAATTTATATGAGTTCATGCAAGTCCGGAAATCTATTTAAAATAATTAATAGTAAATTATTTACGTGAAAATTTCCCCAAAAATGCAAGTCCGGAGAAAATTTTACGTAAAGCACTTAAAATAATATACAATAATGTAAATAAGTTTTAAATACATATTAACTCGTAAAATATCATAAATATATATATATAAATTATTAACACTGCATATCCCGATGCAGTATTAAAATATTTAAAAATACGGGATATTACAGTCTTCCCCCCTTACAAGAATTCGTCCCCGAATTCCAGAAAGAAAATGATCACAAGATCAGGAAGGGAAGAGATACGGGTAAGAAGCTCGCATCTCAGCTTCAGTCTCCCACGTATGCTCCTCAACTCTGTTGCTACGCCAGAGAACCTTGACCATTGGAATCTGCTTCGAACGCAACTGTCGGACTTGATAATCTACGATCGTCACAGGTTCTTCCACAAACGTCAAATCTTCACTCACTTCTAAACTATTGGGCTGCAACACATGTGAAGGGTCTGAGATATACTTCCTCAGCATCGAGATATGAAATACTGGATGCACCTGTGACATACTCGGAGGCAAAGCCAATCGATATGCAACAGTGCCAACTCTCTCCAGAATCTCAAACGGCCCGATATATCTCGGTGCTAACTTACACTTCCTATCAAATCTCATCACACCCTTCATCGGAGATACCTTCAGAAAAATAAAATCTCCAACCTGAAACTCCACATCTCTGCGCCTAGGATCCGCATAACTCTTCTATTTGCTAACTGTGGTCTCTAATCTTCGCTTAATCATAACAACTTTCTCTGCAGCATCCTGAACCATCTCAGGTCCAGTCAAAGCTCTCTCACCAATCTCATCCCAACTCAGAGGGGATCTACACTTCCTTTCATACAATGCCTCATATGGTGCCATGCCAATACTGCTATAGTAGATGTTATTATATGCAAACTCTACGAGTGAAAAATGATCATCCCAGCTACCTCCTAAATCCAGGACACACATCCTCAACATATCTTCCAGTGTCTGGATCGTCCTCTCAGACTGACCATCTGTCTGAGGGTGAAAAGTAGTACTGAAGTCTAACCTAGTGCCCATCGCTTCCTGCAACTTCTGCCAAAAATGAGAGGTAAACACTGAATCCCTGTCTGACACAATGGACACAGGTACTCCATGAAGGCACACAATATGCTTCACATACAGCTTCGCCAATCTAGCTACATAATAAATGGCTTTCACAGGTAAGAAATGTACAGACTTCGTCAACCTGTCTACAATCACCCATATGGAATCGTATCCATCCTTAGAACGAGGTAAACCAACCAAAAAATCCATAGCTATCCTTTCCCACTTCCACTCGGGAATAGGAAGAGGCTGAAGCTTCCCAGAAGGCTTCTGATGTTCAGCTTTCACTTGCTGACACGTCAGACACTTAACGACATAATCAGTGACATCCTTCTTCAATCCATCCCACCAGTATAAATCTCTGATACTGTGGTACATCTTAGTGACACCTGGATGTACGCTATAAGCTGTAAAATGTGCTTCCTCTAGGATCTCTTCTTTCAAGTTATCCACATCAGGAACGCACAATCTACCACTGATCCACAACACACCATCATCATCGAGTGTGAAATCAATGAACTTCCCTGCTCTGACATTCTCTGTAAGCTCTTTTAGAATAGGATCTCGGTTCTGAGCTGCTTTAATCCTATCCCTCAGTACAGATCGCACCTTAAATTGAGCTAGCAGTCCACCTGATCTACTTATCTTCATCATCAGACCTTGATCCACCAATAAATGCAACTCCTGGATCAACGGTCTCCTCTCAACACTGATGTGAGCAAGACTGCCTGAGGACTTTCTACTCAAGGCATCGGCTACCACATTAGCTTTACCCGGATGATATAATATCTTACAGTCATAATCCTTCAATAATTCCAACCATCTCCTCTGCCTCAGATTCAGATCTTGCTGCTGAAAAATGTACTTAAGGCTCTTGTGATCAATAAAAATCTCACAAGTCACCCCGTACAGATAATGTCTCTAAATCTTCAGAGCAAAGATCACTGCAGCCATTTCAAGGTCATGTGTGGGATAGTTCTGCTCATGTTTCCTCAACTGCCTCGAAGCATAGGCTATCACCCTTCCATTCTGCATCAACACACAACCAAGGCTAACTCTAGAGGCATCACAATAAACTGTGAACTTGTCCACACTATTAGGCAAAGCTAACACTGGTACTGTGGTCAATTTCTCCTTCAACAACTGGAAGCTATTCTCACAAGCTTCTGACCACTCAAATCTAACATTCTTCTGAGTCAAGCGAGTCATAGGGGCTGCAATTTTGGAGAAATCTTGCATAAACCGCCTATAATACCCGGCTAAACCCAGAAAACTTCGAATCTCTGTAACAGAAGTCGGTCTAGGCCACTCAGACATTGCTTCAATCTTCTATGGATCAACCTGGATACCTTCTTTAGACACCACGTGTCCAAGAAAAGAAACACTCTCCATCCAGAAATCACACTTCGAGAATTTAGCATAAAGCCGATGATCTCTCAGTGTCTGCAATATAATCCTTAAGTGATATACATGTTCCTCCATACTCCTTGAATAAACCAGTATATCATCGATGAAGACTACCACAAACTGATCCACATATGGTCTGAATACCCTGTTCATTAGGTCCATAAAAGCTGCTGGTGCATTAGTCAAACCAAAAGACATCACCAGAAACTCATAATGGTCATATTGAGTGCGGAATGCTATTTTAGGAATATCAGCTTCACTAATCAGCAACTGATGATAACCCGACCTCAAGTCAATCTTAGAAAAGAACTGTGCACCCTGTAGCTGATCAAACAAGTCATCTATCCTTGGGAGAGGATACTTATTCTTCATTGTCACCTTATTCAGCTCTCTGTAGTCAATGCACAGTCTCAGGGTACCATCCTTCTTCTTCACAAACAGGACTGGTGCACCCCAAGGAGAAACACTGGGTTTGACAAAACCCTTATCCAATAACTCTTGCAACTGCTCTTTCAACTCTTTCAACTCTGCAAGAGCCATTATGTAGGGTGGCATAGATATAAGAGTAGTACCTGGAACCACATCTATACAAAATTCAATCTCTCTGTGAGGTGGTAAACCTGGTAACTCCTCAGGAAAAATATCAGGAAACTCACAAGCAACAGGAACATCTGTGAGTGACAACTTCTCCACTAAAGTATCCCTGACCAATGCCAAATATCCCTGACAACCTTTCCTCAATAATTTCCTAGCCGTAATAGCAGAAATAAGATTCTGAGGTGCTGAACTCCTATCACCCACAAATTTAAAATCTTCTTCATCAGGAATTCTGAACGTCACCTTTTTATTCCTGTAATCTACCATGACATAGTGCTGAGATAACCAATCCATTCCTAAAATAACATCAAACTCCATCACATCCAACAAAATCAAATTAGCGGGTAATTCTCTATCTCCCATGAGAACTGGACAACCAGAAAGAACAATATCGGTGTCCAAAGAATTGCTCAGAGGAGTGGTAACAGATAAAGGAAAAGCCATCCTCGAAGCTAGCCAACAAAACTTGGAAGCAAAAATGGGAGAAACAAATGAATGCATGGCACCCGGATCAAACAAAACCCATGCATCCAGGTAACAGACAGAAACAATACCTCCCACGACTGCATTAGATGCCTGAGCATCCTACTGAGTGAGATGGAAGACTCTAGCCTGTCCTCGACCTCCCTGCTGACTGGTAGAAGCCTGGCCAACACCTCTGGCACCTCCTCTAGCACCTCTACCATGACCCTACTATGGAACAAACTGAGTGGAACTCTGATGTTGGGCTGGAGGTAACTGAAATGGAACTGGTGCAGCACTAGTAATCGACTGCTGTGGAAATCATGGAATCTGCGGCTGCTGATACCCTGAGTAAGGACACGATCTGGCAAAATATCCTGTTTGCCCGCATCTGAAGCATGTCAGTGGTGTCAGATAACACGGTCCCTGATGGACTCTACCGCAGGTCTGGCATACACTGGCATCTGATCCAGAACTACGACCACTACTGCTGCTCGAAGCACCTGACCCGAATCTGAACGGTCTACGCTGACCTCCACGGCCATATCTACTCCTCTGATGCACACGCTGCTGCTGCCTCTGACTCTGCTGAGTCGGACCTCGCCGCTGACTACTCGAACCAACATGAAAATCCTAATATGGAGTAGCCTGCAGTCCACTCGACTGAACTCCCAGCTGGTAATAATCAGGCATCACTCCCTACCTAACTAGCCTCAGCTCAATCTCTTTGGCTAACTCAATCACAGACTCCAAAGTAAGGCCTGCTGTAGGCATACCAACAAATACTGAACCCAATTCAGTGACATAGGTAGTAACTGCGAAATATTAGTCTCGCATCAGATCCTCTGCATATCTACCTAACCAAAGAAACTCTCAGGTGTACTCCTATACTGATCGATCACCACGAGAAATGCTGGTCAGTCGAAGATGATAGCTCATACGGAGAGGCTCTGGACAGAATCTCCTCATAAATCTCTCTCAAAACTGAGCCCAGGTCATCGTCATCATATAAGACTCGATCATCTGAATAAACCAGTCTAAAGCTGGTCCCTCAACAGATAACTTGACGATCATGATCCGCTGGTACTCAGTATGAGCAGTCTGATTCTGAGTCTCGATCGCGTGCAGAAAATCTAACGGATCAGAAGTCCCATTAAATGCAATCCTGCCAACTCTGGCATAGAATAAAGCTGCCTCAGGGTCAGATATACCTTGTTGATAGGCAGGCTGAATAGGCAGAACAACTGGAGGTACATGAACATCAAACTCAGGCTTTACAGGTTCCTCATCCTGTAACTCTCTCTGCCTACGGTGACCTGCCGCTCCTTGAGGTCTACCTCTACCACGACCTCTGCGTCTAACTGGTTGGTCAGGAGGTAAAACCTCATCCTGAAAAGATTCATCATCCTCGGCCTCAACGACCGGTGGAGCGACATGCGCTCGCCTCCTCATTCTGAAATCACAAACGGAGGATTCAGACAAAACAGACAACTGAAGAATAATGCAAAAAACTAAAGCAAGGAATACTTATCAAGACATACTCGAACCTAATTCACTGCAGTAGTTACTAAAAGAAAACACAACTTTAAAACTAGGACCATGACTCACACAACTAAACCCTGACATAAAACTCCGCTCTGATACCAACTTTGTCACGACCCAAAATAGGGGCCATGACCGGCGCTAGGGAATGGGAATTCTTTCGAATCTGGAACCCGTAGCAAGCCTAAAATAAAAAAAAATAAAACATGCAATAGTAATAATAACAATATTTAATGTAGCGGAAATAAAATCATAAATATCAAAATAAAAATCCACCATGGGATTTAAACCAAATCCATATCTCATATATATAAATAAATCCGTTAATACAAGTTTCAGTTCAAATATTCAAAGTACATATCTCATACAAATATAATACAATATCTTTTAACAATTTTATGACTACTGAAGTGTCTAGATCATAAAATAAAACTCAAGGGAGTAGTTTACATAAAGAAGCCAGAGCGGAAGAAATCCGGCGTATAGGCCTGCTACTGAGGTTTGAGGAAGATGATTCTCCTGAAAAATAGTCAACGGAGGGGAGTCAGACCTCACTGAGTGAATTACTATAATATATATACATGTATACTAAATGTCGATGCACACAATCAAAAGTATACATATAATATGTATGTATACAAGCAAATACACACAGATGCAATAAAATCATTTTATATATACTTGTTGAAAACCACTGTTTATGAAGGATCGAATAGAACCCTAGAATATCGCAACCTCAAAAATAGCGTTAGACAACACGCTAGCCATACAGGCTCACTTATTCCAATATATTCACTTATTCCATTTGGACAGTAGACTGGCCCCGAGACATTAAGTCAACCGAGCTACAGCAATCTGACTGTCAGTGTGATTGGCCCCGAGATACTTGATCAACCGAGCTCCAGCAATCACACTCCCACATCATATCTCACATATCAAATAATCATATCCAATCAATATCCACAAATGGTTAGTAATATAGCCTAAATGCTATAAGCGTATCGGTACGTACTTGGTCCTAGTGCTGCCCACTAGGTAGCACGTTCTATTGATGTCCTTCATTAAAATATAAAACATACATTCATAAAAATAAATTATGCATGAATTTAAATAAAATAGCAACATAAACCATATATATATACTAGAAATATACCAAAAATAAATCAGGTATATTTCAAATATATATACGTCAAATAAATCCGATATATTTGCAAAATAAACTAGAAATATATTTAAAAATATTTTAAATCTAATTTATTAGCAAAACATGCATATTTAATCAGAATAAAACATCCATTTCTAAATCATGCACCCTAAACATATATATATAAAATAGTAACTCACACTTAGTGCGCTCCTCGAGAGGGGTCCGATGGGCCTGGTCCACTAGGCCTCGGTCTCGGCGCAACTAAACAAATAATAAATAACATACATCAGAATAAACCTAACAGAAAATCCTAGAAACTCGATCTAGAATATTGGACACAGAATCAAAATTAGGGTTCGACCGGACATCACGTTTTATGAGAATTCTACCAAAAATTCGATAGAACCTCCCCTGTAAAATGGACATCTCTCAACTCAAAGAGTAGAGTCGGCCCTACAAAGAAACACACTTCAAAAAACAGACACAGAAACACATCCACAACCCCTAGGTCGGACTCCAAACTACAGTCTACCGACCAGGGTCCACAATCACAGAATATTATAGAAATACCGAAAATATCCTTATATCATAGAAATACCTTTTATAAGCAGAAATTACATAATAACCCTAAAACACAGCAAAAACCGATAAAAACTCATTTTATTAGAAAAATCGTATATTATATATATAATTGAAAATAATTCACGAAAAATAGTTTTAATTAATTAAAAATACTAAATAATTTGTATAAATCATTTTTATACCTTAAATAACTATTAAAACCAATTTAATTACATTTTTAGTCAATTTAGGATAAAATTACCAAAATACCCCTATATATATAAATATACTAAAATTCATTCAAAAAATTCACCAAAAATAGTATAATTATCAAAAATTAATTTTATTAACATATTTATCAATAATATAAATAAATAAACTCAATTAACTAATTAAATTCAATTAAAAACATAATTAACCTAATTTTTCAAAATTACATAAACCTAAATAAATTCAAAATAAATACATATAAATTCATAAAAATTCCAAATAAATTTCTATAATTAATTTTAACACCTATATTTATCATAAAACACAATTTCATAATTTAATTAATTAATTTCCGAAAATTAGACAATAATAATAAAATATTCAAAAATACCCAAAAATCAAAATAATCTCCAAAAATTCTAAAAAAACTCAAAAATGTATATTAAGCTACTAGGATCAACATTTGTTAAGGTAATTTTCATGAATCAACCATTTGAAGCTCAAAAAAAATCAAAAACCCTAAGATGGCCGAATTGAATAATTGAGAAAAACCTTACCAAATCAAGTTTTAAGCTTAAAAAAAGCTTGGAATCGTCTTCTATGGAGGTTAGGGAGTCCAACAACACCAGAATCACTAGATTTGGTGGTCGGAAAGTCGGTGAACGATGAGGAGGGAAGTTTCAGCCATTCCGACCAAAAGCAAGCCAAACGGTGCCGGAGAAGAAGACTAAGGGCGGCGGAACGGCTGGAGGAAGGAGGTGGCATGGTGGGAGGCGCAGTGACGGTTGGTGGCCGGCGCACGCAGTGGTGAGGGAGGTTGGGGTCGTCGGGGAAGATGGAGGAAGGTTAATGGCAAACTTGTAATTTTTACAAACTTTATATTTTGATAAATATTATAAGGATATATATGTATATATATATCTATACCCTATATTATTTTAATATATAATATTATATAGATAATAAATATTCACCACACACATTAAATATATATTTTAACAATTTTATACACCTAAAATAATTAAATAATATTAAAATAAATTAATAAATAATAAAATATTAGGGTAATTAATTAAATCCTAAATAATTAAATAAATACACATATATACGTTATTTAGTATTTTAGAAATATATATGAGTTCATGCAAGTCCGGAAATCTATTTAAAATAATTAATAGTAAATTATTTACGTGAAAATTTTTTCGAAAATGCAAGTCCCGGGAAAATTTTACGTAAAACACTTAAAATAATATACAATAATGTAAATAAGTTTTAAATACATATTAACTCGTAAAATATCATAAATATATATACAAAAATTATTAACACTGCATATCCCAATACAGTATTAAAATATTTAAAAATACGGGATATTACAATAACTACACCATTGATAGTTTTGATAGGCCGCCATAGATCTTTCATGTATCAAAGATCCTCCATCATTGACTTTCAAGTTGTGTAATTTATTGGAGTCAGTTTGAACATGGTGCCTTTATTCTCCATTGTTGTCTAAATAGAAAAATTTTCTAACCAACTAAGCTCTGATACGACTTTATTAGGAAATTAAATTTTTTCTACTAGATAATAAATAAGATTTAAAAATAAATAAATGCGGTAAAGTGTTCACAATAATATAAAAAAGGTGGTTTAGCCTGTCAAATTAAAATAATAAAATTAATAAGGTGTTCAAACTAGCTAATGGGTAAATAAAATAGACGGTAAAAACTTGTCGCATAAATAAATAAAAATAAATAAAACACCAATAATTTTTTTTACATTGAAACCTTATAAAAGGAAAAATCACAAGATATAGTCCAGTTAAATCCTTCACTATAAAAATAATGAAATTACAAATTACAACCCTCAATTTTATAGTTCACACCCTCACAAATTGACTCTTAGAATAATATTTATTTATTTTTCTCTTTCCCTTTATATAAAAGAAAAGTTCACATAAATATTTTTATACTCACTTAAAACTTATACCCAAAGCTCTCAGCGTTCATTAATGCACATTGCACATGCACTCTCAATTTTTTTACTCTCACTTCAGACCCTTTTCTCTTGCAAATAAATGACTATTTATAGTCATGCAAAGTTGACCAATTTTTCAATCTTTATTGCATTGAATTCAGTGCAATAAAGTTTTACTTTTTTTTTTTAAATTATTACTCATAACTTCAAATGTCGTGGTTTGTGAGTCCTCACTTGTAGGTGGAATCCACCAATCATGGAAGAACTCAAAGTGGCAACTAAAGGTGAATTCACCACAAAAAAACCTTAAAAAATCAATATATAAAGGAAGATATAATGCGTATTTTCTAAGTTAACCTAACAACTATTCTATTTCTCTCATCTCTCTCTGTTGTTCTGTTCTAACTTGATCATCGAAGTCAGTTCATCAAAACCTCCGGCATGCCTATTATTGGTTTTGTCTTGCAAGCTTCTTCCAATTAGGTAAACGGACTAACCATTATTAGTAATAAATCTTTTTATCTTTTTTTTTTTTTAAATATTTCTTTTAGCCTTTACTACATTACTCAGATTATTTGAAAATGTTGTTTTTAGATAAATGTGATAAGTATTTTGTATGTTCTAGTTCAAGTTGATGTAAAAACTGATGAAGTCTTTACTCAGATGATCCTACAACCTGCTAATGAAATACTTCAGCTATTGAGCTATTCAATATTAATGTTGATGAATCAATTGACACATTACCATTTGTGGAAGATTGCTTGATAAAAAATTTCGATTCTGCAAAATGGTAAGGATGTATGTTACTGGTATCTAAAATGGGTCTCTAGCAAAGCAGGAAATTTGCTGAGTACTTCTACAATATTTGCATGTTTGTTTGTTACCTCAAACAGACCTTTTGCTGGTGATTTTGCTATGTTCATAAGGTATGATATAATTATTTTCACTTGGCACGCTAATTCATTTCATCAATAGCATTCAGCACTAAGGGCTGACAAAACATTGTTGATTTAGACAAGGGGTAAGCCCTTTTGAGTTTGTGATTCCCTTGTACAAATTATAAAAAAGCAATGCGTATGCAGGTTCCTCGTGGCGATGGCCATGATACTAAGAATTCAGATTGATATTCGAGGGTAAGGAGCTAGGAGTCCATAGATACATTGACACATTTATGGCTTCGGTGATTGCATTCATTTGCAAACCATTGACTTGTTGAGTCAAATAGCATTGATTTGTGCTAGATATCACTTCTCTTTGATAGGCTGAACTGGGATGAGTGATGGGTCAGGTTAAGTTTCAATTTCAATAGAAACATGAATGTCAGTGAAACCTTCACTAGCAAGGGTAATTGCAAGATGGTACATATTCATGATCTCTTGGGCAGCTTGGAACCTTCCACGGGTGTTGCTTTCTCCGGTAGCAAATGCAATTGCCTCGCTCCATTCTTCTCCTATATCATCTTCACTTCAAACATAAATATTCTCAGATTGCCTACTTTGTTGAAATCCTACACATTTCAAATTCAGTGCACTATCCTATGATAAAAAATAAATAAATAAATAAAAATACTTAGATTTTTTTTACCACTGCAAACCAAAAATGGGAAAATTTAAACCTAAATCATTAGATGATGTTATAAGAGTTTGGTCACTAAATCAAACATCGTTAATAAAAAAAAAAAAAAAGCTTCATTGACTTGATTTGATATTTTCATAGAACTTCAGAAACAAATGCCAGTTTCCATAAAACTTACAGAGGAAAATGAGATTTTCCAATTTGGAACTTTCGATCATGGTATTTGTGCTGAAAAATTGTAGCAATGCAGCAACAAGTTTGTAAGAGCATATGCTAAAACTAAATGTAGAGATGCTGGCCAAGGTTATAACACAAACAAGGAGCACAGGCAGATAGTCTATCTACAAATGGGCCACCACCCACTAGTTTCTGCCAGGCTTTGTTTTTGTCTTTAACTCTTTGCTCCACTGTTTGTCAAGTTTGGGCCTTGTGTATGGCCGGCATGTGTTATAAAATTTTCCTGTTTCTATTTTTTAGAACAACAAAAAATTTAAAAAAAAAAAAAATTCTAGCAACCATAATAAATAAATAATTATCTGATAACATTCGGATGGATTTGCCTGAAAAAGCTAGAACTTGTTAGATAAATAAGTCGGTGACTGGTGGGTGGATGAACCAACCTCGAAAATCAAGTTATTAAATTATCTGATAACTAAAGATGTAAAATTCACGTTCTAATATTATTAATTTATAAAATTTATTTTTTATCAACTACTATTATATAGTATAATTATTAATAAAAAGTTACACGAAATATTCTAAAAAGATAAATATTTAAAAATATTTATGTAAACCAGATTTGTAACGTGAATTAAAAGATATAGTACGAATTTCACATGCAAATATAATTTATATTCATATATTTTAATCCACACATTGACATCTTGTAATTAAATCTAACCGACACAAAATTTTCCTTAAATACTTGCTTCAACATCTTACCTAAACTTTGCTAAAGGAAGATAAAATACTAAAATTAATGATAGATGATTAACATATAACAATATCCAATTCCAATGGCAAAGAAATAATTCAATGAAGGGGGACATATGATATGTGGCAGACTTGGAGGTTTGGTGGAAAATAAAGAAGTTGGGTTGGATGTCGAGTACAAGACAGCCTAGAAGATGGCTTATTTCACGCGGTTATGAAGTATGTATGAAGTTGTTTCAGTAGTTGTCCCCATTGTTTAGTTGCGAAACCTTTTCAAGGCGAAACCTTTTCAAGTGTCCACACACGCAGCCACAGAGGCTTATTACACTGCAGCTGATACCCACATCACCTATCTATGTTAGGTGACACTTCTGTTGCATTATTGTATGTGCTCCCAAAAATCCAAAGATATCACTAGATCACTATAATTGGATACGTTTGATCTTTATTTTCCACACGTTAACGTTGGTACATGTGTGGTATATGTCATGCATAGGTCTCGGAATTGTTTTATGATGTCTGAATTTCTTGCATTGTTGCATTTGATCGTCACGTTTTTAGTTTGGCTCCCAGATATCGGTTTGCTTGATAATTATATGTACTTTTGATCAGTTCACCTTGATGCTTATTAATTAATTTATATTTTTGAACTAATACCTAAAATTGGTTTTTTTTTCATGATGTTCCCAAAGCAAAAAGAGTTTGTGTAATAAATAGTTGATCTAAACCAATTGTTTTAGAGTCTGGTCTAAACTAATTGATTTAGATTTCATTGGCATACCATGACAGCTCCCTTAGCATCATGATTTACCTTACTCTACCATGTGTCAGTAGCAATCAGCCCATCATTGCTATCTCTTTGGTGGTAATAAATCTTCAGAGACTGAGTAGACGATGTGGAAAAGAGTAGGCTTATTAGATGTAGAGGAGTTATTGAACGAGAGTTGTCCGATGAGGGAAAGCAGAGCACCACGCGTAGCTGAAACAAGGCCTGACTCATAAAGAGCTTGTCTTTGAAGGTGGAGGACACTGTTGAAATATAACCTTCATCAATTGACAACACTAGATAAAGACCTCTAGCTCAGTTGAATTTCACCCAGCTGCAAGCTAAACAGAGGACATTAGCAGCAAGGCAGCAGTAGCCTGATACACCTTAACATTCCAGGCAAGTCAGAAGGCGGCAGTCGTGTCAAGCCATTTGATCCAAAAAGTCTATAAATGGACACTAGCCAAGTAGAAGGTGTCATATTTGCCTCTGCACCAAAAAGCTCTGAACAACAAACTATCAAACCACTAATATATAAGCATCATATGGGTTAATAGAAAACAAAATCAAAAAAGGAAGATATCAATGGGATGATTGCTAACCAGTAGCTATCCCCTGGTAAAAATACTATTTATCAAAGGTTGTTGCAATATTTATCGAGAGAGAAAGAGAACTATCTAGAACTTTTATGGAACAAAATTAATTAATTTTTAAGTTGAAAATATAAGAATTTAAACTTTTACAATTTTTTTAAAAATAAGAGTTTAGTACACTTTTTGATTAATTAAATCCAATTGAAGTATGATTATAAAAAACAACAAATATTTTTTAATAATTAATTTAATACAGTAACAAATACTACAATTCAAATTTAAAATATTACTTAAATGAAAATAATCTCTTATCAATTAATTTTAGTTGTTGTTGTTAAACTTTTACACATTAATGTATTTCTTTTGTGACTTTAAAAATTAAAATTTAGAATTTTTTTCTCTTAAATTAAAAAAATTAAATGAATTTAGACACTTCTGCTTTACAATAACTAGTTTTTTAGGATGTAGTTGTTCTAAGATTGACATCAACATGTAGTAACCACTTGGTCTATAATATTAATTAGCTGATATGTATATGATATCTAATATGAAGAGAAAAATCTATTGTGCAATCTAATTGACTTAAGCAATAACTTTTTTTTTTCCTTAAAAAAAATAAATCAATAAAAAACCCCACAAAAACAAAGCGGAGAAGAGAGGGTTGATAACAATAGATTTGAGAAGGAAGTCAAACCGAATTTTTGGCCGTAAAGTCAAAATCAAAAGCACATGGTGTGCATGGAGTGGGTCCCCATCCCAATCCTATCAATAGCTGGGCGTTGACATGTGGACGACCGCCAACACAATCATGAGGTTTCCATGCTTCCCACGTCAGGTGATCACTCCTCTGGTTGGGTAATGTTTTGGGCCCACTTTGTAACTCACCAGGCCTTGTATCAATCTCTATTTGGCCCAATATTTTCTCCTTCATTTGGGCCCACTTCACGTCTCCATTGTCGGGCCACCATTTTTCACCTCATTTTCTCCTAATTTTTCTCTTCTTGGATGCTGACTCTCACTTTGATTTTTTCTCCAAGAACAAAATAAAACAAAATGATAATAAAAGCACCTCAAGCAAAATAATAATTATTATTATTATTCCTTCAAAAATCTTATCCGAATATTTAATTCCTAAAAAAAATAATAAATAATTTCTTTTATCGATCATAATTCCAATTAAAAATATATGTACAGATATCTTATCATGGATTTGAAGGTTGATAATGGTTTCATTGCATGAACATTGGCTATGTATTATGTTGAAGGAGTTAATGCCAAACTTTTAGGTTACAAAAAATTGCAGGCAGAATTAGAATGTTGTGCTTTTAGGAAGATCATTGAAGCATTCTTTAGGTAATTATTAGGCATGATATTGAGAGTTGACCATTAATTAATTATCATACAACTTAATTAAGTTGGACTTTTACATAATGATTATTAAGCAATGTAATTGTCTTCCACTGTAAGTTTAGTTTGGTAATTAACTAAAAATTATACTTTTTTTTTTTTGTGGGTTTTTAATTATGAGGAAATGAGTGTGGTTGTTTGCAAAGTAAAGACCGTATCATTATAAACTAGGCTATATATATATATACACACCAAACACCATTGAATTGAACTGTTCATTTAAGTAAAGTATTGAGTTTAAGTAGTAGTACATATAGTTATGTTAAATTAATAGTTAGAATATTTCATTACTTTTATAAATCTCTTTAAATTGAATTAGACTAATTAAAATTTAATACAAACTGAATACGGTTTAAAAATATATATATCTAGAGATATGGATGAAAAAATATAAAATAGAAAAAAAAATCGGCTTTAAATGTTGTTGTTTGCTGTCCATTTCTTGTAATTTGTTCACTGAATATGCCTTTCAAAATGGTAAATGTATCATTATATTTTACATGTAATAAATAAATAAAATATAGTATTCAAAGGTGGATGCAAATGAAATATTCAAACACATTTTAGCTGGCTATTTCGTGATAGTATTATTTAAATAATATATATTATTTAATGTCACAAAATAACTCGAACCCTAAGCCACATTCTTGTTTTTTCAACATCTTATTGCTTCAGATAGTGGGGCGGTCCCATTGCTCCTCCTGATTTGAAATATATATATATATTTCTTGTTTCACAAAATAGATCCACTCAATTGATATTTCATTGACAGAATCCATCTGAAATTATTATTTCTAGATATATTATAATCAGTTTAGCTTCAATTAGCATATCAAGATGATTTCCTACTGCAAAAAGAATTAAGCAAGCTAGGATTATTATAATAATAATAATTATTATTATTATATATGAAGAATTATATGAATTTTTAATTATTTTAAAATTTAAATTTGATAAATGGAATAAAATTTTTCAATATCTATTTTTATATATATATAAAATTTAAATAAAAAATTTAAATTTTGACCATTTAAATCAACATATGAATTATTTTTGTGATTTAAGAGAAGATTAATTGAATGTGAAGCATCAGTCTTAATTAATTTCTTAACAATTCTTGATTAGATGGCTTAGTTAAGGTTAATGATAAGTGCCACTACACGTCAAGAATGAGTGCAATAATTCAAGAAAATTATTCTTAGTGAAAACTTGAAAAGAAAATAAGAGATTGAGTATATATTATATATACATATAAAAAGAAAAGTCTAGCAATAATTAATCAAACACCATGTGAACGACAATAATAGCAAAAGGTACAGATCGAGCTAACGAAATTAAAGAAAAGGGCTAATAATTTAGAAAGGTTTGTCGGTGAAATGATAAAAATATAGCCGACTTTTGTTTTTCCTTTTTTATCTCTAGACCGCGATTAGTTAAATTTGACTCAATAATGCTAAAAGAATGATAAATTTAAAAAAAAAAAAAATTAATATAGTTACATGTACTACCATCAATTTAAATAGAAACATATTATTTTAGTAAGAATAATTTTTTTTTTTATACATTATCAGTACATACAAATACAATATTTGTGGCATGATTTTAGGGTTTTATAACAAATTAATTAAATGAAAGAAAGCGTGGTTGGGTGGTGGCCAAGGTACAGGAGACAGAAACAATCATATAATAATTTAATAATTCACAGTTTTATATAGCAAATATATATATTTTTACAGTCATTTATGGCCGTGAATCTCGCTTCTTGCTTGCACTTTAGGGTTTCTTGAATCAATTTGTACTCAATTCTTGATCTATAGTGTAAAACACATTTTTTGATGTTTTAGATATTCAATTATTATAGAAATTTTAATTATTGAAAAGTTCAAGCAATATAAATTTTATAAGAGAATAAATTCGTCTATTTTTTTTCATATGTTAGAATATGTATATAGATGGAATCATTCATGATGGGTCATTTATTTTATAATTAATTAAATTAATTAATTGAAAAGGATATTAAATGAATGAGTGGTGACTGCCCATGGTTGTTATCTTATGAAATTATAACTTCAGGCACCTTTCAATTTAAAAAAATAGAGAAAAATTTATTTTAATGTTTAAAATAAAACATGTACATAGTGAAAAGGTGCGAAAGAAAAAAAAAATATTTAGATTGTAAAAATTTTTAAAAAATTAAAATGTGTATTTCTATACTAGTAATATTAAATCCTTGATTTTTGAGATTTTTTTCAGAAGAAACCGTAAATTTTTTTTAACTCTTTATTATCAATTTATTTTTACGTTTTGTCAATAATATTTATCATTTTCATTATTGTCCATGTCAAATGTATACCATAAATAATGGCTCATTCTGGAATAAATGAGAGCTTTTTTTTTTATTTTTTTTTTCACTTCTAATATCTGAAATAAACCACTTTATTATTATTATTATTATTATTATTAGTGATAATTCAACAAGAGCAGCCTTCTCGTGCTTGTAACTTGAATGCTTTGTTCACTTGTAATTAAGAAGTCAATGCAATATGTATAACTGAAACCCTAACATACGTACATATACATTGGGAAGCTTGTGCTAATAATTAATATACGAACTTGTTGCTTACAAGGTTTTTAATGTTATTGTACTGAAAGTTCATTTCCATAAGCGTATATGTAGACTGATGTTTGAATAATTGTATACAGCTAGAGACAATAGTTTAAGAACTTGTTCCCTGTAATGTTTGAATAATTGTTACAAATTAATTATGTATACTTATGAATGTGGTAAAAAATATAAGAGCATATATACCATAGTACACTTGCATGTTCATTTACCATATCATATATAGTTCAAGGCCATATAGAGTTATGATGAGCAACTTTCTATTGCTATCTCTCAGGACTTGTTTCCATCTATAGAATTTTAAGGTAAGTTTGTTTTGGTCATATATATATATATCCATCCACATAAATAGAAATATAAATCAATTGATCAAAGTTGATTAATTTGGTGTCATAACTCCTTCTAAAATATGTACAAATAAAAAATTCAATAATTACCTCTCTCTTTCCAATTTCAAAAAAAAATAAAAGTATAAATTAATTATTTTGAAATATATCGTATATAGCATTAATTAGTGGTTATTTTCATGTAGTTAAAAGCTATAATTTGCTGACAATCTTTAGCATTAATAATTGGATCTATTAATTAAGAAGTTATAAGCAACTTTAGCATGTATTATTTATCATCATATAGACTAGAGAGTTGAGGCTAAATTAAGTGGATTGTGAGTGAGGAATTATGTGCACGTACGACTAAATTACCCACATTTCTAGCCCAAATTCAATCTTCATATTGTCAAGTTGGAGAAGAGGGCAGGCAATGGAAGTTGATTGATTGAACCCCACCTTTTCCAGAGAGCATTAAAATTGCATTCCAAACTAAGGGTCCACAGAGAGAGAGATGATAGAGGAGAAAACCCCCCCCCCCCAAAAAAAAGAAAAAATGTGGCTAATCTTTTGTAAGTGGATAATACAAAGAACTTTCATGCCACCTTCCTCTGAAGAGATATAGTTGAATCACCTGGATTGTGACCTTAGTGGCTCCTTTATCAACATCAACCACTCTCTCTTTTGTGTGTATTGTATGCGTAGTCACAGGCTTGTTGCTTCTTTCACTAAAATAAAAGCTCTTGAAGAAGGGTTCTTTCATATATGTATATATATATATAAGCTTATTTAATGTAACTAAAAACTAATTAACTCAGTGACAAATGAAATTGCTTTTTGTTTTTTTATTTATTATAAGTTGTGAATTACATTAAAAATAGCTACTTATTGCCAACAATCGTTCGGATTAGATGATAGGAGTTATTTTTTGTTAAATGACATTATGATGAGTTTAAATTGGAATATATACAGTTGTATTAAATTAATTGTTGAAATTTTTTTATTGTCCTTATGATCCTATCTAAATTTAACTTAATGAAGCAAAGTTAAATCGAATTAGTTAAAATTAAATAAATGATTTAGAAAAAAAAAACTATGTATTACCATTTACTGTGAAGTAATATATTTCTAGTGATATTGATGATTGTGTCCAAGTAAAGATTTAAAACAGAAAGTTATATAATTATAAATAAAATTACTGATGAATTCACTTTCAATTGATTTTTCATAATTTACTTCGAGCTATCATAATTTTCTTTTTTTCTTTTTGGTCATGGCTTATTATAATTTTCTCTCATCATACTATTGTAATAAACTTGATATATTTTAGGTTGGTAATGAGAAGTTGAGGTTGGTGCGGACGTGTGGTGAAGTAAAAACCAACAATGCTAAGTGACTGCATGTACTATATATCACATATTAATTAAGCAGGCAAGAATACAAAACCTCATAAAAGTCCATGCATCCCCACCATTTCTAAAGGATACTTTTTTTTTTTTTTTCTCTTTTTCTGCAGTTGATGATGGAAAAAAATAGCTGTGTGGAGGGACCAATCGAAGAGATATGCATGTCATGTCATTGTCTTTAGATACTACATCTCATGCATTAAAATTCCATCCCCAACCTCTATAAAACGCAGCTAAGGTCGATGTTTTGTTTAATTAGTGGGGAATGGAGAATAATCCTATCATTACCTTAAACTAATAACGTGCGACACTTGCATTGCTATAGTTGACGACCCTCCAGGCTTATATATATGATATATCCCTTCATTGTCTCTCTCTTTTCTACTCTTTGTTTTTTTTTTTTAATTTATTTACTTATCAATAACTTTTTTCTAAAAAAAATTAATAACTGTTGAAATTAACTGGTAAATCACTATTATTATAAAGTTATAATATATATAATCATATAAAATTAATTATTAAAAACATTTATACTATTGTAGTTTTACTCGAATTGAGCCGAATTAATTAAAAAATAATAAAGTCTGAATATCGATTATTCAAATAAAAAAAATTTATTATATTTCAAATTTTATTCAACAATTGAATTAATGTCTTAATATTTTATACATACATATTATTAAATGTAATATTGCAGGGGAAATAAAATGATAATTTATAAATTTTTTTGTAAGCTTTCCATGTGCAATTTTTACCATTCTGACCGGCCATTTCCATGTCTAGTGCCACCAGCAACGGATATATGCACTACACACACCAACGGATACGTCATTATGTTCTCTTGGCTACCATGCCTTAATTAATTGTGGAAACCTTAATTGTCTTTAAAGGGTAATTTTAACTTTTAATGCTTATTTACAAATCCATATATATAATATGGAATGGGAATATAATTAAATTGTTTTATAATAAATTCTGCATATATAGTTGCGAATGTATTGAAGAATATTAACGATAATACAAAATGAACTTTTGATTTAGAAAGAAAATATGGTATGTCATCAAGAATTTTGTAGGTAGTCATTAGTGATAGCATGTGGTCACTAGTAATGGCAGACATTTTCAATTTTCATTCTCTTTTGGTGCTAAGAATCTAAGCCTTTACCATCAGAATTGACAAGATTGCCAATAAACCATGCTTCATATCAATATGGCTGCGAATTTCTGTGATTTTGAGTTAGTTATGTCTTGTCTACTTTACTTGGCCGGCTTGATCAATATATATACGCACACACATATGTTGCGAATCTACATATTGATGTCACTCGCTAATGTCAAACGTTCCGTATTGCTTCTCAGTTCTTTCAATACATGTCTTCTTCAGCATTGGGTGAAATCCATACGCTTTGGTGTTTAATTACGTATTATATATTCTCATCCCTTTCTTTTTAACTGTAATGTTTTCAAAAAAAAAAAAAAATTTCTATTTTATCCTCAATAATATTTATTACACTTGTTTAGTTTTTTTATATTTTCAAAGTATTTTTCGTATAACAGGAATAAGTCTTCTAGGGAGTAGGATTTTTTTTTTCAATATTTATTAATGATAAATTTGTAGTTCTAATATGAATTATACATTTGTAATTTTCTTATGAAATAAATTTTGAGTTTATCAATATAGGGGTAATTGAATCTTATTTACTTATATTTATATCAAAATAACACTTCTTTATTCCAAGTTAAATTCTAAAACATGACAGTTAAAAAGGAGTAGATGAAGTAGTAGTTTTAACTTTTAATGAGTTGAAAAATTAAACCAATAAAAATTAAATATTTAATTAAAATGATAAAAATTAAAGTCTAATAGTACAAATCCTACATGACTTGATATTATTGGTTTGATCTTCTAACTTATAAAAAGTTATGATCATTATAAAATTTATAATGGTTAACACCCATCAAAATAGTGTCATCATGGTGGATTCGATTTATGTGCTTCTTTTTTATTTGGGTGAATTACTATTTACCCCATGTGATTTGCTATATTACACTACTTAGTTTATAACATTTAAAATTTATATCATCTCATCTCTCTATTTTGTAAAATTATACTTTTTACTCATTCTGTTAACTTTTTCATCATAATTTCCGTTAACTGTCATGACAATTATCATGTAAATACTATTTACCTCCGTATTTGAATATATTATACTATTTACCCCTCTATTTAGATATTAAAATTTGTATTTTTATTATTAAAATTAATTTTCTTAGAATTTAAATATAAAATGATAATTACATCATTTTGCATAAAAATATAAAATGCTTAATTTTAATTTTATATAATTAAATATCAATTAATAAGTATTTATTTTAAAATAATTAAACTTAAATAATAACTTAAAATATTTATGTTGCATTAAAAAATTTAATCAAATAAACTCTCTTTTTAATTTTTTCTTTTATTTGAATTGTTAGTTTCAATTTTGGATATACAAATTTTATTCATAAATATAATTTATTTACTTAATAATCTAAACTAACAATTCAAATAAAAATTAAATTTTAATTTAATATTTAAATAAAGATATTTTAAGATTGAAAATAATTAATTATCATTTGATCAAAATTTTGATTAGATTAAAAATAAAATTTGTTCTTTATTTTTTTTAAATACTTTTAATAGAATTGTAATTTTATAGTCAATTAATAATAATTCTTAAACAATTACTTTAATAATAAAAGTACATTTTATAAATTTTAGGAGTAAATAATATGATATATCTAAATAGAGGGACCAAATAATATAATATATTCAAATATAGAGGGCAAATAGTATTTACAAGGTAATTGTCATGTCAGTTAACAGAAATTGTGATAGAAAAGTTGACAAAAGGAGTAAAAAGTATAATATTGCAAAATAAAGGAAGGAGATAATATAAAATTAAACGTCAAAAACTAAGTAATGTAATATAGCAAACTACAGGGGGCAAATAGTAATTCATCCTTTTTATTTTAATTGTACTAGGAATATCTCTGCTAAAACATATTGGGAGAAAGTCAAAGATTGCAATATGATTGGAAAACTGTGTGTTTTTTCATTAAGTCACTGTATGTTTTATGTACCCGATACAACATCAAAGATAAATACAACTCTAACGTGATAAGAAGTATAAATAAAACAATCTTGTTGGCCTAACTATGCTAGCAAGAGTTATCTTAACACACCCTCGCAAGCTGATGGTGGCGAGGGCGCAATTGAAGCTTGGTTAGAAATTGATGGAACATTAGATAAGGAAGTGGTTTTGTCAATATGTGGACCAATTGATCTGCAGAAGAAATTGTTAACATTGTAAGTTGATGACGCTGCACTAACGTTGTCACACCAGACATGAGGTGCGACAGGAAGTGAAACACCAAGTTCTGTCAATAATGATTTAAGCCATTTAAGCTCAATACTCACATCAGCAATTGCCTTAAACTCTGATTCGGTGGATGAATGGGCGATTGTCCTTTGCTTTTAAGAATTCTATGCGATTAAATTTTGACCCAGAAAAATGAGAAAACTGCCTATCATCTGGGCAACCTGCCCAGTCTGCCTCACTGAAGGCAAAAAGAGCAATTGGTAAGGACTTAGCAATAAACAAACACTGAGAAGAGGAGCCATAAGATAGCTGAGAATTCGCTTAAGTGCTTGGAGATGAATTGTAGTCAGCTTGTGCATGTACTAGCACATTTTATTGACCGAAAATGACAAGTTAGGTCTGGTAAGCGTTATATACTACAAACTACCACAGGTTATACGAAAACATGTGGCCTCTTTAGCACCCAATAATTCTCTTTCATGTTTGGTCTTGGTAACATCAGAAATCATGGGTGTGGGAGCAGGTTTACATTTATCCATACCATTAGACTTAAGATATCTTGAATGTAAAAGTGTCGTGAAAGGAGACCATTATCGTGCGGCAAAACCAGAATCCCAAGAAAGTAATGCAATGGCCCAAACTCTCTTAGAGTAAAAGCTTATGACAATTTATTAATTACTTATTATAAAAACACTAGATCATTCCTTGTTAAAATAACATCATCGAAGTACACTAAAAGGAAACACTTTTTAAAGTGCTTGTTATAAAGAAACAGTGAAGAATCAACATTAGAATTCTAAAAACCAATTGATAATAAAAATGAGGTCAACTTATTTTACGAGGCATGTGGCGTTTGTTTAAGGCCGTATAAATATTTATTCAACTTACAGACATAATACGGTTTATTTGGATCAATGAAACCTTGAGGTTGAATCATATATACTGTTTCTTGAAGATCACCATTAAAAACTACATTACTAATATCAAGTTGGTGTAAAGGCCATCCCCAAGTGACTGCCAGTGATAAGATAGTCCGTATTGTTTATGATTTGATCACAAGACTAAAGGTTTTAGTATAATCAACCTCATACTCCAGTGTATAACCACGAGCAAGAAGGCGTGCCTTCAACCTATCAAGAATGCCATATGCTTTCCCCTTGATTTTGTGAATCCATCTATTCCCAACTATATTGCCAATTAAGGGAGAAGGAACTAAATTCTATGTGTGATTATGGAGTAAAGCTTGCATTTCCATGGATATAGCATGTTGCCATCCAGGTGATTTATTGGCTTGAGTGAATGAGGTGGGCTTGGTTTGGGAAAGAGGATCAACGTCAACATATAAGGCTGTGGGTTTGTAGTTCAAGGTGGATGGATGTAAGACCATATGATGAGTGCATTTGGGTGAGTCTGATAGTGGGGGCGGGTCTGTTATAGGGAACGTAAATCAATAAAAATATTGATTTTGTTAGGATTATGAATTTGTGTTGTTTGAAGTGATTAAGAATTGTTGGTTATGGATGTAGATTGGGAAGTGGATGAGAATGAGAGATCAGGGAGAGGTGGAATTGATGTAGGGCAGTGTAATGTGTATGAGGATTGAGAGGAGGTGGAAGAGGAACCAAAGACCTTACTTGAAGTGGGCAAGGAACTTGGAAGTTGTTGAGTGATGTGCAACCACAGTAAAGGAGACATGTGAGCTGCTAGATCATGAAAAATTTATGAACTATTATCTATTTTATAAAAGGGAAAAATTTTTTCATCAAATTCCACATAACGTGCAATATAAATTTTATACGTGTCTTTATCATAATGCCGGTAATCAATATAATGTGGGGAATAATCTAGAAACACACACTGTTTAGAGTGAAATGTAAATTTATTTTTGTTGTATAGTCTTAAAAGTGGATATATAACACATCAAAAAATTCGAAGAAAATGGTAATCAGGATCATGATTGTATAATAGTGTATAAGGAATTTTATTTTGGAGAGAGCTTATGGGAAGACGATTTAATAAGAATACTGCAATTTCAAAGGTAAATTCCCAAAATTTTAATGGGAAACCACAATGGCCTAAAATGGTAAGCCCTATATCAACAATATTACGAATTTTACATTCAATAGTGCCATTTTATTCATGAGTATGTAGACAGAAAATGCAATGAAAAATGCCTTGTTCTTTAAAAAAATTATGTAAAGGGCAATATTCACCTCTTGGATTAAATGACTTAATTTTACAGTCAAATTGTTTTTCAACTAGTAATTGAAAATTTTTAAAAATATAAGGGATCTCACTTTTACATTTTAGGGGAAAAATCCAAGTAAATAAGAAATAATCGTCAATGAAAATAATAAAATATTTGAAACCAGAAAAGGAAGTTATAGGCGTAAGCCCCAAACATCAAAGTGAATTAACTGTAAAGGATGAGAACTACAATTATGATTAAAATGAAGAGAAACACGATGAAGTTTGCCTAAACAATAGGCTTCACATTTATTTGAATGGTGTTTAAAAAAAGAACAAGACAATTGAAAACTATTAATTAAATGTTTACAGTTGAAAAATTTGAATGACCTAGTCTAGCATGCCAATCCTCCAGACTCACAAAATAGGCCGCAACATTCTTAAGGTTGTCATTGTGGTACAATCCCTGGAACTTATAGAGGTCAAGTTCACTTATCCCTTGAAGTACTGTTTTATTGGTTACCTTATCCTTTACAAGACAATGGTCATCGTAAAATTCAAAAAAACATTTCTTATCTCTATATAATTTATGAATAGACAATAAAGGCTTTTTAATTAAAGGAATGTGTAAGACATCTTTAAAAAATAAGGGTCTAGAAGGTGATAAAAGTAAGCCATTACTAATATAAGAAATTGCAAGTCCATGGCCATTGCCAACAAGGAGTTTTTCCTTACCTTTGTAATCATTGGAGGAGGACAATGATCAGGAGTGACATGGTGAGTTGCTCCTGTGTCAGGATACCAAAATGGCGACAAAGTAAGAGATGGAACCAGAGACATACCAGACATTGGTGAAAATTCTGTTAAGTTTGATTGAAAGACATTAGTATAATCGGGCATATTGAGTGTATGACTAGCAAAAGTAGAACACTGGCGAGGAGTGTACTAAGAAGTAAAATGACGACAACATGTCCAAGATGAATGATTATTTAGGCCACATATTTGACAATGGTTAAAAGTGTTAGTGTAATTGTGTAATCTTCCTCATGGTGTTTGATGCCCTCTAGGTTGTGTGAATCAAGAGAAATGAGGTGATTAGGACTAACCTATGCATTGAACATAATTGACAGAGGGAAGCTGGGATTGTTGGGATTTTAATAACAATTCATAGGCCACCAATTGCCCATGAAGTTCATTGAAGGAAGGTGCATTAGTTTGTTGTTGTAAGGCACCAACAATCCCACTGTAATCTAGTCCAAGTTTACAAAATACAATTGCATTGAACTCAGAAGGCAAAATAGTTATCCAGCCAAGGTGAGAGAGTCTGCAAGAGCTTTGGCTTGGTAAAGGTACTGAGCAATTGTCTTATCATCTTTGGTTAAGTTATGTAATTCGATATGGAGTTGTGTTTTGCACATGGCTAACAACTCCATAGGCAATGGCTAAGGCTCTCTAGACTTCAGCTGTTGAATTCAAACCAATCAACTGGGGGTAAACTTCTTCTATAATGGATGAGAGAAGCTACGAAAACAATAACTGATCTTTGTTAAACCATGTCGTATACTCTGGATTAATCATTGATTGTAGGATCAATAATTTCTTTTGGCGGTGAATTTTCTATTCCATTCACAATTCCATGAAGGTTATAATAATTCAAGAGGGGTGGAAACTGAAGTTTCCTGGGGATATAGTTCTTAGATGTGAGTTTGATAAAGAATGTGTGTTGAACATAGGTTGGGGTTGATAATAAGGAAGGAGAAGGAATGATAGTAAAAGTCATAAGAGAAAAAGGTGAAGAAGACGAAGAAAGGGAGGGAACGGAAGAAGAAAGGGAAAAGCTACTGGATGTTGTCATGTTTTATGGAATGCTCTAATACCAAGTTAAAGATTGCAATATGATTGGAAATGCTCTAATACCAAGTTAAAGATTGCAATATGATTGGATAGTTATGTGTCTTTTCATTAAATTCCTGTATGTTTTATATACACGATACAATAGCAAAGATAAATACAACTTTGAGGTGATAAGAATTATAAACAAAACAATTTTACTGGTCTAACTAACAATTGTTAGCAATAGTTATATTGATAGATAAAAATATAACAACATCTTCAGTCAAATCCAATTCAAGCATCCAATAAATTTTCTTTCTCTTAATTGGCCATGAGCTGCAATACAGATTAAGCTAAAAAAAATAAAAATTTTAAGGTACTCCTATATGAAATCCAATAATTTTAGATTCTCCTATAAAACATATGTAAAATTCAATTTTCTTCAAGAATATGATAAAAAAAATTATTTTTGAATATACTGAATTATAAAAGAAAGCATACCCTTATAATTATCAAAAAAGTAATATAATTTAATATTGTTTAATGAAATTATTATCGATAAAAATATTGGTGGAGATATTATTTTTACCATCCTTACCAAAAAAAATATAATAAAGAACATAATAATACTTTATTTATGTAATTGCTATTAGAATGAGAAAGAAATTTAAAAACCGTCAATAATTATTATCTAAAGAAAATAATTTTTCCTATTTTTTTCTTTTTATAAATCTTTCTCATCAGCCTACAATTTCTCAAGTTGTAAACTCATTTATGTCTAATATAAACTCGATGAATTATATGTAAACGTAGCTAATAAGATATAGAGATTTTTGTTTCTATATTAAGTATTATATTCAATAATTATCCAACTGATAACTATTAAAAATAATAATAATTATTATTATTAAGTGTAATGCATGGTGTAAGAATTTGGGCATGGTACATGCACATACAATAGTACGTACAAGTGTTGGGAAGTGGTAGTGCTCACAAAAGGAAACGGGGAGAGGGGTTGAGAGGCAAATGAAAACCATAAAAAGATCCGTAAAGTATAAGAAGTCCGTACAGGATGCAGAAGAACAACACAGGAGACGGGCAATGGCCAACCAGAGAATCCACAGCCACTGGATGGATGTAGGATTTGATATTTGAACAAGCAAGCAAAATAAAAAAAAATATATTTATATATATTTAAAAAGAACGAAAACCCCACAATCTGGTCGGAGTTGGAGGTTGTTGGCCCGACAAAAGCTGTGTTCTTGCACATGCTTTCAACTCAATTTCTAGTGGCTTTTCTTGATTTCCTTTGTTCCTTTTCTTGGCTACTCATGTGTTAATTTATTACAATATATCTTTACATGTATATATTCCTGAGCTATCACAAAAGATTCAACACTTCAATTATTTCTTTGCTTTGTTCTTGCTATAGTGCTCTGTGTGCGTGTGTTCTTCAAATTCCTTTGCTTCCCATCATACATAAAAGAATTTACAGTCTCACGTAACTTCAAATGCCTTTTTGCTGCTTTTATTTTTTCCGGTTTAGTTTTTCTGAAACCTAGTGACCAAGCTTTGCTTTAGAGTATATACATTGATAATACATCATAAACAGGAATTCTCATTTGGTATCCAAGGCAATTTGGAGTTGTTAAAATCATATATATATATATATATATATACATACATACACACATACGATGCATATAACGGATTGCAATATCCAGTAATTTTTTTTAAATTATTATATGCCCCCAAATACAAAAGGCATATTCATTTGGGGTGGCGGATTTTTTTGGAAAAAATGCATTTGTAACGGTGTCTTTACGGGTTGCGACAATATATATATATATATATATATATATAGCACCTCCCTACTTCCTACCATAGACAATACCGATTTATATATATCATTCAAAGCAAGGATAGCCCAGAGATTTTTCCTATATATATGGGAAGATTTATTATTCAGCAAACGAGCAGATTGTTGCCAACTATTGCAGCAATTATCTAATTCAAGTTTAAATAACTTATTAAGTGTATAATTAATTTTAAGTGAAATCAACTTATACAAGTTATTTTCACTTTAATAATATTTTGAATCCAAATAATAGTATATATGTAATTATATCAAATTATATGTTAAGTTAATTGTGAAAAGATTTTTACTCTGTGAGATGAGTAAAAAAGAAAAACAATTCTGCAGGTAAAAGTCATGTAGATTCCATTACTTGAAGCTCCCATTGCATAACATGAGTGGCTTTTGATTCATTAGTTATTTATATATTTTCTGTGCCACATCGTAAACTTTTGTGGGTCAATTTATAATATTTTGAATCAAAAAATTTTCTTTTGATTCATTTTAGATAGGCGCATTTGTTTTTGTTGGGGAGAGAGGAATATAAGGGAAAGTTGGCAGAGGTCCTACAGGCACTCAAATTCAGGATCTTCTGAGCATCTCAACTGCTGCATTTGAAAAATAAAATAAACAAAGTACCCCCTCTCTTTAATTATTAATATAATTAATTGATTAACCATGCTTATAACTTTAATTGATGTATAATTATGTCCCAAGCCTGAACCACCTAGCTTGTGACATGTGAAGTTCTCCTTCTTTTGCGGCTAGTGGGCTATTCTTAATGTCAATTTTAATTCCTCTTCTCTTCTTCTGATGTGGTAGAGATATATATATATATAGTTTTCATCAATCTCCATCACTATATTGAAAAGTCCATAAACATAACTAGATATTATCATTGTTAATTTTTCTTGTAGCTACACTTTCCTATATATATTTTTAATGCAGAAAAAGGACATGTAACCTACGAAGAAATATCTTGATCTTTCATTTATTTTAAAGTTAATATTAAATAGTGGGTTTTATCAATTAATTAGAGTTCTTAAATCTTTAAATTAAACTTAATTGCAACAAAATATAAACGTGTTCATACAAATATTTAGGTCTTTAGATGGTATTTCTTATTAGTTGAATGATGTGTGAAAATTTTGGCACATTATTACAAATAAAAGTAATAGTATAAGGTCAATGAGAGAATATGAGTTATTAGAAAAATATTTATTAATGTATTTTTCATATACAAAAATTTCCTTTGTTGGCTATAAATGGATCATGATTATCTTCTAATAATATTTATTTTTCCATCTCTTTAAGCAAACAAAACAGCTTTAATTATTTCTGAAATTCGTTGCACAAAAAAACTCCATATAAACACTCTAATAAAATAAATACTTCATTTATTCTATAATGAACAAATAAATATTTTAAAATGTGTTATATTAATATAAGAATATATTTTTTAATTAACAAAAATCAAATAACTTAACCGATTAAAACTAACTTAATAAATTAATGACAGTATAGTACAATATTTTTTGAATTAAGTTTGTGGAAAAAAAAAATTGAGAGAGGAGTTCATATATGGAAATATGTTGTTAAATCCGTGGGAACTTAAGCCTTAAATCAAGATAATACGAACATAAAATGTGTTATTTACTAAAAGAGATTTAATTTTAATTAAATTGAATCAAAAAAATTTATAATATATATATGTTAACAAGAGAGCTAAGGTAATTCGTTTTTAATAATGAAATGGGTAGGTCCGGATTCCCGGAAACAAGCCCAATAAGAAGGAAAAGCTGCAAGCACTATAATATTTTTTTAAAATAATTGAAATATATCATTTTTTATAATTCATTAAAATTTAGAGTCTATAAATACTGACCTATATTATATTATAAGAATAATAAATATTTTTTAACAATTAATTTAAAATGAATATATATCTCTCAATTTAATCTTAAAATATTGTTTAAGTAAAAATAATTACTGTTAGTTGAATTGGTTGTTGGTAAAAATTAAAATAGGTCAAAGGTGCAAATGAACTCCAACAGTTTTCTCTAATTTTACATTGGACATTTCTTTTATTTAGTTAAATTGAAGTTTCTCTTACCATTTTATTAAAACCTTTTTTTTTTGTAAAATTAGACCATATTAGACTTTTGGTGAGCACAATTAAATTCTATAATTTTTTGAGTATAATTAAGTCCTATAAATTAATAAAAATTAATTTTAATAGTTAATAACAAATAAAATTAATAATTTTTGTAGGTTTAAAAACTTTCAAATTTTATAATTAGATATATATTTTTGTGAATATAAATAGCAAATCAATAATTGATCTAAAGTTTATTTTTAACAGCTGAATAAAGAATTTTAGTCATCAATTATTGTATAGATTTAAAAATTTAACCTCATAAATTTTTTTAACTGTTAAAATCAAAATTTTGATCAATTATCAATTTGCTATTTGAATTAACAAAGAAAATTATTTTTATAAATATATATCATTTAATTATAATTTTTTTTTAAATTTTAAAAAATTATTTTATAAGTTTAAAAGTTTTTAAATTTTTATAATTAGAATATATATATATTTTTAAAGAGAGTATCTAGTTAATTGTTGTTATCAATTTATAGGATTTAATTGTAATTAAAAAATTATAGAACTTAATTGTAGTTAGTAAAGATTTAATATTATTTAATTTTATACGAAAAAATTCAAATTGAACTAAAAAATAAGATGATTCAATGTGAGGTTGAATTTACAACATGTTGTTCATTAAAATAAGTTAAATACACCACACACTCCACAGTCAAACATGAAAAATAAAAGCATGGCCACGTCAGCAACAGACAGAAGTATACTTCCAGATTGAGCTTTACCCTTAAAATTACCATATAAAGTAACTTTTTAGTTTTCTTTTTTCTTTTTTTTTTTTAAACTATCAAACGGTAAAAGAAATGTTACAGTGGCAAATGAGAGTTAATTTAGGTGGAATCTGAGGTAAATTTATGACAAATTTAATCACAACAAAAACAGATTAACCTGCCCACTAATCACACTTAATTAAGCTTTTTTTGAACAAAGACACTTAATTAAGTTAATTAACAAAAATCACACTTTTGACATTTTTTTGGAAATGTTTGTTTTTGTATTTTAAAGTTGAAGTCATTTTTAATTTTTACTTAATAATAATAAAGCAAAGAAAGATTTTTTTTATTTATTTTTTGTTCAAAAGCAAAGAAAGAATTAATAGGGAGAGAGACAGGTAGAGGTCTGATTGTTTCAGTCTATTATATGTCGGCTTGTTCACATAAATAAAAAAGCTGTCTTTGCTTTGCTTTAAGCTTTTGCTTTTGCTTCTGTTTTGGTTTCTGATTTCTCGGCGATAACTCTGTTTTTGCCGCTTCTGCTTTCCTTTCTGATCCATGTGAAAATGGGGAATTTCAAATTTCTCATTTTCTTTTTTGGGTTTGTGTTTTGGTGAATTATAATTAAAGAAAAAAAAAAGTTGGAATTTTTTATTCTTTTTTATCCAAAACATTCAGATTCTAGCTTTTGGTTCTTTCAGTTTTGATTTAATTTTTTTTCTTTTTCTTGGACGAGATTCATTCTTTGAGATAGCTTGGGTTTCTGCAAGAAAGGAAAGTGTTTCTTGTTGTCTCTGTTTAGCGCGTAATCAAGTGTGAGTTAGTTATTGAGGCTTGATTGCTTGTATTGGAGTGGGATATTTTTGTTTTTTTGTTTTTTTTTTTGACAGGCATTAAAGGTTGATTCTTTTAAGTGAAATGATGCTACAATTCTTGGCAATAGTTTTGGATTTACAACTGGGTGTGTGCTGAAAAACAAAGTAGAAGTTTGATGTAGAGTTGTGTGGTCAATATCTTTGGAAAAGAGAACAAGTGATTCTATTTGCTAAAAGAACAAGAATAGTTTCTTTTTAGCATTATTACTCTGTAAAAATGAAGGTTCCTCCAAATGGTTTTATGGCAAATTCTGCAGAAGGTAACTGCCTCTTGTCTTTATTGGTTTACATGGTTGCAGCTTCTTCTTCTTCTTTATCCCCTCTCCCTGTAATTAAAAAAAAAAAAAAATTTTGCCACTTCTTCCTTAACTCATCCTTCATTTTTTTTTTCTTTTGTGAAGATTTGAGGTGATCCTGCTGATTTAGGACATTTTTCCAACTTTTTTCATAGTTTTGGTTGCTTAATCATATCTTAATGGACACGAAAAATGGATTTCCAGTTTCAAACTTTTTCTTTTTGATTATTTTTTTGAGGCTTCTTTACCTCTTGTTAGTGAGCAAGAGTTTTAAAATCCATTTTTTTTTTCGGATGCATGTGGAAATTTTTATTGAGCATGCTTGTTAATTTATGTGTAATTTTTTAGTAACCATGTGGAATTCTAGACAATATGGAAATTATATTAATATGTATTCAGGACTGATGGTCACTGTTGAAACTATGTTACATCTGCAGGCTATATTTGTGGGTAGAATGAGATTTGTTGGTTAAATAAACCACTTCAAATTGTAGAACTGGATTGAGATTGTATTTTCCAATTTCTAATTTTAACATTCCCTTCCGAGCTTTTAATCTATGTCTTTGTTTTCATAAATGTGTTATGAATCTCCTTAACAGTTTTCAATTATCTCAATTACGAAAATCAACGTTAGTTCTGAACTCTGAATTTCTTGTATTTGTCCTTGGGAAGTCCAAATGGTAGTTTACTGATGATGTCCTGGATTTGCTTGCCAACAGGAGAAAGGAAGAGTATTAATTCAGAGCTATGGCATGCTTGTGCGGGGCCGCTAGTCTCTCTACCTCCAGTTGGAAGTCTTGTAGTGTATTTTCCTCAAGGCCATAGCGAGCAAGTATGTTTGCTTCATTAATCTATGAAAACTAGTTTTCTAGATTTTACCATCTAATGGAATTATCTATGTCAACATAACTTGCAGGTTGCAGCATCAATGCAGAAGGAGACTGATTTCATACCAAGTTACCCCAACCTTCCTTCCAAGTTGATTTGCATGCTTCATAATGTCACACTGCATGTATGGACCTCCATTGCTTTTCGCATTTGCCTTGTAATCTTCTTAAGAAATATGTGTCTTCAAGCAAATTTGGTACATATTGTGTTTGACCACATTGTGGCTAGAAACACTGCTTGTTCTAATAAATAGACAGTTCTAAACTGGTGCTATTTTTAGGCCTATAATTGGCGTCTGTTCATGCTTATATGTGTTTTGAGTCATTTTACTACAAGATGTTTAATATACTGCAATCTGTTGTCTAATCAGGGACAGTATATGTGCTGTGACATTATTTTCTGGTCACTATTCAGAATTCAAACAAATGAAAACAGACGGAAGATTTTTATATTTTTCATTACTGATTTAGATATGTTTTTAATTCAGGCTGATGCAGAAACTGATGAGGTGTATGCTCAGATGACCCTCCAACCCGTAAACAAGGTAGGTCATCCTTTCAATTTTCGTATCAATACATAGACACAAATCATGTGAGGAAGTTTGCTTAACAATATCTATTTGCAGTATGATAAAGAAGCATTACTGGCATCTGATATGGGCCTCAAGCAAAACAGGCAACCTACTGAGTTCTTCTGCAAAACACTTACAGCTAGTGACACAAGCACACATGGTGGGTTCTCTGTACCTCGAAGAGCAGCTGAGAAGATTTTTCCCCCTCTAGTATGTATTTTCTAACTTTACTTCTAGTTTGAACAATTTGCAGATTGTGCGCTGTTCATTATGTATTTACTTTTGTTTTGCTTGCTATGATCACATTTGATAGGACTATTCAATGCAACCACCTGCTCAGGAGCTGGTAGCCAGAGACTTACATGACAATGCATGGACATTTAGACATATTTATCGCGGTATCGACACTTTAACATGTCCCTGTTTATCTGCCTCATTCATTTTCAAATATTTGATTAACATTAGCAGATAAATATGTGAAAGTTGAAGATGAAAGTTTGTCTATCAAATTCTTATTGATTAATAAAATCATCTGTTCTGTTTCCTTTATCTGATTTTCTTATGGAAATTTACATATTGACGTTTTTGTCATCATTTGTCCTAATTTCTGAATTGAAACTGCAAATATTAATTTGCCTCATCCATTATGCCCATTTTTTTTTGGATTTGACCAACACTGATATTGGAGGTTCACGTATATGTAAATTTTATTGGTCAGCAAGTAGAGCAGCACATTAAATTGTAAATTCCTTGATCGCAGGCCAACCAAAGAGGCATCTGCTCACCACAGGTTGGAGTGTCTTTGTTAGCACAAAAAGACTTTTTGCTGGTGATTCTGTTCTGTTCATAAGGTATGAGATGAATATTTAACAAAGAAAGTTCTCTTCTTGCATGTTGTTGTATTTAGCTGAAATAATCTGATTGGATGTAGAGATGAAAAATCACAGCTTCTCTTGGGAATAAGGCGGGCCAATAGACAACAGCCAGCTCTCACTTCATCAGTAATATCAAGTGATAGCATGCATATTGGCATTCTTGCTGCTGCAGCGCATGCTGCTGCAAATAACAGTCCTTTCACTATATTTTACAATCCAAGGTATGGAAATAGATATCACTTTTTTTTCAAAAGGAATTTATTTCATATAACAGCAGCTGATAGTTATGAAGGACATGGCTGACGGAATTTAATTGATTTAAATAGGGCAAGCCCTTCTGAGTTTGTGATTCCCTTTTCCAAGTATAACAAAGCAATGTATACACATGTTTCACTTGGCATGAGATTCAGAATGATGTTTGAGACTGAAGAGTCAGGAGTTCGTAGATATATGGGCACAATCACTGGCATCAGTGATTTGGATAATGTGAGATGGAAAAATTCACAGTGGCGCAATCTTCAGGTATTAATTATCTGCTTACTACTCTTGTATCATTAAATTGAGATATTTGAACTCTGTTGATATTTTTTTGTAATATAGAAAGACATTAGCATCCATCCATATGTAAATATAATGTTATTTTTTGTGTGTCTTTCAAGTTCTTATATTTAGTATATGTGTTTATAATTAGTTGCTGAGTTGCAACTAATTATAAACGCATATATTAAATACAAAAACTCAGAATGTCTTGAAATTCAGTCTTCAAGACATAAATTCTTCTGGCAGATCTTGATTTTAAATATCTGCTCACTTGATTGTTAACTTACTTTTCGTTAGATTACCTGAATTTTGCTGTCTGAACCAGTGTAAGTGCATGTCCCTTTTATTTCAGGACAGTTCTATCTTGATATTTATTGATCACCAATACCATTGACTTGTGCTTTAGCCTGAACCAAATACCACTTTTTTGGATAGGTTGGATGGGATGAATCAACTGCTGGTGAACGGCCAAGCCGAGTTTCTATTTGGGAGGTTGAGCCTGTTGTGACTCCTTTCTACATTTGTCCACCTCCATTTTTTAGACCCAAGTTTCCTAAGCAACCGGGGATGCCAGGTATTATCAAATTTATTTATCTTTTTTCTGATTCTAATAATGTATTCTGTTGTTCAGTTGCAGATTTATTTAATAGAACTTAGATTTCCCGTTACATTTACATGAAAAATGATATGGGTTGCTTGGTAGTTGGTAATTAAGAAGATTTTGCTCGAATCAGAAAACAAATTGCAGTACATCTATAGTTGGAATAAAATTCTAGAGACAGGTGTCTATAAATATCCTCAAGTGTCATTTTATGTGGTTATGTCAATAGCTTCACATGCATGGTTTGTCATCTTCATCTGCTACTGTCTTTTCCAATAGTTGCCAGTTAAAACTTAATTTGTTTCCCTAACATCCTTTAACATTTTTTACATTACTTATTCCTTGGTATTACTTTTTCAGATGATGAGTCTGATATTGAAAATGCTTTCAAAAGAGCCATGCCCTGGCTTGGAGATGATTTTGGAATGAAAGATACCCAAAGCTCAATTTTCCCTGGTTTGAGTTTAGTTCAGTGGATGAGCATGCAGCAAAATAATCAGTTTCCCGCTGCTCAAGCAGGATTCTTCCCTCCCATGCTTCCTTCCAATACCTTGCATAATAACCTTGGCACTGATGACCCCTCTAAGTTACTGAATTTTCAAGCTCCTGGTCTATCTGTGCCTAGTCTCCAGTTTAACAAAGCAAATCCTCAGAACCAAGTCAGCCAGCTAGCACAGCCATCTATGGCATGGACTCAACAGCAGCAGCTGCAGCAATTAATGCAGACTAATATCAACCCTCAACAGCAACAGCAGCAGCAGCCTCCTCATCCCCAACAACAAAGGCAACAGCCACAACCACAGCCCCAGCAACAGCAACTTGGGCAACAACAGCAGCCACAACCACAGCCTCAGCAAATGCGGCCCCATTTACAACTGCAGCAGCAGCAGCAACAACAGCAGCAGCAGCAGCAGATTTTCCAACCACCTCCTGTAACTAATGGTGTGGTTGCCCCTAGCCAAATGCCAAATCAAAATTTGCAGCAATCAGTTGTATACTCTCATCTGCAGCAGCAACAGCAGCAGCAGCAACAACTACTAGCAACCAGTACCCAGACACCAAATATTCCTGCTGCCAGTAAAAGTTTATATCAACTAACCTCTTTACCTCAAGATACACAGTTCCAGCAACAAATAGAGCAGCAGTCTAACATTGTACAGAGACACCAGCAGCAGACACAATTGCAACAGCCCCCACTGCAGTTGTTGCAACAAAACTTGTCACAGAGAGCACAGCCACATCCCCAGTCACAGCTGCAAGTGCAACAGCTATCACAGCCTGGCCTCTCTGAGCAACAGCTTCACTTGCAGTTGCTGCAGAAATTGCAGCAGCAGCAGCAGTTGCTTTCTCCGACAAGCTCACCTTTGCAGCCTCAGTTGCTACAGCAACAGCAGACCCACCAACAGAATCAGCAGTTTCAGCAGTTACCACTTTCACAGTCTCAGCAGCAGCCGCTCAGCAGTAGCAGCTTCTCAACAGCAGCACTTATGCAATCACAATCTCTTCCTGCGAGTCAGCCCCACAGCATGCAGAAGTCGCCTACAACAATTAGACCCCATTCAACACTTACAGATGGAGATGCTCCATCTTGTTCAACTTCTCCCTCCACTAATAACTGCCAGATTTCTCCATCAAATTTTTTGAATAGAAACCAACAAGCTCCAGCATTATTGATGAATGACTCAGTAGTTGACCCTGCAACAAATCTGGTTCAGGAGCTCAGTGGTAAGTCTGATATCCGTGTTAAACATGAGTTTCCAGGTTCAAAGGGGGCAGACCAATTAAAATACAAAGGTGCAATGACTGATCAATTGGAAGCCTCCTCTTCTGGAACATCATATTGCCTGGATGCTGGCAACATCCAGCAAAATTTCTCAATCCCAACCTTCTGTTTGGATGGTGATGTTCAATCACATCCTCGGAACAGTCTACCCTTTTCAAATAATATTGATAACTTGGCACCCGACACTTTGTTGTCAAGGGGATACGACTCTCAAAAAGATCTGCAAAACTTGCTATCTAATTATGGTGGGACTCCAAGGGATATTGAGACAGAATTGTCTACTGCTGCAATAAGCTCACAGTCATTTGGGGTGCCAAACATGCCTTTCAAGCCTGGATGTTCCAATGATGTTGCCATCACTGATTCTGGGGTTTTGAATGGTGGACTGTGGGCAAATCAGACTCAACGCATGCGAACATATACCAAGGTTTGTCATGACACTATCTAATTAATCTCGGATTTTTTAATGGCAATTTTCACACCTGAGCTGAAGTGAATTTTCTTTCTTTTTTATTTTATCAACCATTATTATTGCATCTAGGCTGATTGGTGGAATATGATTCATCCAAAGGAGGGTGAAAAAAGTGCTAGATTGATCCATCTGAACATTTATTAATAGTAGGGGAACTAATAACACTGGCTTTTGGCATTGTACTATGTTATGGTCTCTTCAACAATTTATTTTTCTAAATACAGGGTGAGCGGCTTGTTACTCTAAAATTTTAAATGCCTAACACCGGTTCAAATTTGTGAAGGTTCAAAAGCGTGGTTCTGTAGGAAGATCTATTGATGTCACCCGTTACAAAGGGTACGATGAGCTTAGACATGATCTGGCCCGCATGTTTGGCATTGAAGGGCAACTAGAAGATCCACAAAGTTCTGATTGGAAATTGGTTTACGTGGATCATGAAAATGACATATTACTTGTTGGTGATGACCCGTGGGAGTAAGTCAAGGACTCAAATTTACATATTATTGAGGTGCATCTATTTCCAAGCTGCTTGAAGTAACCTATCTGTTTTCTAAATGCTTGCAGGGAGTTTGTAACCTGTGTTCAGAGCATAAAAATACTGTCATCTGCTGAAGTGCAGCAAATGAGTTTAGATGGCGATCTTGGTAGTGTGCCAGTTCCAAATCAAGCTTGCAGTGGGACCGACAGCGGAAATGCGTGGAGAGGGCACTATGATGATAACTCAGCTGCCTCATTTAATAGATAGGAGTTCCAGATTGAGAACTATTGACAGATTTCATATATGGTTTTATTAACCCTTTAGCGGTGGTATTTTTGACTGCTGTGGCACTCCTATCAACTCTCAGATGAAATTGGATGGGCTTCCTCCAGTAACAAACGGAAATGCACTCATCGAAGACAGTCAGTGTTATATATCATCTGTGCTGCTGGAGGTTAAGCTCTTTCTGGAGGGAAGCAGCAGGTGCCACATGCATAGGGCACATTCCACTTGATCATAGCTTCCAGTTTTCTTGCAACTTTGGGCTTTCAATTGGTTGATGGAGGCAACTCGGTGACGTACAGGAATTAGGATTTGAAGGGCAAAGTGATTGAAAAAAAAGAATAGATGTATATTATGATTTTACCTATAATTTGAAGCTTGATCTGACAGTCACCTGTAAATTTTATGGAGAGCAAATTCTCAATTCGCAGATTATATTCAACTGTTGGCAGTGCTTTTTACACCGGTTCTATAGTCGTTCTATAATCACTGGTATGGGCAGGCAAAGCATTTGCATAATACCCTCAGTATCGGTAGTCTTGAGAGAATGCTGAACGGCAGCAACATTTTTCTGTCACCAACAGTCCATAAAAGTAGTCCCAATTTCCAGTACCTCATCCCCCTCTAATCCATGACGAGCTTTGGGACCATTTTCATAAGAGTTGATCTTTCAAGTTGATGCTGTCCATCCGATGATCATAGTCACAGCAAACAATCTCACCAGCTATTTTTGCTTCTCCACATTCTAAGAACTTTGGGCATGCATAATTTGTTTAAGCTAATTAAAAGATAGACACTTCAATTAAAAAACTGTTTCTATTTTTCCGTCCGATTCCATTACCCTGTTTTCCATGTATGTGCTACCTAGGTTGAAACTAACCAAGCGCATTGCACAAAGTGGATTAAGATTTAAGAAAACAACGGCAAGTTGATAATAATTTCCACTAGGAGAATAGACCTTGTGTCAAGCATGCTCCAAGCACTGAATGGTATTTCCAAACACAGATTCATTTCAAAATCACTAGACTGAATATTAGCCATAAATCGCAAAAAGAAATGTGCTATAGTTCCACTCAGAACAGCGGAGGCACCAACATCCCATATTTATAATTGAATACTTTCACATGCCTTGAGGCAACTCAACCACAAAATTCAGTGATATATGCAACACATCAAGCTAAACTAAGAGAGCACTGCCATCACATCAGAAGCCCGGAGTGCAATGTAATTAGTACCGTCACTGCCCTTGAAGTCGTTTCCTGCATACTTAGAGTACAAAACTGAGCTCCCTGGGGAGATGGAAAGGGGTTTCCTGTTGCCTTCCTCGTCAAGAGGTCCAGGCCCAACTGCCACCACCTGTTTCACATAATGGTAATAACATAAACAAATAGCTCAACTTTTTAGAGTAACAGATCCATGAATGAAGAGGAGTCAAAGCCTCATCTTACAGTGCCAATGGAGGGCTTCTCTTTTGAAGCCTCTGTCAACAACAGGCCTCCAGCAGTTTTCTCCTCAGCCTGGGAAACCTGCAATCCAACCCACACAATCAAATAATTGGCTGATTTTGAAAGAATGAGAGATAAATCCACCACGTTCAGATTTTACACGCAACAATAAATAAAACAAGGAAACTTATTCATGCACTGCCGAGAACTTCTCACAACTAAGCAAACTTATTCATCCACTACCGAAAAACATCCAGGTAATTAGAATCTAATAATAACATGTACTAAACTAACAAAACCTAATGGCATTAACGAACCTTGATGAATACTCTATCATTCAAAGGCTTGAGATCTTTGATATCATCTGTCTCAAGAATGCCAACAATATCATCCTCCTTCAGTATAAGATGACTTGAACCATTGAACTCCACCTCGGTCCCCGCATATTTGGAATAAACAACCTGGGTGCCAGTCTACAATCAACACATGACAAGTGAGTGATACAGTAAATATACATCAGCAAACAAAATCAAGTCAATTCATACAAAGCAACCTTAATAGAGATATCGATTTTGTTCTTCCCAATTGTCCTTCCCTCTCCAACAGCAACAACCTCACCTCCTTGAGGCTTTGTTTGAGCTGAGGTTGGAAGTAAAATCCCACCATCAGTCTTCTCCTCAGCAACCTTAATCTTCAACAATACTCTATCACCCAAAGGCTTAATTGAAGTGTACTACAAAAATTGAACAGAGTCATATTAGAAAACCTATAGAACTCCTTGGAACTCAGAAGACAACCACGTATGAGCTCAAAATTAAAATGATATAATTCACATTAAGCCACAACAACCAAGAAAAAAATTCTCAATACAATATTATATGCAAGACCACACTAGCCATTATGGCCATATTGAATTTTGAACTAACCCAATTCGGTACAAAGCTAGAAGAACACAAATAGTAAAGAATTTACCTTTGGAGCAACAACAGTAGCAGCTTTAACGACCAAGCTCCTGAAAGACCGCTGGGAAACGCCGATTGACTTCAAAGATGCAAACTTTACAGTTGAAGGTCTTAGCCCTTCAAAGGAAGACAAGTTCCTCGCCGAAATCGAAACTGACGATGCTGTTAGTTGCGCTGTAGCCATTTCTGGAAATAATTTCAGACATGAAAAGGGCAAAAAGAACAGATTAATTATAATAAATAAACGAAAAAACACAGTTATGTGCATTAAGAACAGTGAAGTACCTCAGAATACAGGATGAAGACTAAAAAGGCAGGAGCTCTTGGTGTTAATGGAGTATGGAGAAGTATAGAAGATGATAAAACCCTAGAGTTAGGGGGTTTTATTTTTTTTATGAAATGATAAGAGAGACTTCTAGAATTTTTCTTGTGTGTGAGTACTGAGTGGCGAGCGATACTGATTTCACGCGCTGCTCTTCATCTGATTTGCTCAAAGGGGTAGTAACGGGTGGGGTGGGTTATTTGACCCGTTGAGGCCTTGAGCAAGGTAGCTGACTACATGCCGGAGTTGTCAAATCAAAATTCGAATGGAAAATCGAAATTTCTAATTTGTAAGTTGAGAAACCAAAATCGAATTGAATCTTAAAATTCAGTTTATATTAATAATATTAATTAAACATAATATATTTTATGTAAAAAGTATATTTTATATAAGATACTATTTAATTTTAATATATATTAATTAATAATAATTATTATTAAAAATTTGTAATAATATAATATATTAAATATAACATAAATAATAAAATTATGGTGATTATATATATATGTATATATATATCTTTGAGTAAAAAAAAAGTCAAATGTAAAAATTAATACTATAAATATATTAATAATTCTTTTATTCCATAAAAACAACTTAAAAATTAAAATAAATATTTACAGAAAAATAAATAAATTAAAAAAAAAAGATAAAAGTTTAAATCGATATTACTAATTTTCCAAATTAAAAGAATAACTAAAAAAGAATGTTTATAATAGAATTTATAAAATTAATTATATTAGTTAACTTCGTTAAGTTCAAAAAACAAAAGTAAAAAAAAATCATCTCCTAACTATATAATTTTTAATTCAATAAATAAAAATCAGTAAAAATTATATATTTATATCAATTCTTATAATTTATGATTAAATCGTCATACACTTTTTTTTTATTATTCATCTGTAAATTTGTATCAATTTTGGAATAAATTAACTCAAATGTTAATATTTGAATCGCCAATCGTACTTCTAACAACAGTACTCACTGTAGAATCGGATCCATGTAGAGTTTGAGGATCTGTATGACGCTCACGCGCTCAGTAGGAGCAGAAAATTTACTTCCCAACTTACAAATGAGCAGTGGAATTTTAAATTGCTATAGAAGAGGATTCTAGAAAATTGTAAAGGGAACTATTCTTTTGGGCTTTTTGATGGTAGTGTGGACTGGCCTAATAATTTTAATGCAAGGTTTCCGCCGTGTAAGTTTACAAATGATAGTTATAAGTATTATTATTATTATTATTAAAGAAAATCACATTAACCTCCTTAAGATTAAATCTAATTTATATTTAAAATTTTTTTATTTCAAAATTAAATATTAATCTCCCTACAGTTTCAAAATTGAACACTTAAAAATTTTTATTAACTTTTTTTTGTAAAAAATGACTATTATATCTTTATTTTCTGTAAGAGCAAATGACATTAACCTCCCTTAAATTAGGCCTAATTGACATTTTAAAATATCTTACTTTAAAATCGAATATTAACATCCATATAATTTTAAAATCAAACACTTAAGGACTCTTATTTACTTTTTTTACAAAAAATGATCATTATACCTTTATTTTAACATATGTCTTCTCTAATCTTATTTCATATAATCCATAGTATTTACCCCAAAATTTATGTTTGAATAATAATGCGAATTGATGAAATTACTTTTAAAATATACATTTATAATTTTTTTTTTAAATTTTAGTTTATAAAAATCATTTATTAATATTTCTTAAAAAATTTTAAAAAAAGTTAAAAATAATTTTTATGGATCTAAAAATTTTACAATCAATCCATATGCATTTAATAAAAAAATAAAAAGTTTCTATCAAAAAAAAATTATTTTAAAAATTAAAAGTTAAAAAAATTTTAGATTTACAAAAATTAAAAGGAATTAATAATTAATAATTTTTAGATTTATAAATAAAATTTTAACTTTTTAAATTTTTTTAAAAAATATAAAAATTGAAAAAAAGTAAATGCTAGGGATTTAATGTAATAAGGTTAGAGAAAACATGCTATGGATTATATGTAATGGGATTAGAGAAAACATATGTTAAAATAAGGGTATAATGATTATTTTTTTGTAAAAAAAGTCAATAAGAGTCCTTAAGTGTTTAATTTTGAAATTATATGGAGGTTAATATTCGATTTTAAAATATCAATTAGGCCTAATTTCAGGAGGTTAATGTTATTTACTTTTACAGAAGATAAGGGTATAATGATCCTTTTTGCAAAAAAGTCAATAAAAGTTTTTAAGTGTTCAATTTTGAAACTGTAGGGAGGTTAATATTCGATTTTGAAACAGGAGATTTTAAAATGTAAATTAGGTATAATCTCATAGAGGTTAATGTAATTTTCTCTTATTAGTATTATTATTATTATTATTATTATTATTATTATTATTATTCAATTATAAGATACACCAAACTCACTCATCTTTGGTTGAATTTCACTAAAAAAATTTCATTTTATTTCCAAATAAATTTCAAATACATTTAAACCAAACATATTTCATTAATAAAAATTGATTTAGTTTCAAACGGTTCTACAAATTAAAAAGTTGGAATTCAAAATGAATTTTATAAAATTTTCATTTAAACTAAACACACTTACTTAGATTTTCAAATAAATTTCACAAAATTTTATAAAATTCATTTGAACCAAACAAACCCTCACAACTCGAAACATATAAGTAAATTTAAAATTTATAAATACAAATTAAATACACTTATTTTTTGGATGAAAGAGATTTGAGCATGAGTTTTGATTTTAGTTAAATATTTTGTTTGGTAATTAAATGGATTTGTATATATGAGAATTTCAAACAAATCCACAAGGGATTTAATAGCTCATTTAGTAAAAATTTAAAAATTATTTTATAGGTTGAAAAACTTTTAAAAATTAATAATTAGGTTATATATATATATATATATATATTTCTAAAAAAAATTATCAATTTTATTTGTTAGTATCCATTAAAATTAGTTTTTTATTAGTTTATCGGACTTAATTGTACTAAAAAAAACTTAAATAATTTGATTGTAATTAATAAAGTTTCAATATATTTAAATATCCAAAACAGAAGTTTCAATTGAGCAAAAAAAAAAAAACATAAGTCCAATGCACTCCTCGGTCAAAAATTCAGGATGCAAATTGGACCTTTTCCCTATTATTAAAACATGAATTACAATAAGTATTACTAAAACATTAGTTACAATAATCAAAAATCTTGTATTGGCTAATAAATGATTGTTTTTACTTAAATGATTTTTTGGATTTAAGTTGTGATATATTCATTTATGTTAAATTAACTGTTGAGAAATTTTTAGTATTGTTATGATCTTATTCAAATCGAATCAAATTAATTAAAATTCAACAATTTTATGAATATTAGTGATTTTAGAAAAAAAAAATCACAACTAGTGCTATATAATCGAAATTTTGTATCAAGTTCTTATAGTATATGATTGACATTATGATATTAGTAAGTATTATTAGTATAATTGAACAATACACTTTTTCAAAAACTTAACCCTTAATATTCCATATTAATTTTTTATTTTTAAAAATTTTCAAAAATAAGGAAAAGGTGCATTTATGTCCTTAATGTTTATCTCATGGAGCGGATAGACCCTTAATATATTTTTTGGACAAAAAAAGTACAAAATTCATTTTAACAGGAGCTAATGGGTTTGTTAACTCTGACTGACGTGGCATCTTTTATCAAAAGAAAGAGAACAAATGTTGACATGGTAAGCATTGAAGACAAACAAGCAAAGAAGGATATTTTTTTTTTTTGCTTTTAATAATTGTTGAGCAATTGCAGGCAATCAATCATATATGCACACTCATGGCAGAGTCAAATTTACTGGGAATTTTCCACATGCTCCTTTAAATAAGCTTGGTACTCATTCTTATTTCCCCTAATATGATTATCATTTGTCATTCTTAATAAAAAATAATAATGTTAATAATTTCACACTTCTTAATAATAAAATAATTTTAATTAAAAATTCACATGTTGAAAAATAAAATAATTATATAATTATAAATCCCAGCTAGGTAGTAAAAATTAGTTGAAAGATAATAAAAAATATTTAATAATTTTCTAAGAAGGAAAAAGAAAAAATAATTTTTTTATGATTCATTAAAACAGCAACCCAGTAAAAGGAGAAAAAAAACTGCTTGAATATGGAAACCAGTGTTTATTTGTCATACATAAAAACAAGGTGCAAAACCATTTGCTTCTCCTTTCACGAACTCGACCATTTTTACAGTACCCATTGATCAAAGAATTGCAAATAAATAAATTCATCTTTAATCCTACATCTAGCATCTCATCTCGAACCTTGCTGCAAAAGTTACAAGTATGACAGCTTAAAGTCTTAAAATTTCTTACTTTCTAATACAAGCATTTTTTTTAAAAAAGAAGTACAAACATTTAGATTATGGAAGTAGTTCAAGCAAACCTCACCCATCATATCCCATTTACGACAAAAAAGGCTACAGAAGTTCTTATTAATCTCGTACGATAGGCAGAAGTTAAAAAAGAACAAGAACAAGAACAAAGAAATGTATATGCCTTAACAAACTTTCGATCCTAGACCAATTAGTAAAATGAAATACACAGTTATTGTAAAATCATGAAAGCAATATTAAAACCATAATTTAGATAGCATCATCCATTTTACCAACTCAACAATACCCATTAATCAAAACACCATAAGCATATTATCAAACACATGGAATGCATTCTTTAACGTGCCTTTTTAAGCATATATTTTTTGTAACATATAAAAAACAATAGGCGAAAACTTAATTGCTACAAGTCTATAAACAAACACAAACTCATTCATGCAGCATTAAATTTCACTTATAGTATACAATTAAATGAAAGATAATCAAACCCGTAAGAAATTGAACACAGAGAATCAAAAGAGTAAAACTAGACACAAACAAAGTCGAACCCGTAACAATGTTGTTCTTGACTTTAGGACTGCTAATGAGCTCCTGAAAAAGATTAGGCAGGACACTTCCTCTTCAGGTGATGGGTCTCAAAGGTTGGCATATTGCTTTGCTAATGGTCTCGAGGCACGCTTGGCTGGTATTGGCTCTTTTTTACTTCTCTTGATTCAAAGAAGATGTCTGCTGCTGATATATTGAAAGGATACAAAACTCATCTCCATGCCTACCCATGAAGAAGTTCTCAAATAAAATGATTTTGCATGCAGCTGAAAAGGCAACAACTCTTCATATTGTGGATTTTAGTGTCCTTTATGGTTTCCAATGGCCACTTCTTATGCAAATGCTCTCTATTGACTGCCCAAGGAATGATGTTCTTGACTTGATTATGAAGATAAAACCCGTCGTTAAACCAACGATCGACTTCGTTCAGCCTCGACGAGCATGCAACGTCGTTACGAGAAAGGACCAGTAGTCAAGCAGCCCCGCCTTCGGCTAGGTTATTATCGTCGCAAGATACTGCACCTTCATGCACAACGAGAAGCATCTTCGGCACTCCGTCCCTGATTGAAGCTTGGTGCCACTCTAAGGCACCTTTTGGCTTTTACTTTTTAATAAAATATGGGGTTTTACTCTTTTGATTTTTAATAAAAGAAGGCCACGTCAGATAGAGCTAACGGAAATGTTAACTGTGTTAAAATGAGTGGCTTAGATTTCTTAAAAAATTTAATTCTGTGTTTTTTTGTCCCAAAAATACAATAAGGGCTATCTGCTCTGTAAATATTAAGGGCCTGAATGCGCCTTTTCTCTTTAAAAAATGCAAATTGACCCTTACGATTAACTTTGCCTTTTCCAAATTATTTTTTTTTTTCTATTTTTTCAACTATAGACATACTATTTTCTCTCATTCCTTAAAGCCAACCAAGAACTTACACAGTGCATCATCAACTCAACTCTAAATTTCTGGTTTGCATTCAAATAAACCAGCTTTTCATGCTCAGATTCTATATATATATAACCAACTAATAAAACTGCTGCTTGTTTGTTCATGGAAGAAAATAGCATAACAATAAGAAGGGTTCTTGAACAGAGACATAGTAAAAATGAAAAAAAAAAAGAAAATGTTACATGAAACATCGTATTTGTTATTTTTGAAAAAGAATAATAAACAGAAACTTTAAAGTTTTTTCATCAACTTAGTGTACAGTATAATTTTTCCAAGGTGATTAACAGTTGCAAGAGGGGATTGACGGATATTAACAACTTGCACTGTGTGCGGCTGTTCTTAAGGCCCGAATGAAGTACATTCTCTGCTTCTGGGCCTTCGTATGCTTGAGTTTCGTTGCTGTTATTTTGCCATCCCGAGAAAAACCTTTCAAAATGTAGTATTTCAACCAATGAAGAGTATGAATTTTTTAAATAAGAAGTTTTGTATGTGAAAGAATTTTAGGTATACTCAATTAGAATTTTAAAAAATTTTAATTAATTTCAAAAGTGAGATGGTATTTAATTAAAACTTTTTAACACTCAAAAAAAGTGAGGTAGGATTTCATTAAGATTTTTAATGACTTAAAAAAATCTGTAAAAGTTATAAGATAATCAAATTATAACTTTAATAGAATTTATAAAAGTAACATAATATTCAAAAAGTCATTGACTTTTATAGAGATTAGACTTTTTTATGTAATGTTATGTATAAATATTTTCTTTCCCTCACTCTCAAAATTTCAATAGACTTTGAATGATTTTTTTGTAAGTTGATATAAATAAGAAATCTAAAAAATTGTTTTTCACCCTTCCTTAAGACTTTAAATGACTTATTGCTATTTCAATTTATTTTCACTTTTTTATATGTTTTTATTTTTATTTTTGTTTATCATGTTTTTTTATTATATATATATTAGGTAAATATTTTTTGGTGCATTGTAGATTTTCAAATTGACATCAGTTTTTAGCTCAGTTTTGAGGTGTTTACTATCATTTTCAAGATTTTTATAGTTAAAGTCATCGTTCTAAAACAACTTTTTGATTTTTTTATTTAAAATTAATAAAATAAATATTTTAATTATTTTTTAAAAAATTAATTAAAAACATCTATTTTTAATAATTATTTAAAAATTTTTATTTTTATTATATGACAAAAATTAATTTATTAAGTCAACATATGTATATTAAAATCAATAAAAGTTATTCAAAATCTATAAAAGTCATAAAAAATCTTTCAAAATGAAGTTTATAAAAATTATTAACAAATTTAAAAACTCTATAAAAGTTTTAAAAAATAAAGTCTATAAAAATCATTAAAAAGTATATAAAATTTATCAAATTCATAGATCCTTTTTTTTTTACGGACTCTCTCTAACTCAACTTTGAAAAAATCGAAAACCAAATAGAATTAACTACAAATTTCATTTTTTTTTTGGAAATAACTACGAATTTAAATTTGGGTCCATCAAATTCGAATTGCAACTTACATTTTTACACATTTTCACACACTCAATCTATTATTATGTTTTTTTTTTCAAAAGAGTAATTGTTAAAAATAAAATCTTTTTTATAAGTTCTCTCAATAGTTCTTTCCATAAATGGTGCATATGAATAGGCAAATATGTCACCTTCTGTTTTGGTGGGTTTATTGAGGTACATGCTTATGTTTGAATGGGTTTCAACTCTTCTAATCGTCAAAGGGTTTCAACTCTCCTTAGCCTTTGCAACATTGCTGAGGCAGAAGGAGATTACTGTCTCCCTGTGGATCAGCACAATTTTTTTTCTTCAACAATGCTTTGCCATATCTCGACTGGCTTTGTTAGGAGTTTGCTCTCCTTTTTTTCTGTTTTGCTTGCAGATGTTTCTCCTATGTCTAGACATAATCATCTATTTTCGTCCATGACATCATCAACTTAAGCTTCTTCGACTTCATGCAGTACATTTTCAGATTGTTGCTGCCGCTGCAAGTGTCTATCATCTAGTTGCTTTCGCTGCCATCGCGGCCATTTGGTTCCACCTATTTCCTTCTAAACAAATTAGGGTTACTGCCCTAAACTTGAATATATTGAGTATTGGGCTTTATCTGAACCTAGCTTTTCATATTGTAAAGCCTTTAATTGTTCTTACCTTCAAAATGTGATGTCCATCTAATGTAATGTTTCTTCTCTAATATATTATCTTCTTTTGGTAAAAAAAAAAAAAGAGTAATTATTATGATTTATGAGCTAGTCGAGTTAAGGAAAGCTTCTATTTTATTTTTTTGACTTGATATAGGAACTAGTATCATTGAGATATAAATGACACAACTAATAGTTAGAAATTAAAATTTGAAAGTCGGTTTTTGTGAGTCACTACCATTGGTGAATCTCATAAATTAATTTAGTGAAAAAGATAGAAATTAAACTTAAAATATAAAATTTAAATTTTATATTTTAAAATTTAAAAAAGAGAAACTAAATTTAAAAAAAAGAAACTAAATTTATTATAAAATTCATATAATCTCTTTATTAAAAAAATATTTTTTACCAGGACAATTTTTAGTTTGTTATTACAAGGAATAATGGGTTTGACCTAATTAATTAAAGAGCTGAGGGTCTGACCTATAAAGTAAAGAGCTCATCCATGACGTGAAAGAGCATATCATAACGTGTACAGTTAGGATTATGATGGTCAAATGGATATTAATTGGTTATGTTTCTATTTCAACCACAATCAGTGGACTGTTCTTCTTGCAGCCCAATTATGTTTTAGACAGGGTTCTATGAGTTCCACCCCATTACTAACGCTTTAAATATTTTATTCACTTGCCATTCTTTTCATTTTCTTTCACTGACTCATTCAAATTTTTCACAAAATTTTATAATTTTTATATTTTCTTTTACCTATATATAATCAAATAATATTCATCACTAATTCAACTTCCAAAAATAGTATAAAAATCAAATCTTTATTCTAGTGATGTTTTCAAATGAGTTAAACCATTAAACTATTTAACATTCATGAAAGAATGACCATTGATGTCACTGAAAAAAAATGTATGATTTACACATGACTATTTTTAATATTGTACATAATTATTATTTACTTCTTTTATTTTATCAAATTATATTATTTACTTCTCATAAATTTATATTCCTTTCTAATTTAATTTTCTATATTTTTATTTTTTAAAATCAATATACAGTGGGATTGATGTAAAGTTAAATCAATATCTATACAAAAAAAATTGATAAATATATCAATTTTTTTATAATATTAAACCAAATATCATAATAATTATTATAAAGGTAATGATACATGTCATAAATTATGACATAAATATTAAATTATAAATATAATAAATAATTATTTTAATTTTTAAAAAATAATATATTTAATTCCTATAAAAAAAATTTTTTACTTCTATTTATACCTCAAATATAGAAAATTCTATCTATTTAAATAGCTGCAATGAAAACTGTCAGACACATCAAACATTTTCCTTAATATAATCACATGGGAGTGTTTTGAGGCAAAAGAAGACATAAAAAAGTGTCGTTTTGCAGCTTTTGCTTATCTTGCTTTTAGTAGTTTTAGTTTGGACCGCGAGCATAAATAAAAACAAACATGTGGTCCTAACAATATAACTAATAAAAATAAACAAATAAAACCTTAGAGAAAAAACACGTGCCAACAGAAAATAATATCTCTTTAGCTTCCTATCTTCTCTGTTAAATCTCCTTTGCGGCTTCTTCTTTAGCGCGTCCTTTCCGTGCTGTTGACCTTCAAACTCCGAGATTCTAACCATTTTCTTCGTGTATATATCTATATATATACACGCCGCAAAAACATGAATCCTCAACGAAAACAAAACACAATCTTCTTCCTTGGTTGGCTAATTCCGACAAACCTAACCGATTCTTTCAACATTAATTCAAACTCAGTCACTTATATTTCATATCTACAGGTTACTAGCTTATCAAGTAGTGTTAATTAGCGGAAATGGTGAAGCACGCGAAAGCTGCAACTGAGACTCCAGAAGACAGGAATGATGTGAAGTACAAAGGCGTTCGTAAGCGAAAATGGGGGAAATGGGTGTCTGAAATTAGGCTACCAAACAGTAGAGAACGGATTTGGTTAGGGTCATATGATTCAGCTGAGAAAGCAGCACGTGCTTTTGATGCTGCACTTTTTTGCTTACGTGGCCATTCTGCTAAATTCAATTTCCCTGATAATCCACCCAATATAGCCGGCGGCAGGTCACTTTCTCCCCCGGAGATTCAAGCGGCTGCCGCTGAATTTGCTAATTCGGAGCATCCACAAAGCGGGCAGCTGGATCCATCAGTATCGGAACTGCAAGTGGAGTCTCTTTCTCCTTCTCCTTCAACTTCTGTAGTGTCGGATTTGACTGCGCAAGTAGATGGCAGCGAGCTGAGGATGGATACGCCATTCTTGGATTTGTTAACGAATTCAGGGACATGTAGAGGTGCGAATAATTACGCACCAGATTATGAAATGTTTTCAGGTTTTGATGACAATTATTTTGCACCATTACCAGGTCCTACTATTGACCAGCTTGGAGAGGAAAATTTTGATGGTGCTGCAGCTCAGGACTCATTTCTTTGGAATTTCTGAAAAAATAAAATAAAATCAGAATATATATAATAAAAGAAACTAAAATTGTAGGTCAGACAATTCTGGACAGTTTTAGTGTCTAGACTCGCTGACCGGCTTTTTTTTTGTACCTGAAAATGTTTGTTTCAGGTATTGAATTTTGATGGCCTTGTACTAGGATATATTTCCATTTTTTTTTACCTGAAAATGTCAATTTCAGGTATTGAATTTGATGGCCTTTCAAAATCTTGACTTAATAATACAAGATTTATTGTAATATATAAAAACAAAGCAATAATAAAACATTAAAAATGTAGAAAAAATGAAGATGTTCAATTTAATTTTTTTTGTCCCAACAACCATTATGATTTGTTGATATACAACTCTTCTTACTTAAATCATATCTCAGGTTTAAATTTTAATATATACAATCCTGTTAAATTAGTTATTAATTATTTTTTTTGTTGTTTTATAATTTTACCAAAACTTAACTTAATTAAATAAAATTATCTAATTTAAGAAAAAAAAACGTTCAATACTATTAGTAGAATTTTTCTTTTAATGAAAAGATAGAGACTGATAATTTGTGTAGTCGCGAAAATTTTTTAATTAGCCGAAGGCCTAAAGCAAGTAGTGGCAATGAAAGGAGAAGAAAATAGCTTGAGAAGAATTTCATGGATAATGATGAGAACAACAATTGCTCGGGAAAGGAACAACTCACTTTCTAATACATTTTATTTTTTTGTGAAGTCAACAATCTCACATATATGTATATATGTTGAAGGGCACAATATTCTCCTTTCATTAAATAAAATTTTTAAAATTATGAAAATTAAATTCTTAATTTTTAACAATAAATTAATTTTTGTAATTTGTAGAAGTTCTAAATATATAATACATTAGATTAGATTCAGAAAACCATTCGATTGTGTTTAAGAAAAAAAATACATATATTCAAGTTTAATTTTATTTTCTTAAAGTCAAATCTATATATATACAAAATGTGACAACCGTTATAATTTAGGATAAGATTAGAACATAATTAAGAAAAAGAAATTGAGACAAAGGTTGGATTGCGATTGGCTTTATATTTAGTTAAAGGTGGGCAGATGTTTAATTGTATTCAATCTAATGTTGCAAGCCAACTAGTGGCTTCAAGGAAAGGTGAAAAGCTTCTAGTTAGTTTGCGGGAAGGGTGGGGACCTAATTAAAGACTGATTAGGTGTGTTGGAGAAATCAAAGTACACTGTTCGAGTTGGAGCTCATCCATGACGTGAATTGAAGAGAGGCTATAACGCGTGCGGTGACGATGTTCAAATAGGTAGGGCTGTCTCTTCGGCCTCAACATCACTTACATTACCATTAGTGACGCATACCTTTGAGATGATGTTATTCAAGTGTTTTAATCAGGTTGGTCACTTCTGATTTTGAACGGGAAGTTGACAGTCAGTTATTAACGGTTGTAAATTCATTTTGTAAATGATTATAAAATGAGTTTGATATGTGTAGATACTCAGTTCGTGATAGGGGGCGAACTGTGTATATTCGGTTTGGTTGGCTCGCAACAGAGCCCAATTATAAGAAATATGAAGTTTGATTGCAAGAGAGAAACTCGAAATCTTATCGAAAATGAGTTCAAAAGTTTAAAATGTACATATCCGAGCCCAAAACCCTTATAAGGTAAGTCCAAATCCCCCTAGCCCATTAGGCCTAGTGCAGGGCAGACTAGAAAGGCGATACCTCTGTGAAGAGACGATCACTTCTATGGCAACAAGTGATGAGGCGATTGCCTCATTGTAGAGGCATCGCTTCCGCACATTGTCACTTGCTTCTGCATTAAATGTAGAGATGACAATGGTGGTTAAGGGTGGGCCCACCTCAACTGGAGCTCAGTCTTTGGTTTGGAAAAAAATTAGGAAGAGAAAAATGCTAAAAATGCAATGATGAAAAGAGGATAGTAGGGAAATTGGCTAGGAAGGTGATCAAAAAGGAGAAAGAGAGAAAAAAAAAGGGGGACCATTAGCAAGGGTTAGCAACAATTAGCAAAAAAAAAAGAGAGAACTTTCAAAAAGGGAGCTCTGAGACAAAAAAGGAGAAAACGTTATTGAGAAGAGAGGAAGGGGAGTAAAGTTCAAGTGGGATTTTCTTGAAGAAGGGTAGAAAAACTTGCATTCAAGGGAAGTCCAACACTTATATTCATTTCTGAGTGTCATTTACATTGAAAAAGCTCATCCTTCAGTAATTATCTTGATCCTTTTTAAAGATTGAGTCATAGATTTGTATAACCCCTTACTTGTTTGCATGATCTCTAGCTTAATTGTTTGTTAGCTTGTTTATTCACTCTCTTGTGTTCATTGTTTATGTATGCCATGTCATTGGCATGATTTCTTGAATTTTAAGTGCAAGCGTGAGTCTAGTTTGTCTATAGTAATTGACCTTTGCTTGAAATATAAGTTTGCTAGTTTGAGAGTTATTTGAGCCTGTTTGTCAGGTGATTGCCTCTTCAAAGAGGCGTCGCCTCACTATCATGAGGTGATCGCCTCTTCACAGAGGTAATCACCACTTTAATAAGCGAAGAGGCAATTGCCACTTTGATAGGCTCTCATGTATTTTCTATTTTGATATTCCATATAAATTGTGCATGGTTTGGATCTTCACGAATCCTTGCCACTTTGATAGGCTCTCATGTATTTTCTATTTCGATATTCTGTGTATATCGTGCATGGTTTGGATCTTCATGAATCCTTTCTTATTTTTTAGTTTGTTTTGCATGGTCGTTTTCATTATTTTATTTTGGATTAATGTTTGAATATCCGTAATCCCTATTTGTATAAATTTGATTTTGCAAATTAACTTTGTGTTTCTTCTTGTATGATTTTATATGTCTTGAAAATTAATAACTTGTGAATTGCAGGGAATCAAAATGATTTTGATCATTCAATTTAGTACTTAACTCTCTTCTCCCTTTTGTTTATATTTTTTATGTAATAATGCTTGTTTATTTTTTGTTTATTTTCCATTTATTATACTTCTACTTTGCATAAAACTTTGTAATCCTTAATCTCTTCCCCATTTGATTTGAATGTATGGTTGTAAATTATTATTATTTGCTTTGTTTATAATGGATATTGAGACCCAATACATAAAAGAAATTAAGGTGCAAACTCGGGCTTAATTACAAAATACGACAATTATTTGGTGGAAATTGCAATTTGCGTGGTAATAAAGAAATAATTAAGTAATTAAAGGTAATAAAAAAGAAAGCACAAATGGAGGCTAAATGAGAGGTTGGGTGGGTATTCCTAAAGCCCATTCCCAGTTTTTGAACCCGATCTCTGATGATGACTTTTTGGAACCTCTATGGAATTTAGTTACCATATAAGTGTGTCCCGGCTTTTATTCGGGTGGCAACTCCATCTCCGATTAGGCTTTAAGACCTATTTCATATTTTCTAGTGGGCCTTGAGCCCACACAGTGCCGTGGTCACCAAACACTTGGATGCGCGCGCAACCCCACCACCTATAGTGGCGACTATACTAAGGATAGAGAAACTGATTCTAGTGTTTTGTATTTTATCATTTTTAATTATTTTCTTATTTCTTTACTTCAAAGAACTGCATAGATTTGGCCTAGGAGAAGAGGTTTTTTAGAGGAAGATCTAAGGGCAAGGATAGAGCTGGCTCGAGCAGTAATGTGCAAATCAATACCATCAGACTACCAAGCAATAGTTTACAGATTAATGCTGTCAGGAAACCCCAAAGATTCTCAAATTTGGGATTGCCTTTTTCTAAAGTCCTCAAGAAGAATCTGTTACAACCCTTACCTTCATAGTAAACTTTGACAGGTGTCAACCCAAAGCTTTTTTGTAAATTCCACCAGACTATCGGATATGACACTAACAATTATACCCGATTGAGGCACGAAATCCAAATTTAATCAATGTAAGTAAAATCACTAACCTTGAGACAAGAGAGCCAAACATCCAGAATAACTCTCTACCTAATTACCGAAATGTACCATCACCCAACGCACCTATATTAATGATTACACTAACTTAACAGAAGAGCAAGTCTTGAATTCTTTTAACACCACCTCTAGCTCACTAAAACCTAAATCTGAACTAAAAGACTCAAACCAAAATAAATAATCTGTAGAGCTTACTGTGTATGTCTTGAATATCTGGAGCTCTAATGATGATGATAAGGGGTAAGTTGATTTATAGGATAAGGAGGAAAGTAGATTAGGCCAGTTCGTAGGGAAGGTCGAAAAGAAAATAGAAGAAGCCAAAACTATTGAGCTTGAACCGGAAAAGATAAAGAATTCAAAGAAAGGGGAAGAAGTGAAAAGAGATGAGGGAACCTTCGCCATTATTTGAGAGCTACTTATGCATTCCAAAGACCATTAGGAATCACTAGTTCTGGCTCTGGACCAGAAAAAGATCTCCACAAGCTGTACTCTCGAGTAGATGGCTAATTCATTGATAGAAACCCTCAAGGCACCATAATGTTTTCTAATGATGATTTACCCTTAGAAGGAAGGGATCACCATAAAACCTTATTCATCAAGGTTGAGGTAAAAGGAAAGATGACCTATTGTGTTATGGTAAATAATGGTTCTACTATTAACGTATGTCCATTTAAGATTCTGTTGAAGTTAGGTTTGACTATGGTAGATTTAAAGCCTTCTGAGGTAATCATTAAAGCCTATGATGATATGAAGAGGCCTGTTGAGGGGATGTTTAGAGCTTTGGTTAGGACAGGACCTATCAAGACCTGGGTCGACCTGTACGTAATTGATATTCTTGTGACCTTTGCATTTCTATTAGGAAGGCCATGGTTTCATCCTTTGGGTGGTGTGCCCTCCACTATCCATTATAAAATTAAGTTCCCGCATGAAGATAAGGTTATCACCATCTCTGCAGAAATTGAAGTCGCTATCGCTGCTTTAAAGTTAGCTCCCAAAGAAATCCCTATAAGTCTGAGTTTTGAGGTTTCCATAATTTACGAAGATGAGATAAATGAGAAGGTTCTCAATATAATACACAACATAAAATTCTTGCCTGGCATGGGATTGGGAAAAAATCGAAGCGGACCCTCAAAATTTATAGAGCGCAAGGTACCTATTCTGAAGCACGGGGTAGGATTTAAGGGGACTAATGATTCTGAGGAAGAGATTGACATTTGGGATCAGCTCAAAAAGAAAGAGGAAGAGGTTGTGGTCAAGCGAAAGGCTTTGTGGGAAACTTTTATAAGGGAAGGCACTGGATATCCGTACAATGGGGCTTTAGAACCTCTAGTGATGATCGTGATCCCAGGATTTATAATCTTTTCTGAGTTTATGAATGGAATAAAGAGAGCTACTATTAAGAAATTTCCAGTGGAAGAGCTGGTACCAACCGAGGAAGAGTCTAAGGAGAACATAGTCACTTTGGAGATGAAGGACGTTGATGATTATAACAAGTAGTTGGATTTCGAAGCCTATGTCCTCACTTCTATTATGGATGTCTTTTATGATGATTTTGATGTCTCTCTTACTACTTTATTTAAAACTGATGATTTATTCTTTTCAAAAGTGAATGCAATGAAGTCTGTGTTTACTTATTTATGTGATATGTTTTCTAACGATTATTCTATTTGTGATGATCATATCATGCATATGTTTGACATTAATTTCACGCAAACTGAGACATTTAATTTAGGCATAAATAATAACCCTAAAAATATATTATGTGCTTCTAATTTAACTCATGACGAAAGAGAGAACATGAAAGAAATACTAATAAAAAGACAAAGTATTTGCTTAGGGCTATGAGGATATATCGGGGATCGACAAGGGGATCTCTGAATATAGAATCCCTATATATCCTCACATATTGCCAGTAAAATAGAAAAAGAGGAGGCTGAGGCCAGAATGGGCTCTTTTAGTTAAAGAAGAAGTCAAGAAGCAGCTAAAGACAAAATTCCTGGAGGTAATGGAGGATACCTAATGGTTAGTAAACATAGTCCCAATTCCCAAGAAAAATGAAAGGGTTAGAATGTGTGTAGACTACCGAGATATGAACAAGGCTTGCCTGAAAGACGATTTCCCACTACCACACATTAACATGTTAGTCGATAGTGCAACTTATAATGCAATGTACTCTTTTATTGATGGGTTCTCAAAGTACAACCAAATTATAATGGCAGTAATAGATAAGCTGAAGACATCTTTCATCATTAAGTAGGGCATCTATAACTATCTGATGATGCCATTTGGACTAAAAAATGCAGGAGCTAGTTATCAAAGAATGGCGACCGCTCTGTTGCACAATATGATCCACAAAGAGATAAGAATGTACGTAGATGATATGATAGTGAAGTCTGCAACCAAAGAAGGGCACTTTAAAGCTCTAGACAAGTTCCTAGTAAGAGCAGAAAAGTACAATCTTAGACTGAATCCTAAAAAGTGTGTTTTTAGCGTGACTTCTGGGAAGCTGTTGGGGCACATTGTCAATTAGAAAGGTGTAATAACCCTGATTTTTAAATTATTTTATTAAATAGTGAGATATGCAGTGTTAATAAAGTTTAAAAGTTATATTTAATTATTTTACTATTTTATGGTTTATTATCATTATTTTATATTTAACTGAATTTTCTACGTAAATATATTATTTTGGAATTTAATATTTTGGACGTTTAAATTCCATTATGTATATTTATTATTTTTGAATATTATTATTTTAATAATGTTAATTTAATGCATGGATATTTTAATATTATTTTTAAGTATTATCATTATTTTATTAATTGATGTGATTTAAGTATTATTAATATTTTTAAAGTATTCCACTACCATTATTAATGTTATTATTTTCATTATTATTTTATGTGAGTTATTATTATAATTATCATGCGATATTATTATCACAATATTATTTTAAAATTAACATTTTAAGTACATTATTATTATTATTATCTTATTCCTATTGATTGACATTATTGTATGATTAAAATATTTCATAAATATTATTTATATTATTGTTATTTTCAAATGTTATTGTGTGTTATTATTATCATGGTATTATTTTTATTATCATTTTTATTATTTTCATTGTTTAATATTATTAGGAATATTATTTTTATTATTCAATTATTCTATTAATATTATTAATTCCAATTGTTAATATTATAATATTTATATTGTATTAGTGCATGTGTGTGACGTGTGTGTACCTATATATATATATATATATATATATATATATATATATATATATATAAGCTTAAGAAACGGTTCAGGAAAGGAATTGATGGCCATTCTTTTCTTTTCTTTCACTTCATTTTTTTTAGTTTTCCTTTCTTATCTCTGTGTAAAGCAAAACCAGAGCTACCTTTACCCACACTTCCGGCCATTCTGCACCATCCTTGATCCTCATCACCTTTCTTCTTCTTTTCTTGCCTTTTTCTTCTTCCTCTGCATGCCAAAATCATGACAGTAGGGAGGAAGCAGCAGCAACAATGGCTTCAACTTGTCACCGGAGTCACTCCCGACAGTGGGAGCTCGACTTCCTTGGCTCGGTCGACTCCTTCAGCTGTGGGGAAGATGATCCTAAACTCCATTCAAGCTTAAACTTGTTCATTTGTAATTTTTGATTGATTTTTAATTTATGTCAAATTTCTTCTTAATTTTTTTTAGCTTGAGTTTAATTGATTTTTTGATAATTTCTTTTTGAAATATTGATCTATGCATCTTAATCTACTCATTGATATTTTTAATTTAATTTTCTGATTTTGTTTGATTTTTGGTTAATTATTGAATATTTTAATAATTAAAAATGAATTTTTGTTAATTAATTAATTAAATTATGAATTTGGTTAAATTATTGTTATTATATATTGTTATTAATTTTGGTATTGAGAAATTAATTTTTGAGAATATTGTGTAATTTTTAGAAATATTTATAGATTATGTAAAGTTTGGATGTTGAGTTAAATGTGTATTTGTGGTAGAAATTAGAGTTTAAATATGTGTTTGGTTAATATTAGTATATTATATGTTGATTAAATCATTTTTATATTTTTATATAATTCTTGAGGAAATTACTTAGTATATTGGATATTTTATATTATTGGGGTAAATGTGTAATTTTGTGTTAATTATAGTTAAATATTATATTTTAGTTGATTTTATAATTATTTAAGGTAATAAAATGATTTTTACAAATTATTTACTATTTTTAACTAATTAATACTATTTTTCAAAAATTGTTTTCAAATAATATATTATATGTTATTTTGGAAATAAATTGGGTTTTAAACTAATTTTATTATATAATTAAACTATTTATGCAATTAAATGTGAATTTTATGATGTTATGTTGAATAATTATAAAAATTGAATTTTTATTAATATTATATAATATTTGAGATTTTAATAGTTAATTGTGATAATTTTAGAATATTATGTGAATAATAGGTGTATTTATTATTTTGAGGCTAAATATATATTTTATTATTTTTGTGATGTTAAATTGTGATTTTAAATATTATTTACAATTTATGTAAATTTAATTGTAAAATGGGAATTTTATTTCATTTATGAATTTTTATTATCAATTATTATTTAAATTAAACTTTTATGTTTTAATTGGAAAATAAAGGTTTTTAAATATTTTTATGGGTTTTGATGATTTTTATTATTTTATTGTTTAATATTGTTTGTTTGTGTATTGTGAACCTCGATTGGGGATTTATGGAGTTTGGGCTCCCAACCCAAGGTGTTGTGTTTTGAGATTTTAGAAGTGTGTTTTTTGTGTAAGATCGACCCTACTTTTGTAGGGAGATGTCCGTTTTACAGAGGAGACTTTGTCAAAATTTTGATAAATTTCTTGTAAAATGTGACAACTGGTCCGAGTCTAGTTTTGAATTTTTGATTGAGTCTTTCCATAGTAATTCTAGAAGCGTAGAGTTAGAATTTATTCTGATGGTTGTTATCTTATTTTTCTAGTTGCGCCGAGATTGAGGCCTAATGGACCAGGCCCGCCGAGTTTGTCTCGTGGAGCGCTTAGCTGTGAGTTATTATACTGTATATATATGCTTTGCATATAGGATGCATGACTTAGAATTTTTCATTTTCATTATATGTTTTAAACATTAATTTAATTTATAATATGATTTGGTATATTTTCGGTTTATTTTTAGTATAGTATATCTTGATATATATATCTTTGCATATTTTCTACATACATTTAATATATCACTAGTATATTTAGAGTTTATTTTTGATATATGTGTGTTAGATATTTAGGTTTATTTAGTATATTTTGGACATATGTCAAAATTAAATACATGTTTTAAATGTATATTTATTCATGATTTTTTTATTAAATGATTAGTATACTTTAGGTATATTTTTAGTATATATATGGTTTGTCTTTGATATATTTCATATTTGATTTGACTTTATTTGACATATATATACTTGAAATATACTTAGTTTATTTTAGGTATATTTCTAGTATATATATGGTTTATTTTATCATTATGATTATTATTCTGCATTATTTGTTTGTCCATATGAATGTTTTATTTTAAATGAAGGATAACAATAGAACGTGCTACCTAGTGGGCAGCACTAGGACTGTGTACGTACCGATGCGATAGATTTAGGTTTGAGTAAGGAATTATTTATGGTAATTATAATATGATTGAGATCATTTGATTGAGATGTGATATGAATGATGGTGTGATTACTGGAGCTCGGTTGACCTAGTGTCTCGGGGCCAATCACATCGATAGTCAGACTGCTGGAGCTTGGTTGACTTAGTGTCTCAGGGCCAGTCTAATGTCCAGAATGGAATAAGTGATCTATTTGGATTTAAGTGAGCCTATATGGCTAGAGTGATGATATGGTTAATTGAGGTTGAGATTAATAGGGTTCCATTTGATCCTTCATGTATTAAAATAAATGTTTTCTACATTTATTATATTTATAAAGCAGAGTTTGACATTTGTGTGAAATGCATGAATATACTTATATATATATATATAAATGCTTGACTGGATATGGTTTAGATGCATTTATATATAGTATAATAATTCATTCAGTGAGGTCTAACCCCCCTCAATTATTTTTTCAGGAGATCCTTTATCATCAGACCTTATAAGTAGAATTCTTCGTTGGTGTTCTTCTATCCCAGCTATTTTATGTAAATATATATTTTGAACTTTGATTTGTATTCTAGAAATTACAGTGGTAATGTTATTGTATCAACAGAGTATTGTTTTGTCTGATACTTTATTCTTTGAGAATTTTATTTGAACATTGTATGAATATATATTTATTTATGAAAAGATAATGAGTATTTATTTTTCTATTTTGATTTAAAAAATTTTAATTCAGTTGTACTTTTATCTATTTATTGCATGTTTTTATTTTTTTTAAGGCTTGCTACGGGTTTCGGATTCAGAAGAATTTTCGTTCCCTAGTGCCGGTCATGACTCCTAGTTTTGGATCGTGACAAAAGGAATGGAAGTGAACCCAGATAAGGTTAAGGTGATAAGAGAAATACCCACATTGAGGACTGAAAAAGAAGTTAGGGGGTTCATTGGACGATTGTAATATATTAATAGGTTTATAGCTCAATTAACTACTATTTATAAGCCAATCTTGAAACTTCTAAAGAAAAATTAACCCGTGATATGGGATGACAAATGTCAACAAGCTTTTAAAACTATTAAGAACTATTTAATGAATCCTATGATCTGACAACCACCAAAGCCAAGTAAGCCCTTAATCCTTTATCTGGCAATTGAGAAAGATGCGATATGGGCATGTTAGCTCAGGAGAATGAAGAGAAAATTGAACATGCAATGTATTACTTGAGTAAGAAGCTCCTGCAGTATGAAGCTAATTACAATATTGTAGAGAAAACATATCTAGCTGTAATTTGGGTGATGAAGAAGCTCCGTTATTACTTTCAGTCCTACAGAGTATAGGTAGTTTCTAAACATAATCCTCTTAGGTATCTTTAACAAACTCCTTCGCTCATAAGAAAGCTAGCCAGATGTGGTGAAGAAAGTACTGCTCACTAAATTTGATATATATTATATGGTGAAGAAAGTAATAAAAGGAAAGGCAGTAGCAGACTTTTTAGCTCAAAATTCGGTAGTTGATGAACAAAAATAGAAACTAGAGTTTTCTAACGAACATTTAGGGGCAATAGAGGTACAATGATGGAAAATGAACTTTGATGAAGCTGTCAACAACAAAAGGGCTGGTATTGGCATAATCTTGATCACGTCAGAAGGGGAAATGATCCCGATGGTAAAAAGACTTGAATTCAAGTTAACAAATAATCAAGCAAAATACGAGGCTTGCATCTTTAGTTTGGAAGCACTACACAGTGTGGGGGCAGAGAATGTTACTGTGTACGGGGATTCTATATTGGTTATGAAACAGGCTTATAATGAGTGAGAAGTAAAGGAAGATAAGTTGCATCTGTATTAGGATTATTTGGCTACCATTTTATTATGGGAAAATGGAGAGACGAGAACCAGATAGTTGATGTCCTAGCTACTCTAGCTTCTATGTGGGAAAATGGAAAACAAATAGAGGTTAAACCTCTAATATTAGAGAAGTCTCAAAGCCCTTACTATGAAGACATAAGGGTAATGCCAGTGGATATCACTAAGAGGCCTTGGTTTTACGACTTGTAGTGATGCTTAGAAATAGGACAATTCCCTGAGGATGCTGATAAGAAAGACAGGATGTCTCTGCGAATGCTATCTTGATAATTTATCAGTTATAACTGAATGTTGTACAAGAGAATGTTGACTGGAGTTCACCTGAGATGTGTTGATGACCCAAAAACTTATGGAAGTGATTCATGAAGGAGTATACAGGCCACATATGAACAAGATAGTCATAGTAAAGAAAATAGCTCATTAAGCTTATTTCTGCATTACCATGGAAACAAATTACGTTAAGTTTGTAAAGAGCTGCCATAACTACTAATTTTATGGGGACATGAACCATTTGCCATCTATGGAGCTCCAAGGAATGACTTCTCCTTTGGCCATTTATAGTTTAGGGAATTAATATCATAGGAGAGATAAGGCTGAAAGTATCGAATGGTCATCAATACATTGTCGTGGCAATAGACTATTAATGGGTTAAGGATGAGTCCTATACTACTTTCAACTCAAAGAAAATGTTGAGGTTTATCGATAAAAATATAATTTGCAGATATAGGCTACCACATCACATTATTATTGATAATGGTGTTCAATTTCGGGCAGAGATGATTGCACTGTTAAAAGACTACAAAATCAAGCACCATAAATCATCTCCATAGAGGCCACAGGCGAATGGGGCAGTAGAAGTTGCAAATAAGAATGTAAAGAAGATCTTGGCTATGATGATGAAGAATTATCGAGATTGAGCAGATTACGTATAATTTGCATTATAAGGATACAAAACAATGGCCAAAATGTCAACTGGGGTCACTCTGTATCCTTTAGTATATGGATGTGAAGCTATGTTGCCAGTGGAAGTCGAGATCCGATAACTAAGGGTTCTTCTAGAGTCTAAAATCCTCAAGTACTAATGGGTGGAGAGTCGATTAGCACAACTAACATTGCTAGATGAGAAGAGGATGAAAGCTATGCACCACTCCCAGTTGTATCAGAAAAGGATAGCCCAAGCTTATAATAAGAAAATCAAGCTAGTAAATATCAAAAAGGGAGACTTAGTGCTAAAGCTTACATGGCTGATCATGACTGATCTGCGAGGAAAGTTCAAGCCGAATTGGGAAGGCCCGTATATGGTGAAAAAGTTATTTTACAAGGGTGTCGCTACCCTATTTGACATAGAAGGGAACAAATTCAGAGAGCTCATCAATCTGGATAAGTTAAAGAAGTATTTTCTGTAAAAGTCTTGCTATGCAAAAAATCTCGAAAAGAGGTTGTCCAAGCAAAAGTTAGAGACAAAAATTATAAAGAATTAAAAAGTCCTTCTGGATTGAAAACCTCAAAAGAGGTGGTTCATGCAAAAGTAAAGGATAGGTCAAAAGGGGAGAGAGAGAGAGATAAAAATGGTTAGTTAGAAAACTTGTAAGGGCAAGCCAACTAACGACATTAGATATGTCAAAGGCAAAATGTATATTCATATTGTGCTTAAGTTAAATGGAATATATTGCTTTGATTACTATTAAACATTGTATTAAGTGTCTATTACAAATTGTTTAACTAAAAAGGAAAACTTTATCTAACAAAAAGAGAAATGACGACTTAATTCATGAACTAATTTTATTTTCTCCTCTTTTGTTAAGTATCCTAAGCACTCAATATTTACAACTCTCTTATTCTTTTAGTTCTAATAAACTTATCTTTTTGTGTATGTTTCAATTGAATCCATGCCTTTTAATGATTATCAGTGGTTGGATCTTTGTTATAGTGTATGTTTCTCTAAATAATGCTGCAAGGCCAGGTAGCCACTAAGTTATCTAAGAATTTTTAGGAGTGGGGTCTTAGCTCAAACTTATGCACTAGCCCTACTATTAGTTACTTTTGTCCATATTTGTGGCAAAGACGGGCAAGGTCATAGAAAGTAGCAAAATGGAGACCAACATCCGGAACGTAATAAGTGTAAGACTGGATAGTCATATGTTGCAACCTCCACTATAGGCACATCCACCGAATTAGGGTATTAGGGAATGTTGACAACCAGCTCTGGACATCTTCTGGTATGGGATGCAGTTTTCTGGTTCAATAATGCTTGGCTCTATAGCGTGCTAGGTCTCGGGGAGGTTCAAGTAATCTCAGTTTCTTGTAGAACCACATCTGTAAGAAGTAACAGGTGTGTGAAAGTGTTAGTGTCATGACAAAAAATGAGAGTCATCACCGGCACTAGGGAATGAGAATTCTTTCGAATCCGAAACTCGTAGCAAGCCTTAAAAGAAATAAAAGCATGCAATAATTAAAATAAAATATGCACCATAAATAAAATCTCAAACCAATATAATAATAATAATTTTCTGTCATCATAAAATAAAATATATAGAATACAATATTAAAAAAAAGGTCTCTTAAATTACAACCAACATACAACAAATATAAAATATGACAACTACTGTAGTTTTATAGAGTACAATAAAATCAAGTAAGTAATTTACACAAAATAGTCGAGGCTGAAGAAGTTCGGCGAATGGGCCTATTTCTGAGGTCTGAGGAAGAAGAATCTTCTGAAAAAAATCACAATTGATGGGAGTCAGACCTCACTGAGTGAATTGTTATATTATATATACATGCATCTCCTAATGTCATATGCAATCATTCATCCGTATATAATAAATATATATACAAGAATTTCACACAGATGCTGGAATCACTTTATATATAAATGCTGAAAAACATTATTTGTTGAAGGATCAAATAAAATCCTAATAAATCGCAACCTCAATCAACAATAACTCTCTAGCCATATAGGCTCACTTAATTCCAAATTAATTCACTTATTCCATATGGACAGTAGATTGGCCCTAAGGCACTAAGTCAACCGAGCTCCAACAATCTGACTATCAATGTGATTAGCCCCAAGACATTGGGTCAATTAAACTCCAACAACCACACTATTCAATCACATCAAATCTCAAATTAATCAATCAATCAAATCATATTTCACCACAAGTGATTCTCACTCAACCCTAAATATATCGCACTAGTACGTACACGGTTCTAGTGCTGCCCACTAGGTAGCATGTTCTATCGATATGCTTCATTTAAATAAAACATTCATACGAAAAAATAAATAATGCATAATAACATTCATATTAATAAAATAAATCATATATATACTAGAAATATACCTAAAATAAACTAAGTATATTTCAAGTATATATATGTTAAATAAATTCAATATCAATCATAATTCAAGTATATATATGTTAAATAAATTCAATATCAGTCATAAAATATGCCAAATAAAAACCAATAATATACTAAAAACATTCTAAGTATTTATCAAAAATAAAACATGCATTTATTTTGAAATATATAAAAAAATATACTAAAAATATACCTAACATATACTAAACATTTAATAAAACAACTTATGAACAAATACATATTAAAAGCATGTATATTCTAAAACATGCAACTTAAATGCGATGTATATATAAAATAACAACTCACAAGTTTGCGCTCCTCGAGATTCATTCAATGGGTTGGGTCCATTAGGCCTCGATCTTAGCGCAACTAGAAAATAAAATAATAATAACAAAATCAGAATAAATCTAATTTATACTTCTAAAAAGTCTCAATCTAGGAATATGGAACACAGACAAAATCTAAAAACTTAAGATCGACGTGGTGTCACGTTTTACGAAAAATTTTATCGAAAATTCGACAGAACATTATCTATAAAATGGACATCTCTCTACTAAAAAGTTGAGCTAATCCTGCAAGAAAAACACACTTCAAATTATAGAATACATAACATCTTCGGTTGGGACCCCTAACCTCCCAATTTCTCAATCGAAATTCACAATTCCACCAAAAATACATTTAATATAATAATTATATTAAAAATCAATAAATTCCACAAATATCCTCAAAATATCAAAATATAGCATATTTAAATATTAAAACACTCAATATAATTATTTTCATGATAATTCAATAAAAATTCCAAAATAATAATATAATATTTTTAAAAATCAAATTTCTCAATAATTCAACATTAAATAGTAAAAATTCACTTTATATATTCAAATATTAACAATTATTAAAAACCCATTTAATTACCAATTGAATAAATAATATATTATTTGAAAATAATTTTTGAAAATTAGCATTAATTTGTTAAAAATAGTAAATAATTTATAAAAATTATTTTATTACCTTAAATAATTCTAAAACCATTTTAAACATAATATTTAATTATAATTTCAACAAAAACTCATAATTACCCAATAATTTCAAAATACACATACTACTAAATAATTTTCTCAAAAATTATATAAAATCATTAAAATTATTTTATCAATGTACATTATTCTAATATCAACTAAAACACATAATTAAACATATTTTCAACAAAATTACAAACTTAACCTAATAATCCAATATATCCATAATATAAAAATATTTTTAAAAATTACATAATATTATCAAAAATTATTTTCTCAATATTAAAATTAATAAAAATATATAATAACACCAAATCAACCAAATTTATAATTCAAATAATTAATTTACGAAAATTCAATAAATAATAATAAAATAACCAAAAATTCACCAAAATTCAAATAAATTCTAAAAATTAAAAAAAAAAAATATATTCATGGAGCTTAAGCTACAAGGATCAAGGTTTGCAAAAGGAATTTGCATGAATCTACTGAAAATCAACCTAAAAAAATAAAACTAAAAGCTTAAAAAAATAAAAATTAAGAAAACTCACAAACTAGGAGGTTTGAGCTGGAACCAAGCTCAAAATCAACTTGACCAGAGCTAGGGGAGTCGAGTGGCATCAGAACGACGAGCTAAGGTGGCGAGAGGAGGAAGAAATGGTTGGAAAGCTTCTTACTGCAATCGTTTCGATTTCTGTTGCTATCGGTGATCGGAGAAGCGGAAGAAGATGACGGTGATGGCTGGAGGAAGGTGGTCGGTGGCGTGAAGAACAGGGAGCCACGGTGACAGGGGAAGATCATGACTGAACAGGGAAGGAAGGTGAGTTTCTATAACTTTTGTTCTTTCTTCATATTGTATATGTGTGTATATATATATATATATATATTAAAACTTTATATTATAATAATACTTTATGTTAAATAAATCTCCACCACACTTAAATATCCCTATATATATATACATATATACATATATACATAGACACACACATATATAATATATACATAATATTTATTAAATAATTTTTAATAATAATACAACTAATGTAAATTAACAAAAATAATAATAGAAATAATAATGCACTAAAATTAATATTATTAAAATAATACTATCCAAAAAATTAACAATCAATAATGTAATTTAAATGTTTAAAATAATAAGTTTCTAAAAATAAATATTTACGTAGAAAATATATTTAACATAAAAATAGTAATTATTAATCGCAAATAATAAAATGAATAAATATGACTTTTGAATTTTATTAATACTGCATATCTCAATTTATATTTAAATATTTTAAAATTAAGGGTTATAACTGTTAGTAAATAAGAGAATAAAAGCTAGAAAAGAAGAAGTTTTCCTCCAACAAAAGCAGACTTTTAGAGAACCACTTGGTCTCAGTAAAGTTGTCTAGTCCGATAAGGGTTTCTGCTAGAATAAGAGGGAAAGGGTTGAGTCATGTTTCCACTTAGTTCAGACTATGGAGCAATTTTGAGTGACAATTTTCAGATAGGGAAACGAACAAGAATTAAACATACAAATAAAGGGCCATCATCTAGAGCCAATAGACTTCTTCCTTGTCTATGTTTATGATAGCTTTGAGAAAGGGTTTTAGTATTATCTTTGAACTGAGAATGAAGTGAGATGAAGACTGGGGTAGAAGGTTGAACAGCCGGGCCATTTAGTACTAAGCAAAGTCTGAGCCTAGAATTCCAAGCGTAAGGACCACGAGTTGACAAGTGGAATCTATTTAGCAACCTAAAAAGGCTTCAAACTCCTTTAGTAGGGGGTATGGTTTAATTGTGTTGAACCATAAGATGTGTTTTTGAGGATCCCAGAATTGGGCTACAACATGGAGGAAAGGGAAATTGACTCTCCTACCATGTAACGATATGAGGACCGAGAGATGGAATGGCCCCAATCCAGCCTATGATCTATTATCTAAGCTTTTCAATATTGGTTGTAACAGTTTGAGGCTTTTTTCATTCATAATTCGTGCTTTTAGATATGTCCATAAAGAGGAAATGAGGGTTAAAGGTGGAAAGTTGAGGTTTTAAAGAAGATAAACCGACCTGGTGCTGAGGCAATCTCCTCATTAAAGAGGCACCACCTCAACATGAAGAGGTGATCGCCTCTTCAATTGAAGGTTCTGAGGTGATCACCTCTCTAATAGTGGATGGTCAAGAGCTTTTGATGAGATTATGGAGTCTTAGCCTTACAAATCAAAATTTAATAGCTTAAAAGAGCATTTGTGTAATCTATGGTGCTATATTGTATGTGGAAAATAAAATTGATTGAAGTAAATTCTATAAACATCCAACCAACGAGAATAAAAAATGTACAAGTATCATAATTAAGTAGGTAAAGTGAAGCAGCAATAAAAAAGAATAGTTATGGGCCCTAATCTATCAAGTGTTTGACTCAGTGCCCTCGGGATCATCCCCCCCTCCGGTGTCATCATCGCCCCTATCCTCATCGTCATTGTCCTTGTTAATCTGAAGGACTTCAATCTGGTGCTCGAGGGTAGCAATCCTTGCCTAGCTAGCCTTATCACAATCCTGTTCAAATAGACCACAGGTTAGTAAATCATACGAACATACATACGTAGAGATGTAAGAGAGATTGTTACTCTCTACTGCTAGGTGACATCTAGTATGTAGTCCCTTTGAGCCTCAATCTTTCGGTACATGTATAGGCCTTGCTCCAAAGGAATCTGCATTATTAAAAGAATGTTAAGACTAACAAATATGGCAAGAATGATTTAAGAGGCAGGTTAAAAGTAAAATCACGTGAGTAGTGTCCCTAGGAGTGTAATAACCCTTATTTTTTTAGATTATTTTAATATAAATTGAGATATGCATTGTTAATAAATTTTAATTTTAATTTTTATATTATTATTTATTTGTGATCAATATTCGTATTTTTATTGTATATATATGTTCTTACATAAATAACTTAATTAAATTCTATTATTTAAAAGTTTTGCAATCACTATCATTATTTATATTATTATTATTCGTGTTACTATTATGCATGTGCATGATTATGTCTATTATTGTTTTTATTAATTTACATTATTTATATTATTATTAAATTATTTCATTATTATTATTATTATTTGTTGTTAATTTTATATTATGTGTATATTATTGTTATGCATTTTATAATATAATATATATATATATATATATATATATATATATATATATATATATATATATATATATATGTTTTTATTTGTGGTGAGGATTGATTTAAAGTAAAGTTTCATTATATTATATTATAACGTTTTTAATATAATATATATATATATATATATATATATATACAAAATGACGAAAACGCAGAAAGAAGCTTCCTTCTCCCTGCCACTGTCTTGTTCCCTTACCTTCATTGTGCTTCTTCCCACAGCTCGCCTGAGCGCTTCTCACCGCCACCAGCCACTGCCATCTTCTTCCTCCCTCTTCCCTCTCCATCCCCGACGTTGTCCGACTGCCAGAAGCTCGCCGGATCGCCTGAAGTTACAGCGGCAGCAGGGTAAGCTTCTCACCGTCGTTCCCTCCTTCAACCACCACAACACACCTTCCTAATGCCATTCTACTCCCTGAGCTCCAGTGATCTCGAATCCAAGCTTCATTCAAGCTCTATCCCGATCGTTTGTGAGTTTTCTTAATTTTTCGGTTTTGAGCTTTTAGGGTTTTTATTTTTTTTAGGTAGATTTTCGGTTGATTTTTGAAAACTCCCTTAACAAATGTTGATTATAGTAGCTCAAGCTTCATGAAATTTTTTTTTTGAATTTTTGGAATTTATTTAAATTTTGGTGAATTTTTTATTATTTATTTAATTTTTGTAAATTAATTTATTTAATTATAAAATTGGTTGATTTAGTGTTATTATAAGTTGATATTAATTTTTGTGCTGAGAAAATAATTTTTGAGAATATTATGTGATTTTTAGTAATATTTTTATATTATGTAAATATTGGATTATTAGGTTAAATTTGTATTTTTGTTGAAATTATTGGTTAAATATATGTTTTAGATGATATTAGTATAATTTATGTTGATAAGATAATTTTATAATTTTTTTGAGGAATATTAGTTATATTATGTGTATTTTGAATTATTAGGGTAATTGTGTAATTTTGTTAAAATTATAGCTAAATATTATGTTTTAATTGGTTTTAGAATTATTTAAGGTAATAAAATAATTTTTATAAATTATTTACTATTTTTAACTAATTAATACTATTTTTCAAAAATTATTTTCAAATAATTATTATTTACTAAATTGGTAATTAAATGGGTTTTTAATAACTTTTAATATATATTTAGGATATTTATGCTATTTGAATATATAAAGTGAGTTTTTATTATTTTATATTGAATTATTGAGAAATTTGTTTTTTAATAATATTATATTATTATTTTGGGATTTTTATTTAATTATTGTGAAAATAATTATATTGAGTGTTTTGATGTTTAAATATGTTATATTTTGTTATTTTGAGGGCATATATGGAATTTATTGATTTTTAATATATTTATTATAATATTTGATTTTTGGTGAAATTGTGGACTTCGGTTAGAAAAATTGTGTAGTTCGGGGTCTCAACCGAAAGTGTTGAATATTCCGTTGTTTGAAATGTATTTTTCTTGTAGGATCGACTCTACTTTTTAGTAGAGAGATGTCCGTTTTACAGAGGAAGCTCTGTCGAATTTTCGATAGAATTCTCGTAAAACGTGACATCGCGTCGATCCTGAGTTTTCGATTTTGTCTGAGTTTCGTATTCCTAGATCAAGTCTCTCTAGAAGTATAAGTTAGAATTATTCTAATTGTTGTTATTATTTTATTGTTTAGTTGCGCTGAGACCAAGGCCTAGTGGACCGAACCTGTCGAACCAGTCTCGAGGAGCGCAAACTTTTGAGTTGTTATTTTATATATATATCATATTTAAGTTGCATGTTTTAGAATATACATGTTTTTAATATGTATTTGTTCATAAGTTGTTTTATTAAATGTTAGGTATATTTTTAGTATATTTTTGATATATTTCAAAATAAAGGCATGTTATATTTTTTATTTATACTTAAAATGTCTTTAGTATATTATTGGTTTATTTTTGATATATTTCATGGTTGATTTGAATTTATTTGACATATATATACTTGAAATATACTTAGTTTATTTTAGGTATATTTCTGGTATATATATGGTTTATTTTATTATTATGAATGTTATTATACATTATTTATTTTCCTATATGAATGTTTTACGTAAACGAAGGATATCGATAGAACTTGCTACCTAGTGGGCAACACTAGGACCGTGTACATATTGGTGCGATAGATTTAGGGTTGAGTGAGAATCTTGAGGTGATAAATGATCTGATTGATGATTTGAGATTTGATGTGATTGAATAGTATGGTTGCTAGAGCTCGATTGACCTAGTGTCTTGGGACCAATCATATTAACAGTCAGACTGCTGGAGCTCGGTTGACTTAGTGTCGGGGCCAGTCTACTATCCATAATGGAATAAGTGAATTAATTTGGAATTAAGTGAGCCTGCATGGCTAGTTTGATGTTTTGATTAAGGTTGCCTTTAAATAAGGTTCTATTTGATCCTTCAATAAAAAATATGTTTTTCAGCATCTTATATAAAGTGATTTTAGCATCTGTGTGAAATGCTTGTATATACATTTATTATATACAGATGATTGATTGCATATGACATTAGGAGATGCATGTATATATAATATAATAATTCACTCAGTGAGGTCTGACTCCCCTCAGTTGTGATTTTTCAGGAGACTCTTCTTCTTTAAACCTCAGCAGTAGGCCCATCTACCGGACTTCTTCAGTCTCGGCTATTTTATGTAAACTACTTACTTAATTTTATTTGTACTCTAGAAAACTGCAGTAATGAGTTGTATTTTGTATTTACTGTATGTTGGATGTAATTTCAGAGGCCTTTCTCTGAATATTGTATTATATATTTTATTTTATGATAAATAAAAATTTATTTTTATTATATTGGTTTGAGTTTTAAATTATGGTGTATATTTTATTTATTATTGCATGCTTTTATTCTTTTAAGGCTTGCTACGGGTTCCGGATTCGAAAGAATTCTCATTCTCTAGCACCGGTTATGACTCCTAGTTTGGATCGTGACAAAGTTGGTATCAAAGCAAAGTTTGTATTTGGGTCTAGTTTGTTAGAGTTATAGCCCTAGGTTTTTCAGAGTCACGTTTTCTTTGAAACTACTACAGTTAACTAGGTTTGAGTATGTCTTTAATAAGTTTTCCTTGATTTAGTTTTTCGCGTAACCATTAGTTGTCTGTTTTGTCTGAATCTTTCTATTTGTCTTTTCAAAATGAGGAGATGAGCACATGTCGCTCCATCGGTCGTTGAGACCAAGGATGATGAGTCCTTTCAGGATGAGGTTTTACCTCATGAGCTGCCAGTAAGGCGCAGAGGTCGAGGTAAAGGTAGATCTCGAGGAGCAATAGGTTGTCGTAGACAGTGAGAGCTACAGGATGAGGAACCTATAGAGCCTGAGTACAAGGATGCTCCTATACCTCCAATTGCACTGCCGATTCAGCTTGTCTATCGGCAGGGTATGTCTGACCCTGAGGCAGCGTTATTCTATGCTAGAGTTGGCCATATAGCTTTCAATGGGACATCATACCTGTTGGATTTTCTGCATGCGATTGAGATGAAGACTCAAACTACTCACACCGAGTACCAACGAATTATGATTATTGAGTTATTTATAGAGGGACCAGCCCTAGATTGGTTTATTTAGATGATTCAACCGAACATGACTACCATGACCTGGGCACAGTTCAGAGAGCAATTTATAAAGAGATTTTGCCCAGAGCCACTTCGTATGAGCTACAAACTCAGACTGATGAGTATTACTAGGGGTAACAGATCTATTGAGGACTACACCAAAGAGTTTCTTCAACTCAACAGATATGCAGAGGATCTGATGAGGGACCAATACTTTATCTTCACCACATATGTTACTGGTTTGGGTTCTACTTTTTTTGGGATGCCTACAACGGGCCTTACTCTAGAGTTGGTGATAAAGTTAGCCAAGGAGATTGAGCTGCAGCTAGTTAGGGAAGGAGCTATGCCTAATTATTACCAATTGGGCACTCAGTCAGGAGGATTTCAGACTACTCCTCATTTGAGCTTTCAGATTCGTTCGAGTACTCAACAGAGAGGCCCAGTACAATAGAGCCTGAGATAGCAACAGAGAGTGCACAGGAGTAGTAGACATGGTCATGGGGGTCAGCATAAATCGATCAGATTTGGGTCAGGTGCTTTGAGCAGCAGTAGTGGTTGTAGTTTTGGGTCAGCAGCTAGTGTTTATTAGACGTGTGGTAGAGTCCATCAGGGACCATGTTACATGGCGCCGCTAAATTATTTTCGATGTGGACAAATGAGACACTTTGCCAGATCATTTCCTTATTCTGGTTATCAGCCACAATAGATTTCGCGGTTTTCACAGCAGTGGATCGCTAGTGTAGCACTAGTTCCTTTTCAGTTACCTCCATCTCAACACCCTAGTTTGACTCAAATTATTGCTCAGCAGGGGCGTGGTAGAGGTACCAGAGGAGGTGCCAGAAGTTTTGACCAGACTTCTACCAGTCAACATGGAGGTCGAGGTCAGACCAAGGTTTTCCACCTCAATCAGCAGGATGCTCAGGCATCTAATGCTATCGTGGTAGGTATTATTTCTATTTGGTACCTGGATGCTTGGGTTTTATTTAATCCGGGTGCCACGCATTCCTTTGTTTCTCCTATGTTTGCTTTAAAATCTTATTGGCAAGCTTCGAGGATGGCTTTTCCTTTATCTATCACCACTCCTCTAAGCGATTCTTTGCACATCAATGTTGTTCTTTTTGGTTGTCCATTTTTCATTGGAGGTTGAGAATTACCAGTAGAGTTGGTGTTGTTGGATGTGATGGAATTTGATGTTATCCTCGATATGGATTGTTTTTCTCAACACTATGCCGTTGTGGATTATCGAAGTAAAGAGGTGATTTTCAAAATTACTGATGAAGAAGAGTTTAAATTTGTTAGTGATAAGAGTTATGTACCTCAGAATCTCAACTCCGCTATCACGGCTACGAAGATGCTGAGGAAGGGTTTTCAGGGTTATTTGGCATTAGTCAGGCATACTTTAGTAGAGAAGTTATCACTCACAGATGTTCCTGTTGCTTGTGAGTTTCCTTATGTTTTTTCTAAGGAGTTACTAGGTTTACCACCTCATAGAGAGATTGAGTTCTATATAGATGTGGTTCCGAGCACCACCCATATTTTGATGGCACCCTATAGTATGGCTCCTGCAAAGTCGAAGGAGCAATTGCAGGAATTACTGGATAAGGGTTTTATCAAACCTAGTGTTTCTCCTTAGGGTGCACCAGTCCTGCTTGTGAGGAAGAAGGATGGTACCCTGAGACTGTGCATAGACTACAAAGAGTTGAATAAGGTGACAGTGAAGAATAAGTATCCTCTTTCGAGGATAGATGATTTGTTTGATCAGCTTCAGGGTGCACAGTTCTTTTATAAGATCAATTTGAGGTCGAGTTATCATCAGTTACGGATTCGTGAAGCCAATGTTCCTAAAATAGCATTTTGCACTCATTATGGCCATTATGAGTTTCTGGTGGTGTCATTTGGCTTGACTAATGCACTAGCAGCTTTCATGGATTTGATGAATAGGGTATTCATACCATTTGTGGATCAGTTTGTGGTAGCCTTCATTGATGAGATACTGGTATATTTAAAGAGTTTGGAGGAGTCTGTATATCACTTGAGGACTATATTGCAGACACTGAGAGATTATCAACTTTATGCCAAATTCTCAAAGTGTGATTATTGGTTGGAGAGTGTTACATTCCTTAGACACGTGGTGTCTAAAGATGGTATCCAGGTTGATCCACAGAAGATTAAGGCAGTGTCTGAATGGCCTAGACTAACTACAGTTATGGAGATTCAAAGTTTTATGGGTTTAGCTGGATATTATAGGAGGTTTGTATAGGATTTTTTCAAAATTGCAGCTCCTATGACTTGCTTGACTCAGAAGAATGTGAAGTTTAAGTGGTCAGATGCTTATGAGAATGGTTTCCAATTATTGAAGGAGAAGTTGACCATAACTCTAGTTTTGACTTTGCCTAATAGAGTATACAAGTTCACGGTGTATTGTGATGCCTCTAGAGTTGGCCTAGGTTGTGTGTTGATGCAGAATGGTAGGGTGATAACTTATGCTTCGAGGCAGTTGAAGAAGCATGAATATAATTATCCTACCTATGACCTAGAGATGGTTGTAGTGATATTTGCTCTCAAGATCTAAAGACATGATCTGTACAGGGTAACTTGAGAGATTTTTACTGATTACAAAAGCCTTAAGTACATTTTTCAGAAGAGAGATCTGAATTTAAGGCAGAGGAGATGGTTGGAACTACTAAAGGACTATGACTGTGAGATCCTTTATCATCCAGGCAAGGCTAATATAGTAGCAAATGCCTTGAGTAAGAAGTCCTCAGGTAGTCTTGCTCACATTAGTGTGGAGAGGAGACCGTTGATCCAAGAGTTGCATTAGTTAGTGGATCAAGGTCTGATAATGAAGATGAGTAGATCTGATGGACTGTTAGCTTAGTTTAAGGTTAGATTTGTGTTGAGAGATAAGATTAAGGTAGCTCAGAGTCGAGATCCTATTCTAGAAGAGCTTGCAGAGAATAGTCAAGCAGGGAAGTTCACTGATTTCACACTTGATGATGAAGGTGTTTTGTGGATCAGTGGTAGATTGTGTGTTCCTGATGTGGATAATTTGAGAGAAGAGATCCTTGAGGAAGCACATTCTATAGCTTACAACGTACATCCAGGTATTACTAAAATGTACCACAATATCAAAGACTTGTACTGATGGGATGGACTGAAGAAGGGTGTAGATCATTATGTTGCTAATTGTTTGACGTGTCAGCAGGTGAAAGCTGAACATCATAAGCCTTTTAGGAAGCTTCAGCCTCTTCCTATTCCTAAGTGGAAGTGGGAAAGGATTGCTATGGATTTTGTGGTTGGTTTACTTCGTTCCAAGGATGGATATGATTCCATCTGGGTGATTATGGACAGGTTGACTAAGTCTACACATTTCTTGCCTGTGAAAGCCACTTATTCTATAACCAGATTGGTGAAGTTGTACGTTAAACATATTATGTGCCTTCATGGAGTACGTGTGTCCATTGTGTCTGATAGAGGTTCAATGTTTACCTCTCATTTTTGGTAGAAGTTGCAGGATGTGATAAGCACCAGGTTGGATTTCAGTATTGCTTTTTATCCTCAGACAGATGGTCAGTCTGAGAGGATGATGCAGGCATTGGAAGATATGTTGAGGATGTGTGTTTTGGATCTAGGATATAGCTGGGATGACCATTTGCCACTTGTGGAGTTTGCTTATAATAACAACTACCATAAAAGTATTGGAATGGCACTATATGAGGCTTTGTACAGAAGGAAATGTAGATCCCTTCTAAGTTGAGATGATTTTGGGGAGAGAGTGTTGATTGGACCTGAGATGGTTCAAGATACTGCAGAGAAGGTTATTGTAATTAAAAGGAGACTAGAGACCGCAGTTAGCATATAAAAGAGCTATGAAGATATGAGACGCAGAGATATGGAGTTCTAAGTAGGAGATTATGTGTTTCTGAAGGTGTCTCTAATGAAGCGTGTGATGAGATTTGGTAAGAAGGGTAAGCTAGCACCGAGGTATATTGGATTGTTCGAGATTCTTGAGAGAGTGGGAACTATTGCATATCAATTGGCTTTGCCTCCGAGTTTGTCTCAAGTGCATCCAGTGTTCCATATCTCGATGCTAAGGAAGTATATTTTAGATCCTTCGCACGTGTTGCAGCCTGATAGTGTGGAAGTGAATGAAGACTTGACGTTCATGGAAGGACCTGTTGTGATCATAGACTATCAAGTTCGACAATTGAGTTCAAAGCAAATTCTAATGGTCAAGGTGTTGTGGCGAAGCAATAGCGTAAAAGAGCATACCTGGGAGACTGAAGCAGAGATGCGAGCTTCTTACCCGTATCTCTTTCCTCGTTGATTCTTGTAATTATTCTTTTCTTTGAATTAGGGGACGAATTCTTATAAGAAGGGGAGACTGTAATAACCTTTATTTTTTTAGATTATTTTAATATAAATTGAGATATGCAGTGTTAATAAATTTTAAATTTTATTTTTATATTATTATTATTTATTTGTGATCAATATTCGTATTTTTATTGTATATATATTTTCTTACATAAAATAATTTAATTAAATTATATTATTTAAAGTTTCGTAATCACTATCGTTATTTTTATTATTATTATTGGTGTTACTATCATGCATGTGCATTATTATGTCTATTATTGTTTTTATTAATTTATATTATTATTAAATTATTTCATTAGTATTATTAATATTATTATTATTTGTTATTAATTTTATATTATGTGTATATTATTGTTATGCATTTTATAAATATATGTGTGTGTGTCTATATATATATATATATATATATATATATATATATATATATGTTTTTATTTGTGGTGGAGATTGATTTAAAGTAAAGTTTTATTATATTATATTATAAAATTTTTAATATATAAATATACAAAATGAAAAAAACGCAGAAAGAAGCTTCCTTCTCCCCAGCACTGTCCCGTTCCCTTACCTTCACTATGCCTCTTCCCACTCGCCAGACTACCTCTCACCGCCAACAGCCACCACCATTTTCTTCCTCCCTCTTCCCTCTCCCTCCTCAACATCGTCCGACTGCTAGAAGCTCGCTGGATCGCCTAAAGTTGTAGCGGCAGCAGGGTGAGCTTCTCACCGTCGTTCCCTCCTCCAGCCACCACAACACGCCATTTCTGTGCCGTTCGACTCCTTGAGTTTCGGTGATCTCGAATCCAAGCTCTATTCAAGCTCTAACGCGATCGTTTATGAGTTTTCTTGATTTTTCGGTTTTGAGCTTTTAGGGTTTTTATTTTTTTTGGGTTGATTTTTGAAAACTCCTTTAACAAATGTTGATTCTAGTAACTCAAGCTTCATGAAAATATTTTTTTTTGAATTTTTGGAATTTATTTGAATTTTTTATTATTTTATTCTTATTTATTTAATTTTTCATAAATTAATTTATTTAATTATAAAATTGGTTGATTTAGTGTTATTATAAGTTGATATTAATTTTTGTGTTGAGAAAATAACTTTTGAGAATATTATGTGATTTTTAGTAATATTTTTATATTATGTAAATATTGGATTATTAGGTTAAATTTGTATTTTTGTTGAAATTATTGGTTAAATATATGTTTTAGATGATATTAGTATAATTTATGTTGATAAGATAATTATATAAATTTTTTGAGGAATATTAGTTATATTATGTGAATTTTGAATTATTAGGGTAATTGTGTAATTTTGTTAAAATTAGAGTTAAATGTTATGTTTTAATTGGTTTTAGAATTATTTAAGGTAATAAAATGATTTTATAAATTATTTACTATTTTTAACTAATTAATACTAATTTTTGAAAATTATTTTCAAATAATGTATTATTTACTAAATTGGTAATTAAATGGATTTTTAATAAATTTTAATATATATTTAGGCTATTTATGTTATTTGAATATATAAAGTGAATTTTTATTATTTTATATTGAATTATTGAGAAATTTGATTTTTAATAATATTATATTATTAATTTGGAATTTTTATTTAATTATTGTGAAAATAATTATATTGAGTGTTTTGATATTTAAATATGCTATATTTTGATATTTTGAGGGCATATATGAAATTTATTGATTTTTAATATATTTATTATAATATTTGATTTTTGGTGAAATTGTGGACTTCGGTTGGGAGAATTGTGTAGTTTGGGGTCTCAACCGAAGGTGTTGAATAATCTGTTGTTTGAAATGCATTTTTCTTGCAAGATCGACTCTACTTTTAAGTAGAGATATGCTTGTTTTATAGAGGAAGCTTTGTCGAATTTTTGATAAAATTCTCAAAAAACGTAACATCACGTCGATTCTGAGTTTTCAATTTTGTCAGAGTTTCGTATTCATAGATCGAGTCTCTCTAGAAGTATAAGTTACAATTATTGTTATTATTTTATTGTTTAGTTGCATCGAGACCGAGGCCTAATGGACCGGGCCCATCGAACCAAACTCGAGGAGCGCAAACTTATGAGTTGTTATTTTATACATACATCGCATTTATGTTGCATGTTTTAGAATATACATGTTTTTAATATGTATTTGTTCATAAGTTGTTTTATTAAATGTTAGGTATATTTTTAGTATATTTTTTTATATATTTCAAAATAAAGGCATGTTATATTTTTTATTTATACTTAAAATGTCTTTAGTATATTATTGGTTTATTTTTGGTATATTTCATGGTTGATTTGAATTTATTTGACATATATATACTCAAAATATACTTAGTTTTTTTTTAGGTATATTTCTGGTATATATATGGTTTATTTTATTATTATGAATGTTATTAGACATTATTTATTTTCTTATATGAATGTTTTACTTAAACGAAGATTATCGATAGAATGTGCTACCTAGTGGGCAGCACTAGGACCGTATACGTAGCGGTGCGATAAATTTAGGATTGAGTAAGAATCTTAAGGTGATAAATGATCTGATTGATGATTTGAGATTTGATGTGACTAAATAGTCTGGTTGCTGCAGCTCGGTTAACCTAGTGTCTCGAGGTCAATCACACTGATAGTCAGACTGTTGGAGCTCAGTTGACTTAGTGTCGGGGCCAATCTACAGTCCATAATGGAATAAGTGAAAAAATTTGGAATTAAGTGAGCCTGTATGGATAAAGTGATGTTTTGATTGAGGTTGTGGTTAAATAGGGTTTTATTTGATCCTTCAATAAAAAATATGTTTTTCAGCATTCTTATATAAAGTGATTTCAGCATCTGTGTGAAATGCTTGTATATATATTTATTATATATGGATGATTGATTGCATATGCATTAGGAGATGCATGTATATATAATATAATAATTCACTCAGTGAGATCTGACTCCCCTCAGTTGTGATTTTTTAGGAGACTCTTCTTTCTCAGACCTCAATAGTAAGCCCATCCATCGGACTTCTTCAGCCCCGACTATTTTATGTAAACTACTTAATTTTATTTGTATTCTAGAAAACTGCAGTAGTGAGTTGTATTTTGTATTTACTGTATGTTGGATGTAATTTTAGAAGCCTTTCTCTGAATATTGTATTATATATTTTATTTTATGATATATCAAAATTTATTTTTATTATATTGGTTTGAATTTTAAATTATGGTGCATATTTTATTTATTATTGCATGCTTTTATTCTTTTAAGGCTTGCTACGGGTTCCGGATTCAAAAGAATTCCCGTTCCCTAGTGCCGGTCATGACTCCCGATTTGGATCGTGACAGGGAGGGACGTAGCAACGAGGTAAGGGATCAGGGGTGTGAGTGAAGCGGCCAGCGAAAAACTGAGGGCTAAAGGTGGTGGGGGGTCTCATCTGCTCAGTCGCAGCTGAAGTCCCCTCTCTACTTATATCTAAACGGCGTCTCTGAGGCTCTCTCTCCTGCACCTAAGGTCTAGCAGGGGGTGTAGGTCTGGTCACTATGGCCTAAAAATAAAAAAAGACCATGTTAGGATATAATAATCATAAAGATAAGAGGGAATGTACCTGAGAGTTAGAAGCAGCGAAAATGGGGACTGTCAACAGGAGTTGAGTTCGAATAAACTCTAAATACCGACTCTTGATTTAAATAGTGTGGTCCACAGTTAGCTATCTAGCGACAACCTAATTGAGCTCAGCACCCTCTAGCTCGTGAGTCCACAGTATGCTCCTTTAAGGGGATTTAGGGATGTACCACGCTTTGATGACCTTGCTCTTGTTCAGGACCAGCTCACCAAGGTACCAGACTCAATATCCTGGCCTGTGAAGGAGGACCCTCCTTTGAGCTAATGGTCTTGAACGAGTCATCACCACATTCTATATGTCCTTAGGACCACACAAGTCATTCTAGATCTATAATGGAAGCACCAACAGGTAAATGAGTTAAATCTATAAAATTACTAACATGGAAGTGATTGTTATAGGTACCCTATCCTACGTCAAGGAGTTCAGGTGCTGCCTATGGATATGTACTCAGGTCAGATGTCTCTTCAAGACACGGCTACTGCCCCACCTATCACGACCCAAAACAGGGGCCATGACCGGCACTAGGGGACAGGAATTCTTTCGAATCCGAAACCTGTAGCAAGCCTTAAAAGAAATAAAAACATGCAATAATAATAATAACATAAATGAAATAACTTGCAGTGAAAATAAAACTCATAAATAAAATAAGTATAATCCATTAACTCGTTTAAATAAATAAGCTCATCTCATATATAAAAATCTTTTAATATATATCTCAGTTCAAATCTTTAAAATACATATCTCATGCAACATAGTACATAAATCCCACAACTGACTATAACTACTGCAGTGTCTAGATTATAAAATAACATTAAGTAAGCATATTACATAATAAAGTCGGGGTAGAAGAAATCCGGCGTATGGGTCTGCTATTGAGGTCTAAAGATGTAGACTCTCTTGAAAAATAGTCAACAGAGGGGAGTCAGACCTCACTGAGTGAATTGTTATAATATATATACATGCATAGCTAAATGACAATGCACACATTCAATAGTATATATAATAAATATATATACAGACAAAATCACAGATGCAACAAAATCATTTTATATAAATATTAAGAAATACATCCGTATATGAAGGATCAAATAGAACCCTAGAAAATCGCAACCTCAAATAGTGTTAGACAACACTCTAGCCATACAAGCTCACTTATTCCAAATAAATTCACTTGTTCCATTTGGACAGTAGATTGGCCCCGAGACACTTGGTCAACCGAGCTCCAACAGTCTGACTATCAGTGTGATTGGCCCCGAGACGCCTGATCAACCGAGCTCCAGCAATCACACTCTCAAATCACATCACATATCAAATAAATCAATCCGACCATAATTCACAAATAGTTTAGTAATATAGCCTAAATGTTATCGTCGTACTGGTAGGTACTCGGTCATAATGCTGCCCACTACGTAGCACGTTCTATTGATATCATTCATTATTATATAAAACATACATTCATAAAACAAATGATGCATGATATTAAATAAAATAGCAACATAAACCATATATATATACTACAAATATACCAAAAATAAATCAGGTATATTTTGAGTATATATACGTCAAATAAACTCAATTTATTTACAAAATAAACTATAAATATACTTAAAAACTTTTTAAGTATAATTTATTAATAAAACATGCATATAATTTAAAATATACCAATAATAAACCAAAGATAAACCTAAGCAATAATTAAATATTTATGCATAATTTACAAAATAAGTCATACATTTCTAAAACATGCAATCCTAATACAAGTATATATATAATAACAACTCACTGTTATTACACTCGTCGAGACAGGTTCGACGAGCCTGGTCCACTAGGCCTTGGTCTTGGCGCAACTAAATAAATAAACGATAACATGAATCAGAATAAGTCTATCGACATTCTAGAGACTTAATCTAAGAATTATGAACACAAAATCATAATAAGAATTTGACTGGATATCACGTTTTACGAGAATTTAGTCAAAAATCCGATAAAACCTCCCCTGTAAAATGGACATCTCTCTACTCAAAGAGTAGAGTCGGTCCTGTAAAGAAACACATTTCGAATAAAAATAGGCTCACAATCCCTCGGTCGGGCTCACAATCTACAATTCTACCGATTAAGGTTCACAATTCACGAAACAATTAGAAAACACATGAAAAATACCAAAAATGCCCATCAATACTCAAAATATAGCAATTTAGATATTTAAACATTAAAAATAATTATTTTAACGATAAATGCATAAAGACCCTAATTTTAATAAAATATTATTAAAAATCGATAATTCTCAATAAATTCATAAATATTGACCAAAATAAATTTTATAAATCCAAATTACATAATTAACCCTAAAACATATTAAAAATCGGTAAAAACTCATTTATTTAGAAAAATAGTATATTATATATAATTTAAAAATAATTTACGAAAAATAGTTTTAATTAGTTAAAAATACTAAATAATTTGTAGAAATCATTTCTATACCCCAAATAACTAGTAAAACCAATTTAATTATATTTTTAGCCAATTTAGTGCCAAATTACCAAATTACCCCTAGTTATAAAAATTCACTATAATTAATAAAAAATTCACCAAAAATAATATACTTACTCAAAAATTAATTTCTCAACATATACTTCAATAATATCAATATTTATACTCAATTAACGAATTAATTTCAATAAAACATATAATTTACCTAATTTTCTAAAAATTACATAAACTAAATAAATTCATAATAATTATATAAAAATCACAAAACTTACAAATAAATTTTCAAAATGCATTTTAATACCTATAAACACCATAAAACAAAATTTCATAATTTAATTAATTAAATTTTAAAAATTAGAAAATATTAATAAAATAATCAAAAATTCACAAAAATCAAAATAATTCCCAAAAATTCAAAAAAATTCACAGAGCTATATTAATCTACTGGGATCAATGTTTGTGAAGGAAGTTTGCTTGAATCAACCAAAACGAAGCTAAAAAAAACCCTAAATGGCCGAAATTGAAAATTCAAAACCTAAGGACATCTAAACCATTTGAAGTGAAACAAAGCTTGGAAATGCACTCACCAAAGCTGAAGGAAGAGATAGAGATCAGTGGGGCTCAAAACAGTGGCTGAAAAGTCGGTGAACGGCGTCAATGGCAACTTTCGGCAACTCTTTGAAAATCCAGCCAAACCACGCTGGAGAAGGAAGCTCTGGACGTCGAGAATGGTTGGAAGGTAAGGTGGCATATGGGGAGGCACACCGATGGGAAGAGAATAGAGTTGCAGCGGTCGGAATCGCAAAGGAGACGATTAGGAGGAAGGAAGAAGATGGAGTGGCAAATTTGTAATTATTGTAAACTTTATTTTAGTTATGAATATTATATGTATGTATGTATATATATACCTTATTTTTATATTATTTTAATATATAATATAATACACACAATAAATATGCACCACACATATACATATATACATACTTAATTAATATTAAAACTATATAATTTATTTTAATTTAATTACATAAATCCTAATTTTAATTTAAATGCATGAACGTATATATATTTTATTTGACACTTTGAAATTATGCATGGACTCATGCAAATTCATTAAACCGCTTAAAATAATTAATATTTAATTATTTATGTTTTAATTTCCCCAAAAATAAAATCCCCGAAAAAAATTTACGTAAAGAACTTAAGAATAATAAAAATAATTAAAAATGAATTAATAAATAATAAAATAATAAAATAATCATAAATATATATAAAAATTATTAACACTGCATATCCCGATGCAGTTTAAAATTATTTAAAAACCCGGGATATTACACCACTTACTGATGGCAGGAAAATCATTCCCCACTCACAGTACACCAACAACCAACTCTAACAATAGGGCCCAGATCTGTAAAAGAAAGAAGGACGACAGGTGTTAATGAATAGGTATTGAAACAAGTCAAGAAAAGGGAAAATATAGCTTACTAGAAAGGCGTGCCAAAAGCTACAAAACCTTTTGGTCCCATGGACCACCTCATCTATGCTCCGGTATAGATTAATCATAAATAGACACCTTATCCATGTCTCACAGGGGCAACAGGAACATCAAGTCCATCGAGCTGGCAATGTCAACCTGGTATCGAGGAGATAAATCAGAAAAGCCCTCACCACCTGGTCAATCTCACGAAAAGTGACCATTGTCGTCATTCTGTCCTATGTATAGAAGCTCTGGATCGAGTCAAGCTTGAGGGTATGGGCCCTTTTTATATTCAGGATCATACCTAAAAGACACTTGATGTAGGCGGCCTTATTTAGAGTCAGCTGATGTAGGTGTCACAACCCAAAACAAGGGCCATGACCAATGCTAAGGAATGGGAATTCTTTCGAATCCGGAACTCGTAGCAAGCCTTAAAATAAAATAAAAACATGCAACAATAATAATAACATAATTAAAATAATCTGCAACAAAAATAAATCATAAATAAAACAAAATAATAATCCACCACGGGATTTAAATCAACAACTCATCTTATATATATATAAATAAACTTTTAATACAAATCCAGTCCAAATATTTAAAGTACATAACTCATACAAATATAATACAATATCCTTTTTCAATTTTTTTTACAACTACTGCAATGTCTAGATTAATAATAAAAACTCAGGTGAGTAGTTTACATAATAAAGTCAGGGCAGAAGAAATCCAGCGTACGGGTCTGCTACTGAGGTCTGAAGATGATGACTCTCCTGAAAAATAGTCAACGGAGGGGAGTCAGACCTCACTGTGTAAATTGCTATAATATATATACATGCATAACTAAGTGGCAATGTACACAGTCAAATATATACAATATATATATATACAAGCAAATACACACAGATGCAACAAAATCATTTTAAATATATTTTATTGAAAGTCATTGTTTATGAAGGATCAAATAGAACCTTAGAAAATCGCAACCTCAAAACAGTGTTAAACAACACTCTAGCCATACAGACTCACTTATTCCAAATATATTCACTTGTTCCATTTGGACAGTAGACTGGCCTCGAGACACAAAGTCAACTGAGCTCCAGCAGTCTGACAATCAGTGTGATTGGCCCCAAGACATTTGGTCAACCGAGCTCCAGCAATCACACTCCCAAATCATATCTCACACATCAAATAATCAAATCCAATCAATATCCACAAATGATTAGTAATATAGCCTAAATGCTATCAGTGTACCAGTACGTACTCGGTCCTAGTGTTGCCCATTAGGTAGCACGTTCTATTGATATCCTTCATTAAAATATAAAACATACATTCATAAAAATAAATGATGCATAAATTTAAATAAAATAGCAACATAAACCATATATATACTAGAAATATACCAAAAGTAAACCAGGTATATTTCGAGTATATATACGTCAAATAAATCCAATTAAATTACAAAATAAACTAGAAATATATTCAAAAGCATTTTAAACATAATTCATTAATAAAACATGCATATAGTTTAAAATATACCGAAAATAAATCAAAAATAAACTTAAGTACTAATTAAATCATTATGCATATTTAATCTAAATGACACATATATTTCTAAAATCATGCACCCTAGAGCATATATATATAAAATAACAACTCACTATTATTGCGCTCCTCGAGATGGGTCCGACGGGCCTAGTCCACTAGGTCTCGATCTCGGTGCTACTAAATAAACAAATAATGATAGGAATAAGAATAAATCTAACAAAAGTTCTAAAGACTCGATCTAGAATACTAGACACAAAATTAAATCAGAATTCGACCGAATATCACGTTTTACGAGAATTCTATCAAAAATCTGACAGAACCTCCCCTGTAAAATGGACATCTCTCTACTCAAAGAGTAGAGCTGGCCCTGCAAAGAAACACACTTAGAAATAACACAATATTCACAACCAAAATCCCTCGGTCGAATTCTAAACTACAAATCACCGATCGAGGTCCATAATTCATAGAATAGTCACAAAATACCAAAAATACCCTTATATACTAAAAATACATTTTATAAATCCAAATTACATCATCAACCCTAAAACACATTAAAAACCGATAAAAACTCATTTATTTAGAAAAATCGTATAATATACATATAATTTGAAAATAATTTATGAAAAATAGTTTAATTAGTTAAAAATACTAAATAATTTATAGAAATCATTTTTATACCCTAAATGACTATTAAAACCGATTTAATTACATTTTTAGCCAATTTAATGTAAAATTACCAAAATACCCCTATATAAATATACTAAAATAAATCCAAAAATTCAAAAAAAATAATATAATTGCACAAAATTAATTTTCTCAATATATATTTCAATAATATCAATAAATGTACTTAATTAACCAATTAATTTCAACTAAGCACATAATTAACCCTATTTTTCAAAATTACATAAACTAAATAAATTCAAAATAAATACATAAAAATTCACAAAAATTACAAAAAAATTTCTATAATTCATTTCAACACCTATAATTAAGATAAAACACAATTTCATAATTTAATTAATTAATTTTCAAAAATTATAAAATAATAATAAAATAATCACAAATACCCAAAAATCAAAATAAATTCCAAAAATTCCACAAAAATTCCAGCATGAATATTAAGCTACTAGGATTAAATTTTGTGAAGGAATTTTTCATGAAAATTCCATGGAGACTTTGACCGAATGAATAGGGATCAATTAATAGACATTTTGATTGAGGCACGAAGTGTCCAGGATGAACGCTTTTTTCGTTCGCTATGTGCTAACTGGATGTGTACTCGCATGATTGATCGATGGACGGGGGAATTTCATGAATGACGAGACCGGCCTTACCTTAAAGTAAAGGCTCTTCCCTCTCTTGATGGCGAATCTTGATTGACTGACACTAGGAACCGATTAAGGCCGAAATTGAAAAGATTGAAACCTAGGGAAATCTAGATCATTTTAAGTGAAAAAAATCTTGGAATCACACTTACCAGAGCTCAAGGAGAAGATAGAGACCGACGACGTCAAAAACGGTGGTCGGAATCGCTGTGATCGACAGTGAGGAGTTTCGAGTTTTCGATGATTTTGAGCTCCTCCGACGCCGAAAATGGCTACTGCAGGTGGCGGGGATGGCTGAGGACGGAGTGGCATGCCTGGAGGCACATCGACGGGAAGAAAACGACATGACAGGCGGAGGAATGGCGAGGAGGACGATCAAGAAGGAGAAGGAAGAAGACAGGGGCAAAGTTGTAATTTTGGCAAACTTTTTGATTTTCAACAATATATTATGTATATATGTATATATATATACTCACACTATATATTATAATAATATAAACTCTCACACACACATTAAATATACACCACACACATATTTTAATATATTTAATAATTTATACACTTAAAAATAATTAATTAATATTAAAATTAAATAATAAAAATTAGGGTAATTAATTAAACCCTAGTTTAATTTAAATAAATACACATATATACACTTTATTTTAGCACTTTAAAAATATATATGAGTTCATGCAAATTCATAAAACTAATCAAAATAATTAGTATTAAATTATTTACGTGTCAATTTTTTCGAAAATACAATTCCAGGGAAAATTTTACGTAAAACACTTAAAATAATATAAAACAGTTAAAATTAGTTTTAATTAAATAACAACTCATAAAAATATCATAATTATATACAAAATTATTAACACTGCATATCCCGATGTAGTATAAAAATATTTAAAAACTCGGGATATTATAGTAGGCTCACATTAAGGGGAACATAATCTCAAGCACACGCGATCCCAGTGATGACAACAAAGGAGATAGGATCCATAGTGAGCTCCTTGAAAGGGAGGTGAAAAATGTGCGTTATGTCAAACCATCTCTCCATCAGCCCATGGAGTGGCTAGTAGTCTGTCTGACCCTACTCTAAGGGAAGTGAGAGTATGAAGTCCTTGAACCCAGTATCCTAAATTTGGTCCTTTTGATCCTCAGTTAGGTTGTTATAGAAAACCCGGGTCTTGTGGAAATTTTTGGCACTTTTGAATGTCTATGCATTATGTTGTAAAAAGGAATCAGGGAAGTTTAATGAATATAGTACAATTTTATTACTTTTCAAAGTAAAAAATGACTAAGTAAATTGCAAACAGGCTGGTTCGCCCTGCCATAGAGGCACAACGCCTCTTCCTTAGAGTTCTGAGAGAAAATGGAATACCTTACTTAACTATAATGAAGATATTTCAGATATTAAGGTTTTACAGATTAGGGAAAAGCCCTGACCCTGCCAACCACTTCTCAATGGCGATCGCCTCTCTGTATGAGACAATGCCCTTACGCATTAGCATAGAGCCGATCTTCTCTATGCAGCGGAGGATAATGAACAATTTCCATTTTTTTATCATTAAATCCATAAAATGAGTGTTTAATAAACCTATTATTTGATCATAAATGATAAATGGACATAAATATAGCCTAACCCGATCTGATTTGCAGAAAAATGAGAAGAATTCAAATATTAACCTCTCCGGATGTTGATGAACAAATGTGACTCCTTAAATTTGCCAAGAGAGGAATTGTATTTCCCTTTGACAATTCGAGAATACATGGGGCATTTGTAGAAGGTAGAATGTGACCCCATTCGGGCATAAATGGCGTCCTCTCATCATCCATTTTTTGAAAGAATGTGGGCACGTGAAAAAAAAGAAGTAAAGTGAAGGAGAAGAGAAGGGAAGGGAAAGAAGAGGGAGAGGAGGAAGAGAAAGGAGAGAAGAAAAAGGAAAAAAGAAAAGTATGTTTTTATAGTAAGGAAAGAGGTTTTTGAAAAAAAATGATGACGAAAGAATGATGATGATAAAGATGAATGAGATTTCCTCAAATACATCTTGAGAATTAAGGTTATGGCATGAAAGATTTCTAGTTGACTTTTTTTAAATTGAGTAATGTAATGGTCCAGGAAAATCCAAGGATCATGTTTCAAAAAAAAGGGTTGTATCTTTGAAACTCATAATCAAAAGAGAGCTATTCAGGTTGTATACCCAAAGCTTGTGATCAAGAGAGAGTTGTTCGGGTTGTATCCCTGAAGCTGGTGATCAAGAGAGAGATGTTCAGGTTGTATCCTCAAAGCTTGTGATCAAGAGAGAACTATTCGGGTTGTATCCCCAAAGCTCATAATCAAAAGAGGGTTATATTTTTGAAGCTCGTGACCAAGAAAGGGTTATTCAGGTTGTATCCTCGAGTTTTGTATTTTAGATGAGCAGTGTATTGGGTTAAGAAAACTTAAGAATCATGTTTCAGTTGAGTGGTGATCGGGCTAGGAAAGCTGAGAGTATGCATTTCAGTTGAGTGATGTATCAAGTTAGGAAAACTTAAAAATCACATTTTAGTTGAATGGCGATCGAGTCAGGAAAACCCAAGGGTCTACATTCCAGTTAAGTAGTGTATCGAGCCAGAAAAACCAGAGGAGCATCATTTTTAGATAATTTACTAAATATTAATGAGTGACTGATCGAGCCAGAAAAACCCGAGGATCAGGATTAAGATTAGGATCACATTTCAAGATTAAAGAATTCATCTCTCGAGTGAAACCCAGGAGTCATGTATGTTAGTTATTATTTTCTTATGTTGTACGTGTGATTTTTCAAAAAATTATTATTGCATGCATTTGGTTTTTCAAAAAATCAGGGGGCAAACTGTAGTGACCGGGTTCGGTTAGCCCTTAATAGAGGCGAACTGTGGATGATCAGTTTGGTCAGCCCGCAACAGAACTCAATGATGAGAAATGCGAAGCTTGAATGCAAAAGAGAAATCTGAAAGCTTCTAAAAAATGAGCCTGAGAGCTTGAAACGTACAAATCCGAGCCCAAAACCCTTATAAGACAAGCCCAAGTCACCTTGGCCCATTAAGCCCAGTATAGGACAGGCCAAAAAGGCATCGCCTTTACGACAGTAAGTGATGAGGCGATCGCCTCATCTTAGAGGCACCGCCTCTACACATTGCCACTTGCCTCTGTATTAAATGTAGAGGTGACAATGGTGGTTAAGGGCAGGTCCATCTCGACTGGAGATCAGTCTCTGGACTGGAAAAGAAAATTTTTGGAAAAAGAAAAAGGCTAAAAATGTAATGATGAAAAGAGAGTAACAGGGAATAGGCTAGGAAGGTGATTAAAAAGGAGAAAGAGAGAGAAAAAAAAGGGGACCATTAGCAAGGGGTTAGCAACAATTAGCACAAAAAAAATGAGAGAACTTTTAGAAAGGGAGCTCTAAGACAAAAAGGGAGAAAACGTTATTGAGAAGAGAGGAAGGGGAGTGAAGTTCAAGTGGGATTTTCTTGATGAAAAAGGTAGAAAAGCTTGCATTCAAGAGAAGTCTAGCACTTAAAGATTGAGTCATAGATTTGTATAACCCCTTATTTGCTTAAATGATCTCCAGCTTAATCGTTTATTAGCTTTTTTATTCACTCTTTTTTGTTCATTGCTTTTGATATGACATGTCATTATCATAATTTCTTGAGTTTTAGGTATAGGTGTGAGTCCAGCTTGTCTATAATAATTAATCTTTGCTTAAAATAAAAGTTTGCCAGTTTAAAATTTGTTTAAACCTGTCTGTCAGGTAATCACCTCTTCAGAGAGGCATCACCTCACTATCATGAAAAGGCAATCGCCACTTTGACAGGCTCTTATGCATTTTCTACTTTGATATTCCATGTAAATTGTGCATGCCTTAGATCTTCATGACTCCTTTTTTATTTTTTAGTCTTTTTTGCATGGTCATTTTCATTATTTTATTTTGGATTAATGTTTGAATATTCGTTATCCCTATTTGCATAAATTTGATTTTGCAAATTAACTTGGTGTTTCTTGTTGTATGATTTTATATGTCTTGAAAGTTAATATCTTGTGAATTGTAAGGAATCGAAATGATCTTGACCGTTCGATTGAGTACTTAACTCTCTTCTCCCTTTTGTTTATTTTTTATGTAATAATGCTTGTTTATTTTTGGTTTATTTTCTATTTATTATACTTTTACTTTGCATAAAATGTTGTAATCCTTAATTCCTTCCCCATTTGATTTGAATGTATGGTTGTAAATTATTATTATTTACTTTGTTTATAGTGGATGTTGAGACCAAATACATAAAAGAAATTAATGTGCAAACTCAAGCTTAATTATAAAATGCAATAATTATTTGATGGAAATTGCAAATCGCATGGTAATAAAGAAATAATTAAATAATTAAAAGTAATAAAACACAAAACATAGACGAAGGTCAACTGCAAGATTAGGTGGGCATTCTGCATTCTTAAAGCTCATACTAAAATTTTGAACCTGATCTCTAATGGCGGCTTTTAGGAATTTTCGTGGAATCCAATTGTCGTATAAGTATGTCCTGGTTTTCATCTAAGTGACGACTCCATCTCCGATTAGACTTTAAAACCTATTTCGTATTTCTTAATGGGCCTCGAATCCACACAGTGTTATGATCGCAAAATACTTGGACGCACACTAAACCCCACTGTCTACAATATATTTAGCATTGAAGATAAAATTTGAATTCAAAATTTATCTTTTCAAAAGCAAAAAAATTTTATCACTCAAATGTAAGCTCTTTTTGTTATGTTATTGATTTTATAATTCAATTATCAACTAGTGAGTATGTTATTTTTAGTTTTTTTAAGAAAAAAATTAGATATTAATAAAAAAAAATAGAAAAATAATCTAAATTGCCAACTCTTTTATTGGTATAATCTTCAAAATTATATAAATGAAAAAAAAAAAAAAACAATAGAGTGTTATGTTCCATTTCTTTATGTAAAGCTCTATATCTTAGTGTATAATTTTTATATTTTACTCAATCTTAATATGCAGGATGCTATTCATACAATTCATAACCATCTTTTAAAAAGTAGCACACAAAAAAATGTGATATTTTTCTAATTAGTTAATTTATTCATAATTTCTAATAATATATTAAAATTTAAAATATATTATTGAAAATCAACCTTTTCATGTTAATATATAATTTAAATATTTTAGATTTAATAATTTAAAATTTAATAAATATTTTTTAGATTATAATTATTTATACATAATATATATCTAATAGCAACATATCATACTTACATTAAATAAAAAATAAGGGCTACGAAATAACGTAATGCAATTATGGTAACTACCACATTACATTATTCATTACAAAGGATTAATTAAATATAAAAACATGGTGTGACTAAGAAAAGTCACATGGTCCCACATATATTATAGTCATAATCATTATTTTATTTTGCTCATCAAGAAAATGACATAAAACTCTAATAAGCGAGTAAAGTCTGTCGTTTTGTATCTCCAAAATTCGATTTTATTTTTTTTGCAAGTGCTGAATTGAACCACGTGGATAAATAAAATCACAAACGTGGTCCCAAATAACAATCCGAAAAGACACGTGTTGTATAAACTCCTATCCTATCTAGAAGTAAATCCCTCCCATGTTCCGACATAAATAAATAAAACGTCATCCGCTTGCCACGTGTATCCTTGCTTCAACCTTTTTCAGCTTCCTCTTCAACGCGTCCTGGTTGACCTTCCTCAGCAAATCCTCTTCATATATAACACAGACAGAGCCCCAAATCTCAAATCTCAAGTCTCGAACACAAACACAAACACAGACAAAGCTTCCTTAATTAGCTAATTTAGACAAAACTCGAACTCAGTCACTCACACACATGTAAGTGAAAAAATGGTGAAGCACACGACAAGAGCAATGCAGACTAAGCAACCAGCAAACAGTAGCGATTCCAAGTACAAAGGTGTTTGTAAGAGAAATGGGGGAAGTGGGTGTTTGAAATCAGGCTACCAAACAGCAGAGAAAGAATCTGGTTAGGATCATATGATTCAGCCGAGAAAGCAACGCGTGCTTTTGACGCAGCGCTCTTTTGCTTACGTGGCCGTTAAGCGAAATTTAATTTTCCCGATAATCCTCCGGATACAATAGGCGGCAGGTCGCTCTCTCCATCGGAGATTCAAGTTGCGGCTGCTAAGTTTGCGAATTCGGAGCACCCGAAAAGTGTTGAATCGGATCAGTCATTGGAATTGCAGCCAGAGTCTCCTTGTCCTTCCGCGGTTTCCGATTTGACGACACAGACAGATGGCAATGAATTGCCTATGGACATACCATTTTTGAATTTTTTAACGAATTTTTGTTCGACTAATTACCCAACGGATTATGGAATATTTCTAGGTTTTGATGATTTTTTTACCCTGTTAACTGACTCTAGCCTTGACTTTGGGGAAGAGAATTTTGATAGCCTCATATTTCAAGATTCATTTCTTTGGAACTTTTAAAGATTTTCTTTTATTTTATTTTTGGGTCAGATAGATTTTGGACAATTTTAGTACCCAATTCTACTGACAATTTTTTTAGGTACTCAAAAAGTTGATCTGTTAATTTTCTTTTTTTTTTTTTGGGCGAGGCCATGTTTTATTATTTGGCATCTTGAGAATTGATGTTAAAATTCATGATACAATGTATAAATTTTTGTGTTTAAAGGACCGATTTGATAAATTTGAGTGTATTTTTTTATTGGGTTTTATTTTGAATAGATTTCTTTATTGATAGTTCACTTGTTAAGAGTAAACAGTGACATTGGTGATTGAACAAAATGAACTGAAATTGACAATTTTAATTCGTTTTATTTTTTATTTCTAGTCAATATTCAGTTTAGATCAGATTAAATTGAATGCTCCCCGTAAATGAAAGTATAGATTAAAAATGAATATTAGATTTAATTATACTCTCTAATAAAGTTAAGGGATTTTTAATTCTTTTAAGGGGGAGGGGGTTTGGACCCTTCTTGCATGAGGTAGGCAGGGTCCTGCCTAACTCATTAAAATTGACTCTGAAAAGATATATGACATGTAATGGAATAATTAAATGAATTCAGTATTAATAGGATATTCACTTACAATGCAAGATTCAATGTAACATATATAAGTTAATTAAAAACAAAGGATGAAGGAGTGTGAAAAAAAAAAAGATAAAAGAATGCAGTGAAAATGATTATAAGCTGAAAAAAATTGTGGAATTCACATTTTAATATTTTGCCGCCCACACTTAAAGAAAATAAACCATGATTCTAATAGAAATGATTTCAAAACAACAAACAATGTTATTTTATTTAATAATATTAAATTTATTTTTTTAAACCTTTCAAAGGTGAATTGAAACTAGAGTTAGAGGATATATGTAAAAAGAATTCTAAAAATTAAGCTCTTACAAAAGAAAATAAAACTAATAATTGGTGCTTAAGAATTTTACTTTAGTTTATCGTGAAAGAAATTGCATAAAAATTTAAATTTTATTAAAAAATCTCAATAACTTGAGTTTGATATCTCAAACGCACATTCATGAAAAAAATAATTTTTTTTAAAATACACCATATCAATGTAAAAAAAAATATATGTAATTTTAATTGTTCCAAATAGAATAGTGTATTTTCAAAATTATTAAATTGGAATGCTCAAGAGAGAAGAAAAAAAGAAACGGACGCACAAAAAGCAACTATGCCATGGTTGCCTAATTTTAGAAACTTACTTACACATGGAAAACGCAAAACTATGGAGTCAAAAACCTTTTTGCGGCTGCCGAAATAACACATGTCTATAGCCTCATTGAAACGTCAAAACGTCACTCTCAATTGGCAGTAGCAGCAGCTACGTCTTCTTCATCGTCACCGTCGTCGTTCATCAGCCTGCCTAAACTGCACCCACCTGCTTTAATAACGTAGCATGTCGCACGCTCTTTATTTATATATTATATATATATATATAACTTAATTAAATTCCACTAATTATATAATAAAATTTTTATCCTTTTAAATTCAAGTATAACTTTTATTTTCATCCACATAATTTTTACTTTATTTATAATCATTGAAAAACTTTATTTATATTGTATTTAATATTTGACTTTTATATTTTTATATGAATACTAAAATATAATTAAAATTTACTTTATTAATATAATAAATTATAAATTAAAATATAATGCAATTACTATAAACCGTTAGGTTAAAAAAGTAGAAAAAATGAAAATATTCAATTTATTTTTTTTTCCCAACAATCATTATAATTAGCTCACATAAAGCATTTTTACTTAAATCGCATCTCAAGTTTAAATTTAATGTTCTCACGACTCAAAATAGATATCATGATCGGCGTTAGAAAATGAAATTTTTTTTTAAATTTAGAATCCGTAGCAAGCCTAAAAATAAAATAAAGCATGCAATAATAATAATAATAGCATAATTAAAATATTTTGCAACGGAAACGAAATCATAAATAAGATAAAGTAAATATCCACAAATAAAATTATACAACATCCACATCTCATATATATAAATATTCCTTTACTACAAATCCAGTTCAAATCTTTAAAATACATAACTCACACAAATATAATACATAAACCCCACAACTGTTTACAACTACTACAGTGTCTAAATTATAAAGTAAAGCTCAGATAAGTAGTTTACATAGTGAAGCCGGGGCGGAAGAAATCCGGCGTATGGGTTTGCCACTGAGATCTGAAGACGATGACTCTCCTGAAAAATAGTCAACGAAGGGGAGTCAGACCTACGGAGTGAATTGTTATAATATATATACAGCATAACTAAATGGCAATGCACACAGTCAATAGTATATATAATAAATATATATACAGGCAAATACACACACAGATGCAACAAAATCATTTTATATATTTTTACTAAAAATCACTGTTTATGAAGGATCAAATAGAACCCTAGAAAATCGTAACCTCAAACAGTGTTAGACAACACTCTAGCCATACAGGCTCACTTATTCCAAATATATTCACTTGTTCCATTTGGACAGTAGACTGGCCCCGAGACACTAAGTCAACCGAGCTCCAACAGTCTGACTATCAATGTAATTGGCCGCGAGACACTTGGTCAACCGAGCTCCAACAATCACACTCCCAAATCATATCACACATCAAATCAAATCAATCTGCTCAATATCCACAAATAGGTTAGTAATATAACCTAAATACTATCAGCGTACCGGTACGTACTCGGTCCTAGTGCTACCCACTAGGTAGCACATTCTATTGATATCCTTCATTAATATATAAAACATACATTCTTTAAAAAAATGATGCATAAAATTGAATAAAATAGCAACATAAACCATATATATACTAGAAATATACCAAAAGTAAATCAGATATATTTCGAGTATATATATGTCAAATAAATCCAATATAGTTACAAAATAAACTAGAAATATACTTAAAAAAAATTTAAGTGTAAATTATTAATAAAACATGCATATAATTTAAAATATACCAAAAATATACCAAAAACAAACCTAAGTAATACTTAAATCATTTATGCATACTTTACTAAAACAAACTATACATTTCTAAAACATGCACCCTAAAACATATATATATAAAATAACAACTCACTGTTATTGCGCTCCTTAAGATGGATCTGACGGGCCTGGTCCACTAGGCCTCGGTCTCAGTGCAACTAAACAAATAAACGACAACACAACATTAGAATAAATCTATCAAAATTTCTAGAAACTTGATCTAGAATACTAGACACAGAATTAGAATAAGAATTTGATCGGACATCACATTTTACGAGAATTCTATCAAAAATCCGGCAGAAGCTCCCCTGTAAAACGGACATCTTGTAATATCCCGAGTTTTTAAATAATTTTAAACTGCATCGGGATATGCAGTGTTAATAATTTTTATACATATTTATGATATTTTTATGAGTTTGATATTTATTAAAGCTAATTTTAATTATTTTATATTATTTTAAGAGATTTATGTAAAAATTTTTCGTGAATTGTATTTTCGGGGAAATTAAAATGTAAATAATTTAATATTAATTATTTTAAATAGTTTTACGAATTTGCATGAACCCATACATAATTTTAAAGCGCTAAATAAAATGTATGTATGTACATTTATTTAAAGTAAATTAGGGTTTAATTAATTAAATTAATTTTTATTATATATGGTTTTTAATATTAATTAATTAATTATATATGTGTATATATTATTAAAATATATGTGTGGTGAGTATTAATGTGTGTGGGATTATATATTATTATAATATATATATATATATATATATATATATATATATATATATATATATATATATATATATATGTATATACATAATTTATTATCAAAAATCAAAAGTTTTCAAAAATTACAGAATTGTCCCTTTCTTCCTCCTCTTCTTCCTGATCGTCCCATCTCCATTTTCGGTCGCTGCAACCTGATTTTCTTGCTATCAGTGTGCCTCTTGGCTTGCCACCACCACCTCCAGCCTTTCCCAAAGTCTGAAGCCACCATTTCCGGCGTGTTTTGGCAGGAAAACCCAAGAGAGACCGAAATTCATCTCATCGCCGTTCAAGCCGATTCCATCCACCGTTTTCCACACCGCCGGTCTCTATCTTCTCCTTGAGCTCCAGTGAGTGTGATTCTAAGCTTTTTTTCACTTAAAATGGTCTACATTTCCCTAGATTTTGATTTTCCATTTTCGGCCTATTAGGGTTCTTGAATTTTTTTGAGCTTCAATTTGATTGATTCAAGAAAAATACCTTCACAAACATTGATCCTGGTAGCTTAATATATACTATGGAATTTTTTTGGAATTTTTGGAATTTATTTTGATTTTTGGGAATTTTTTATTATTTTATTAATATTTTCTAATTTTAGAAAATTAATTAATTAAATTATGAAATTGTGTTTTATGGTAATTATAGGTGTTTAAATGCATTTTAGAAATTTATTTTTAATTTTTTGTGAATTTTATATATTTATTTGGAATTTATTAAGTTTATGTAATTTTGAAAAATTAGGTTAATTATGTGTTTAATTGAAATTAATTAGTTAATTGATTATATTTATTGATATTATTCAATTATATGATGATAAAATTAATTTTGAGTAATTATACTATTTTTGGAGAATTTTTGACTAATTTTAGTGAATTTATATATATAGGGGTATTTTGGTAATTTGACACTAAATTGGTTAAAAATGTAATTAAATTGATTTTAATAGTTATTTAAGGTATAAAAATGATTTCTACAAATTATTTAGTATTTTTAACTAATTAAAACTATTTTTCGTAAATTATTTTTAAATTATATATATAATATACGATTTTTTGATATAAATGAGTCGATTTTTAATATGTTTTAGGGTTAATTATGTAATTTGGAGTGATAAAATGTATTTTTATTATAAAAGGGCATTTTTGTTATTTTTGTAATTGATCTCTGAATTGTGAACCTCGGTCGGTGAATTGTAGTTTGGAGTCCAACCAAGGGATTGTGGTTGTGAATTGTGTTATTTCGAAGTGTGTTTTTTTGCAGGACCGGCTCTACTCTTTGAGTAGAGAGATGTTTTTTTTATAGGGGAGGTTCTGTCGGATTTTCGGTAGAATTCTCATAAAACGTGATGTCCGGTTGAATTCTAATTTTAATTCTGTGTCTAGTATTCTAGATTGAGTTTCTAGGATTTTCCATTAGATTTATTCTGATTTTCTATTTTCATTTGTTTGTTTAATTGCGCCGAGACCGAGGTCTAGTGGGCTAGGCTAGTCGGACCCATCTCGTGGAGTGCAATAACAGTGAGTTGTTATTTTATTTATATATATATATATATATATGTTTTAGGGGTGCATGTTTCAGAAATGTATATTTTATTTTGATAAAATATGCATAAATGATTTAATTATTACTTAGGTATATTTTTGGTATATTTTAAATTATATGCATGTTTTATTAAACATTTACACTTAAAATGTTTTTAAATATATTTCTAGTTTATTTTGTAACTATATTGGATTTATTTGACGTATATATACTCGAAATATACATGGTTTACTTTTGGTATATTTCTAGTATATATATGGTTTATGTTGCTATTTTATTTAATATCATGCATCATTTGTTTTATGAATGTATGTTTAATATATTAATGAAGGATATCAATAGAACGTGCTACCTAGTGGGCAGCACTAGCACCGAGTACGTACCAGTACGTTGATAGCATTTAGGCTATATTACTAACCTATTTGTGGATATTGATTGGATTGATTAATTTATGTGATTTGAGAGTGTAATTGTTGGAGCTCGGTTAACCAAGTGTCTCGGGACCAATCACACTGACAGTCAGATTGCTGGAGCTCGGTTAACTTAGTGTCTCAGGGCCAGTCTATTGTCCAAATGGAACAAGTGAATTTATTTAGAATAAGTGAGCCTGTATGGCTAGAGTGTTGTCTAACACTGTTTGAGGTTGCGATTTACTAGGGTTCTATTTGACCCTTCATAAACAGTGATTTTCAGTAAACATATAAAAATGATTTTGCCGCATCTATGTGTATTTGCTTGTATATATATTTATTACATATACTATTGACTGTGTGCATTGTCATTTAGTATACATGTATATATATTATAACAATTCACTCAGTGAGGTCTGACTCCCCTCCGTTGACTATTTTTCAAGAGAGTCATCGTCTTCAAACCTCAGTAGCAAACCCATACGCCGAATTTCTTCTGCCCCAACTTCACTACGTAAACTGCTTATCTGAGTTTTATTTTATAAACTAGACACTGTAGTAGTTGTAAACAGTTGTGGGGTTATGTATTATAGTTATGTGAGTTATGTATTTCAAAGATTTGAACTGGATTTGTATTGAAAAATTATTTATATATATATGAGATGAGATGATTATTTAAATCCATTGATGTATATTTACTTATTTTATTTATGATTTTTATTTTCGCTGCAATTTATATTATTTATGTTATTATTATTATTGTTGCATGTTTTATTTTATTTTAAGGCTTGCTACGGGTTCCGTATTTGAAAGAATTCCAGTTCCCTAACACCGGTCATGGCCCCTATTTTGGGTCGTGACACATCTCTCTACTCGAAGAGTAGAGCCGGTCCTGTAAAGAAACACACTTCAATATAACACAATTCACAACCCCTCGGTCGGACTCCAAACTACAATTCACCGACCGAGGTTCACAATTTACAGAATATATATACAGAATTACTGAAAATGCCCTTTAATACTAAAAATACATTTTACAAATCAAAATTAAATAATTAACCCTAAAACATATTAAAAATCAATAAAAACTCATTTATTTAGAAAAATTTTATATTATATATAATTTGAAAATAATTTACGAAAAATAGTTTTAATTAGTTAAAAATACTAAATAATTTGTAGAAATCATTTTTATACCTTAAATAACTAGTAAAACTAATTTAATTACATTTTTAGCCAATTTACTATCAAATTACCAAAATACCCCTAGTTTCGTAAATTTCCTAAAACTAATCCAAAAATTCACCAAAAATAGTATAATTACTCAAAATTAATTTTCTCCACATAAAATTCAATAATATCAATAAATATACTCAATTAACCAATTAATTTCAATAAAACACATAATTAACCTAAGTTTCCCAAAATTACATAAACTAAATAAATTCAAAATAAATATATATAATTCACAAAAATTACAAATAAATTTCTAAAATGAATTTCAACACCTATAATCACCATTAAAAAATTTCATAATTTAATTAATTAATTTTCAAAAATTAGAAAATATTAACAAAATAATCAAAAATTCACAAAAATTAAAATAAATTCCAAAAAAATTCCAGAGTATAGATTAAGCTACTAGGATCAAATTTTGTGAAGAGAGTTTGCTTGAATCATTCAAATTGAAGCTCAAAAAATTCAATAACCCTAATAGGCCGAAAATGAAAAATCAAAACCTAGGGAAATCTAGACCTTTTTAAGTGAAACAAAGCTTAAAATCACACTCACCGAAGCTCAAGGAGAAGATAGAGACTGGTAGCATCGAGTTTGGTGGTCGGAATCGGCTTAATTGACAGTGGAAGTGATTTCGGCTTCTCTTGGATTTTTTGGCCAAAACACGCTGGAAATGGAGGCTTCAGGTGGTGAAAATGGCTAGAGGTGGTGGTGGCAAGCCAAAAGGCACACCGATGGTGAAGGAACGGAGTGACAGGTGGCGAAACGGTGAGGAAGATGTTTGGGAAGAAAAGGAAGGGGACAGTGGCAAACTTGTAAATAATGTGAACGTTTGTTTTTTGATAAATAAATATGTATATATATAACTATACTATATATTATAATATTATATAATATCACACACACAATAAATACCCACCACACACATATTTTAATAATATATACACATATAATTAATTAATTAATATTAAAACTATATATAATAAAAATTAATTTAATTAATTAAACCCTAATTTAATTTAAATAAATGTACTTATATGCATTTTATTTAACACATTAAAATTATATATGAGTTCATGTAAATTCGTAAAACTATTTAAAATAATTAATATTAAACTATTTACGTTTTAATTTCTTCGAAAATAAAATTTTTGAAAAAATTTTACGTAAATATCTTAAAATAATATAAAATAATTAAAATTAGATTTAATAAATAAAAAACTCATAAAAATATCATAAATATGTATAAAAATTATTAACACTGCATATCCTGATTCAGTTTAAAATTATTTAAAAACTCGGAATATTACAAAATATACTTAAAAACATTTTAAGAATAATTTATTAATAAAACATGCATTTAATTTAAAATATACCAAAGATATACCAAAATATACCTAAAATAAACCTAAGCAATTATTAAACCATTTATGTATATTTTATAAAATAAAACATATATTTATAAAAACATGCAATCCTAATACAAGTATATATAAAATAACAACTCACAGTTATTGCGCTCCTCGAGACGGGTCCAACGGGTCTGGTCTATTAGGCTTCGGTCTTGGCACAACTAAACAAACAAATGACAATATGGAATTAGAATAAATTTATCGAAATTCTAGAGACTCGATCTAAGAATACCGGACATAAAATAAGAATAGGAATTCGACTTGATATCACGTTTTACGAAAATTCTACCAAAAATTTTGTAGAACCTCCCCTGTAAAATGGACATCTCTCTACTCAGAAAGTAGAACCGGTCCTATAAAGAAACACACTTTAAAAACATACAGCTATACAACCCCTCGGTCGAACTCTCAAACTACAATTCTATCAACTTAGATTCACAATTCACGAAATAAACACAGAACACATTAAAATTCTAAAAATACTGAAAATACCCTCTAATACTCAAAATATAGCAATTTAGATATTCAAACGCTAAAAATAATTATTTTATCGATAAATACATAAAAACCCTAATTTTGATAAAATATTATTAAAATTTCATAATTCTCGATAAATTCATAAATATTAACCAAAATACATTTTATAAATCCAAATTACATAATTAGCCCAAAAACATATTAAAAATCGATAAAAACTCATTTATTTAGAAAAATAGTATATTATATATAATTTGAAAATAATTTTTAAAAAATAGTTTTAATTAGTTAAAAATACTAAATAATTTGTAGAAATCATTTTTATACCTCAAATAACTATTAAAACCAATTTAATTATATTTTCAGCCAGTTTAGTATCAAATTACCAAAATACCCCTACTATAATTAATCAAAAATTCACTAAAAATAGTATAATTACTCAAAAATTAATTTCTCAACATATAATACAATAATATCAAAAAATATACTCAATTAACAAATTAATTTCAATTAAATACATAATTAACCTAATTTTCTAAAAATCACATAAACTAAATAAATTCACAATAATTATATAAAAATCATAAAAATTACAAATAAATTTATAAAATGCATTTTAACACCTATAAACACCAAAATCACAATTTCATAATTTAATTAATTAATTTATGAAAATTAAAAATATTGATAAAATAATAAAAAATTCACAAAAATCAAAATAATTCCCAAAAATTCCACAAAAATTACAGCATGTAGATTGAGCTACTAGAATCAATATTTGTGAAGGAAGTTTGCTTCAATCATTGAAATTGAACTCAAAAAAATCAGGAACTCAAGTTGATCAAAATTAAAATTAGAAACCTAGGAAAACCTAGACCAAATCAACTGAAACCAAGCTTAAAAATGCACTCACCGGAGCTCAAGGAAGAGATAGAGACCGGTGGTACTTCAAACGGTGGCCGAAATTATTGTGATCGGAGTTAGGATCAATTTTCAGTTTATAGGGGAAAAACTGATCAAACAACGTCGGAAAAGGGAGCTTCAGGCGACGGAGTGGGCTGGAGATGAAGGAGGACAGCTGAGAGGCACACCAACGGTAAGAAATCAATGTGAAAGTGGCCGAAAATGGAGATGGGTCGTCAGGAACGAAGAGGAAGAAGTCAATGGTAATTTCGTAAATATGGTAAACTTTTTGATTTTGTAAAGTATATATGTATAGATATGTTTATATATAACTTAAATTTATATTATAATAATATATAAATATTATATTCAAATTAATATACACCACACACATAATTAATAAGATCTATATACATATACATATGTATACACATATTAATTATTAAAACTATATAATATAACATAAATTTAATTAAAAATAAACCCTAATTAATTAAATGTGCATATATGCATGTATATGTATATGTGTTAATACGATACTTAAAAATCGTGCATAAACTCATGCAAATTCACAAAATCGTCCAAAATAATTAATATTTATTTATTTAAATTTTAATTTCACCAAAAATAAAAGTTTCGGAAAAATTTTATGTAAGAAACTTAAAATAATAAAAAAATGACTTTAATAAATAATAAACTAATTAAATAATTAGAAATATAATTTAAAATTATTAACACTGCATATCCCTATGTAGTTTAAAATTATTTAAAAACTCGGGATATTACAGTCTTCCCCCCTTAGAAGAATTCGTCCCCGAATTCCAGAAAAAGAAAAATACAATCAAGAAGGGAAGAGATATAGGTAAGAAGCTCGCATCTTAGCTTCAGTCTCCTACGTATGCTCCTCTACTCTGTTGCTGCGCCACAGAACCTTAACCATCGAAATTTGCTTCGAATGCAATTGTCGAACTTGATAATCAACGATTGCCATAGGTTATTCCATGAACGTCAGATCTTCATTCACTTCTACACTGTCGGGCTGCAACACGTGTGAAGGGTCTGAGACATACTTCCTCATCATCGAGATATGAAACACCGGATGCACTTGAGACATACTCGAAAGCGAAGCCAATCGATATGCAACAGTGCCTACTCTCTCCAGAATCTCGAACGGTCCAATATATCTCAGTGCTAACTTACCTTTTCTGCCAAATCTTATTACACCCTTCATAGGAGACACCTTCAGAAAAAATAAAGTCTCTAACATGAAATTCCACATCTTTACACCTAGGATCCGCATAGCTCTTCTATCTGCTAACTGCGGTCTCTAATCTATGCTTGATCACAACGACTTTCTCTACAGCATCCTGAACTATCTCAGGTCCAGTCAAAGCTCTCTCACTAATCTCATCCCAACTTAGAGGAGATCTACATTTTCTTCTATACAATGCCTCATATGGTGCCATACCAATACTACTATGGTAGTTGTTATTATATGCAAACTCTATGAGTGGCAAATGATCATCCCAGCTACTACACAAATCCAAAATACACATCCTCAACATATCTTTCAGTGTCTGGATCGTCCTCTCAGACTGACCATCTGTCCGAGGATGAAAAGTAATACTGAAGTCCAACCTAGTGCCCATCGCTTCCTGCAATTTCTGCCAAAAATGAGAGGTAAATACTGAACCTCTGTCTGACACAATGGACACAAGTACTTCATGAAGGCACAAAATATGCTTCACATACAGCTTCACCAATCTAACTACAGAATAAGTGGCTTTCACAGGCAATAAATGTGCAGACTTAGTCAACCTGTCTACAATCACCCAGATGGAATTGTATCCATCCTTAGAATGACGTAAACCAACCATAAAATCCATAGCTATCCTTTCCCACTTCCACTCGGGAATAGGAAGAGGCTGAAGCTTCCCCGAAGGCTTCTGATGCTCAGCTTTCACTTACTAACACGTTAAGTACTTAGCAACATAATCAGCGATATCCTTCTTCAGTCCGTCTCACTAGTATAAGTCTCTAATACTGTAGTACATCTTAGTGACACTCGGATGTACACTGTAGGCTGTAGAATATGCTTCCTCTAGGATCTCTTCTCTCAAATTATCCACATCAGGAACACACAATCTACCACTGATCCACAAAACACCGTCATTATCGAGTGTGAAATTAGTGAACTTCCCTGCTCAAACATTCTTTGTAAACTCTTATAGAATAGGATCTTGGTTCTAAGTTGCCTTAATCCTATCTCTGAGTACATATCGCACCTTAAACTGAGCTAGCAATCCACCTGACGTACTAAGCTTTATCATCAGACCTTGATCCACCAACAGATGCAACTCCTGGATCAACGATCTCCTCTCAACACTGATGTGAGCAAAAATGCCTGAGGACTTCCCACTCAAGGCATCTGCTACCATATTAGCCTTGCCCGGATGATATAAAATCTCACAGTCATAATCTTTCAACAATTTCAACTATCTCCTTTGCCTCAGATTTAGATCTCTCTACTGAAACATGTACTTAAGGCTCTTGTGATCAGTAAAAATCTCACAAGTCACCCCGTAGAGATAATGTCTCCAGATCTTGAGAGCAAAGATTACTACAACCATCTCAAGGTCATGTGTAGGATAGTTCTGCTCATGCTTCTTCAACTGCCTCGAAGCATAGGCTATCACCCTACCATTCTGCATTAACACACAACCAAGGCCAACTCTAGAGGCATCACAATAAACTATGAACTTGTCTACACCATTAGGCAAAGCTAACACTGGGGCTGTGGTCAATTTCTCCTTCAGCAACTGAAAACTATTCTCACAAGCTTCTGACCACTTAAATCTTACATTCTTCTGAGTCAAGCGAGTCATAGGGGCTACAATTCTGGAAAAATCATGTACAAACCTCTTATAGTACCTGACTAGACCCAGAATACTCTGAATCTCTATAACAGAAGTCAGTCTAGGCCACTCAGACACTGTTTCAATCTTCTATGGATCAACCTGGATACTTTCTTTAGACACCATGTGTCGAGGAAATGCAACACTCTCCATCCAGAAATCACACTTCGAGAATTTAGCATAAAGTTTATGTTCTCTCAGAGTCTGTAGTACAGTCCTCAAGTGATATACATGCTCCTCTATACTCCTCGAATATACTAGTATATCATTGATGAAGACTACCATAAACTGATCCATATATGGTCTGAATACCCTTTTCATCAGGTCCATAAAAGCTGCTGGTGCGTTAGTCAAGCCAAAAGATATCACCAGAAACTCATAATGGCCATATCAAGTGTGGAATGCCATTTTAGGAACATTGGCTTCACTGATCCGCAGCTGATGATAACTTGACCTCAAATCAATCTTAGAAAAGAACTGTGTACCCTGTAGCTGATCAAACAAGTCATCTATCCTCGGGAGAGGATACTTGTTCTTCACTGTTACCTTATTCAACTCTCTGTAGTCAATGTACAGTCTCAGGGTACCATCCTTCTTCATCATAAACAAGACTGGTGCACCACAAGGAGAAACACTAGGTCTAATGAAACCCTTATCCAATAACTCTTGCAACTGCTCCTTCAACTCTTTTAACTCTGTAGGAGTCATTCTGTAGGGTGGCATAGATATAGGAGTAGTACCTTGAACCATATCTATACAGAACTCAATCTCTCTGTGAAGTGGTAAACCTGGCAACTCCTCAGAAAAAACATCAGAAAACTCACAGGCAACATGAACATCTGTGAGTGACAACTTCTCCACTGAAGTATCCCTGACCAATGCCAAATATCCCTGACATCCTTTCCTTAGAAAATTCCTAGCTGTAATAGTAGAAATGAGATTCTGAGGTGCTGAACTCCTATCACCCACAAACTTAAATTTTTCTTCACCAGGAATTCTGAAAGTCATCTCTTTACTCCGACAATCCACTATGGCATAGTGCTGAGATAACCAATCCATACCCAAAATAACATCAAACTCCATCACATCCAACAGAATCAAATCAGCAGATAATTCTCTACCTCCCATGAGAACTAGACAACTAGAAAGAACAACATCGGTGTCTAAAGAATTACTTAGAGGAGTGGCGACAGACAAAGGAAAAGCCATCCTCGAAGCTTGCCAACAAGACTTGAAAGCAAAAATAGGAGAAACAAACGAATGCATGACACTCAGATCAAACAAAACCCATGCATCCAGGTAACAGATAGAAACAATACCTGCCATGACTCTATTAAATGCCTGAGCATCATGCTGAGTGAGATGGAAGACTCTGACCTGTACTCGACCTCCCTGCTAGTTGGTAGAAGCCTGGCCAACACCTCTGGCACCTCTACCATGACCCTGCTAGGGAACAAGCTGAGTAGAACTTTGATGCTGGGCTGGAGGCAACTGAAAAGGAACGGGTGCAGCACTAGCAATCGACTGCTGAGAAAATCACAGAATCTACGGCTGTTGATACCCGAAATAAGGATATGATCTAGCATAATGTCCTGTCTGCCTGCATCTGAAGCATATCAGCGGTGCCATGTAATATGGTCCCTGATGGACTCTGCTACAGGTCTGGTAAACACTGGCAACTGACCCAAAACTACGTCCACTACTACTGCTTAAAGCACCTGACCCGAGTCTGAATGGTATACGCTGACCTCGACGACCATGTCTACTGCTCTGATGTACCCGTTACTACTGTCTCTAACTTTGTTGAGTTGGACCTCTCTATTGACTACTCGATCCAATCTACAAACTCGAGTACGGAGTAGTCTGAAATCCACATGACTGAACACCTAGCTGGTAATAATCAGGTATAGCTCTTTGCCAGACTAGCTTCAGCTCAATCTCCTTGGCCAACTCAATAATCAACTCCAGAGTAAGGCTTGTTGTAGGCATACCAGTAAATGCAGAACCCAATATAGTGACATAGGTAGCGATTGCGAAATATTGGTCTCGCGTCAAATCCTCTACATATCTACCAAGTTGGAGGAACTCTCAAGTATACTCCTCAACCGATCGGTCATCGTAAGAAATACTGGTTAATCTGAGATGATAACTCATGCAAAGTGGCTCTGGGCAGAATCTCCTCATAAATCGCTCTCTGAACTGAGCCCAGGTCATCATCAACATATACGGCTGGATCATCTAAATAAACCAGTCCAGGGCTGGTCCCTTAATTGAAAGCTCAATAATCATGATCTGCTGGTACTCGGTGTGAGTAGTCCGAGTCCTAGTCTCGATCGCATGCAATAAGTCCAAAGGGTCAGACATCCTATCGAAAGCGATCCTACCAACTCTAGCATAGAATAGAGTTGCCTCAGGGTCAGACATACCCTGCTGATAGGCAGGCTGAACAGGCGAAACAACTAAAGGTATAGGAACATCCTCGTACTCAAACTCTATCGGCCTCCTCATCCTGTAACTCTCTCTGTTTACGGTGACCTACCGCTCCTCGAGGTCTACCTCTACCACGACCTCTGTGTCTAACTGGAGGTTCAAGAGGTAAAACCTCATCCTGAAAGGACTTATTATCCTCAGCCTCAACGACCGGTGGAGCGACACGCGCTCGCCTCCTCATTTTGAAAAGAAAAATAGAAGGATTTAGATAAATAGACAATGGAGGAATACGCAGAAAACTAAATCAAGGAATATGTATCAAGACATACTCGAACCTAATTCACTGCAGTAGTTTCAAAGAAAACACACATTGAAAACTAGGGCCACAACTCACATAACTAAGGCCCTGACACAAAACTCTGCTCTGATACCAACTTTGTCATGATCCAAAACAGGGGCCATGACCGGCGTTAGGGAATAGGAATTCTTTCGAATCCGGAACCTGTAGCAAGCCTTTAAGAATAAAATAAAAGCATGCAATAATAATAATATAAATAAAATATCTCACAGCAAAAATAAATCTCATAAATAAAATAAAATAATAATCCACAGACAAATATAATAACCAAATCTATCTCATATATATATAAACTTTTAATACAAATCTCAGTTCAAATCTTTAAAATACATATCTCATACAAATATAATACATAAATCCCATAAACTTGACTATAACTACTGCAGTGTCTATAATATAAAATAACATCAAGTGAGTAGTTTACATAATAGAGTCGGGGCAGAAGAAATCTAGCGTAAGGGCCTGCTACTAAGGTCTGAAGATGAAGACTCTCCTGAAAAATAGTCAACGAAGGGGAGTTAGACCTCATTGAGTGAATTATTATAATATATATACATGCATAACTAAATGACAATGCACACATTCAATAATATATATAATAAATATATAGACAGGAAAAATCACACAAATGTAGCAAAATCATTTTATATATATACTGAAAATAATATCCGTTTATAAAGGATCAAATAGAACCCTAGATGATCGCAATCTCAAATAGTGTTAGACAACACTCTAGCCATATAGGCTCATTTATTCCAAATAAATTCACTTGTTCCATTTGAACAGTAGCCTGACCCCGAGACACTAAGTCAACCGAGCTCCAGTAGTCTGACTGTCAGTATGATTGTTCCCGATACACTTAGTTGACCGAGCTCCATAAATCACACTCTCAAATCACATCTCACATCAAATAAATCAATCCGATCAATATCCATAAATAGGTTAGTAATATAACCTAAAATCTATCATCGTACCGGTACGTACTCGGTCCTAGTGCTGCCCACTAGGTAGCACGTTTTATTGATATCCTTCATTTAAAATAAATCCATACATTCATAAAATAAATGATGCATGTCCTTAATTAAAATAACAATATGAACCATTTATATACTAAAAATATACCAAAAATAAACCAAGTATATTTCGAGTGTATATACGTCGAATAAATTCAATTTAATTATAAAATAAACTATAAATATACTTAAAAATATTTTAAGAATAATTCATTAATAAAACATGCATTTAATTTAAAATATACCAAAGATATACCAAAATATACCTAAAATAAACCTAAGCAATTAATAAACCATTTATGCATATTTTATAAAATAAAACATACATTTCTAAAAACATACAATCTTAATACAAGTATATATAAAATAACAACTCATAGTTATTGCGCCCCTCGAGACGGGTCCGACTGGCCCAGTCCACTAGGCCTAGGTCTCGGCACAACTAAACAAATAAACGATAATATGGAATTAGAATAAGTCTATCAAAATTCTAGAGACTCGATCTAAGAATACCGGACATAAAATAACAATAGGAATTCGATCGGATATCATATTTTACGAGAATTTTATCGAAAATTTGGCAGAACCTCTCATGTAAAACAGACATCTCTCTACTCAGAAAGTAGAGTCGGTTCTGTAAAGAAACACACTTCAAAAATATACAGCCATACAACCCCTCAATCGGACTCCCGAACTACAATTCTACCGACCGAGGTTCACAATTCACGAAATAAACATAGAACACATTAAAATTCCAAAAATACTGAAAATACCCTCTAATACTCAAAATATAGCAATTTAGATATTCAAACGCTAAAAATAATTATTTTACTGATAAATACATAAAAACCCTAATTTTGATAAAATATTATTAAAAATTCATAAATATTAACCAAAATACATTTTATAAATCCAAATTACATAATTAGCCCTAAAACATATTAAAAATCGATAAAAACTCATTTATTTAAAAAAATAGTATATTATATATAATTTAAAAATAATTTTTGAAAAATAATTTTAATTGGTTAAAAATACTAAATAATTTACAGAAATCATTTTTATACCTCAAATAACAATTAAAACCAATTTAATTATATTATTTTTGGCCAATTTAGTGCCAAATTATCAAAATACCCCTACTATATATAAATTCACTATAATTAATAAAAAATTCACTAAAAATAGTATAATTACTCAAAAATTAATTTCTCAACATATAATTCAATAATATCAACAAATATACTCAATTAACAAATTAATTTCAATAAAATACATAATTAACCTAATTTTCTAAAATCACATAAAATAAATAAATTCACAATAATTGTGTAAAAATCATAAAAATTACAAATAAATTTATAAAATACATTTTAACACCTATAAAAATCATAAATCATAATTTCATAATTTAATTAATTAATTTATGAAAATTAAAAAATATTAATAAAATAATAAAAAATTCACAAAAATCAAAATAATTTTCAAAAATTCTACAAAAATTATGGCATGTATATTGAGCTACTAGGATCAATATTTGTGAAGGAAGTTTGCTTGAATCATTGAAATTGAAGCTCAAAAAAATCAAGAACTCAAGTTGACCGAAATTGAAAATTGAAAACCTAGTAAAATCTAGACCAAATCAACTGAAACCAAGCTTAAAAATGCACTCACCTGAGCTCAAGGAAGAGATAGAGACTGATGGCACTTCAAACGGTGGCTAGAATTGTTGTTATCGGAGTTAGGATCGATTTTCGATTTCTAGGGGAAAAACCGATCAAACAACGTCGGAAAAGGGAGCTTCAGGCGGCGGAGTGGGCTGGAGATGGAGGAGGACAGTTGAAAGCACACCGACGACCAGAAATCGACGTGACAGTGGCCGAAAATGGAGATGGGTCATCGGGAACGAAGAGGAAGAAGTCAATTACAATTTCGTAAATATGGTAAACTTTTTGATTTTGTAAAGTATATATGTATATATATATAACTTCAATTTATATTATAATAATATATGAATATTATATTCAAATTAATATACAACACACACATAATTAATAATATCTATATACATATACATATATATACACATATTAATTATTAAAACTATATAATATAACATAAATTTAATTAAAAATAAATCCTAATTAATTAAATGTGCATATATGCATGTATAAGTATATGTGTTAATACGATACTTAAAAATCGTACATGAACTCATGTAAATTCATAAAACTGTCCAAAATAATTAATATTTATTTATTTAAGTTTTAATTTCTCTAAAAATAAAACTTTCGAGAAAATTTTACGTAAAAAACTTAAAATAATAAAAAAATGACTTTAATAAATAATAAACTAATTAAATAATCAAAAATATAATTTAAAATTATTAACACTGTATATCCCGATACAATTTAAAATTATTTAAAAACTCAGGATATTATAAATGTATGCAATTCCATTAACTTAGTTATTGAAAATTTTTTATTGCCGTTGTAATTTTATTTAAATCAAATCGAATTAATTAAAATTTAATTGACTATAAATATCAGTAATTTACAAAAATAAATTCGTTTAATACTATTAGTAAATTTTTCTTTTAATAAAACGATAGAGACTGATAATTTGTGTAGTCGCGAAAATGTTTTTAATTAGCTGAAGCCTTAAACCAAGCAGTAGCAATGAAAAGAGAAGAAAATAGCTTGAGAAGAATTTCATGGATAAAGAGAACAACAGTTGCTCGAGAAAATAACAACTCATTTTCTCATACATTTTATTTTTTCGTGAAGTCAACAAGTCTCACATATATGTATATATGTTGAAGGGTTCAATATTCTCCTTTCATTGAATAAACTTTTAAAATTATGAAAAGTAAATTCTTAATTCTTAACAATAGATTAATTTTTGTAATTTGTAGAAGTTCTAAATCTATAATACATTATAATTGACAAAAAAAAAAAAAAAAATCTATAATGCATTACATTATATTCAGAAATTCATTTGATTGTGTTTAGTGATTCTTTTTCTCTAAGAAAAAAATAAACACCTATATTCAACTTTAGTTTTCTTTTCTTATTATAAAATTAAATAAAAAATTATAAAAAGTCAAATCTATATGTACACAAGGACATTAATACACATCGTGACCTATAAGAAGACAAAATTTTTTTGGGTCAATTACCATATTGCCCTCAATATTAATTAATTAACTTTTTTTGAAATTTTAATTTATTTTTAACACAATTAATTAAATTAATAAAATTAAAAATACACCGGATGAATTTATAATGAAATGATTTAAATATTAATAACTTAAAAAATAATTATTTTATTTATTTATTATTTATGTAATAATTAAAAAATAAAAATATTATGATAATTTATTATGTCCCGTAATGCACACGAACAATCATGGAATACTATAATAATGTGACAACCATTATAATTTAAGATAATATTTTATTTATTAGAATATAATTAAGAAACAGAAATTGAGACTACGATTTTAAAGTGACACCCTAAGATTTCAAAATTTTAGCTTCAATTCATGACAATACTAAAATTTAACCGTCAATTTCATGAGTAGGATCAACACCATTAGTTATAATAAGAACTCATCTTTTGTTAATACTAATAACTATCGGTTGTAACTTATAGTTCCTAACAAACAACACTAATAAACAAAAATTGAAAGAAAGGTTGAATTGCGGTTTTGGCTTTATATTTAGTTAAAAAGGTATGCAGGTGTTTACATTCAATCAAGTGTTGGAAGCTAGCTACTAGCTTCAGCCTTCAAGGAAAGGTGAAAGGCTTCTAGTTTAGTTTGCGGGCAGAGTGGGGACTGAATTAAAGACTGATTAGTTATGTTTGACATTAGAAATGAAAGTACACTATTCGACTTGGAGCTCATCCATGACGTGAATTGACGAGAGGCTATAACGCGTGCGGTGAGGATGGTCAAACAGATAGCGCTATTTCTCCTCGGCCTCAGCTTCACTTGTGTTACAATTAGTGACGCATAGCTTTGAGATTTGAGATGACGTTAGATTCTAGTAACTTATGATTTTGAACGGAAATGAAAATGTCACTTATTATCCGTTATAAATTAATATTTTATAAATTCATTTTATACGTAACTATAAGATGAGTTTGATATGTTTAGTGTTGGAAATATAATTTAAATTCAAAATCTATAATCTTGAAAGCAAGAAGCTCTTATTATTTAAATTAGATCTTAAATGTACTCTTGTTATTAATTTTGTAAGTCAATTATCAATTAGAGAATTACGTTATTTTAGTTGTTAAAAAAAAAGTTAAATAAGAGTAATTTAAATTGTTAACTCGATTATTGGTATAATCTTTAAAATTATACAAATTAATTGTTAATTTTAATATATGAATGGAAAAAAAAAAAAACAATAGAGCTTTATGTTCCATTGCCTAACGTAAAACTCTATATCATAGCGTGTAGTTTCTATATATTACTCAATCTTAATATGCAGGTGCTATCCATACAAAGTCAGAACCATCTTTTAAAAAGTAGCACACAAAAAAAAAAAGTGATATTTTTTGTTAGTTAATTTATTCTTAATTTTTAATAATATATAAAAATTTAAAATATATTATTGAGAATCGACCTTTTCATGTTGATATATAATTTAAATATTTTATATTTAATAATTAAAATATTTTTTATATTATAATTTTTTTTATACATAATACATATCCAATAGTACAACATAAAAATAAGGGCTACGAAAATAAATAAAAGATAAAATAAAGGAAACATGCTATTATGCTAATACATTATTCATCGCAAAGGATTAATTATATATAAAAATAGTATGACTCAGGGAAGTCACATGGTCCCACATATATTATAATAATCCTTGTTTTATTTTACTTATCAGCACATGAAGTCGTGAAAATGACATAAAACTCTGTCGTTCAATTTTTTTAGCCAGCAAAGTCTGTCGTTTTGCATCTCCAAAATTCCATTTTGTTTTTGTTTTTGTTTTTGTTTTTTTGCAACTGATAAATTGAACCACGTGGATAAATGAAGTCACAAACGTGGTCCCAAATAACAATAATAAATTTGGTCCAAAAAAAATAAAAATTAACAGTAATAAAAAATCCGAAAAGACAAACGTGTTTTATAAACTCTTATCTACAACTCAGCCGCAACGTGTATCCTTGCTTCTACCCTTTTGCGGCTTCCTCTTCAACGCGTCCTGGTTGACCTTCCTTTGCAATTCTTTTTCATATATAACACACAGACAGAGCCGCAAATTCTCAGATCTCAAGTCTCAAACACAAACACAGACAAAGGTTCCTTAATTAGCTAATTCAGACAAAACTCGAACTCACTCACTCACACACAATTAAGTGACTGAAACAAAAATGGTGAAGCACGTGACCAGAGCAATGGAGAAAGAGCAACCAGCAAACAGGAGCGATTCCAAGTACAAAGGTGTTCGTAGGAGAAAATGGGGGAAATGGGTGTCTGAAATCAGGCTACCCAATAGTAGAAAAAGAATTTGGTTAGGATCATACGATTCAGCCGAAAAAGCAGCGCGTGCTTTCGATGCAGCAGTCTTTTGCTTACGTGGCCATTCAGCTAAATTTAATTTTCCCGATAATCCTCCGGATATAATGGGTGGCAAGTCACTCTCTCCGTCGGAGATTCAAGTTGCGGCTGCTAAGTTTGCAAATTTAGAGCACTCGAAAAACGTTCAATTGGATCAATTATTCGAATTGCAGCCAGAATCTCCCTGTCCTTCTGTAGTTTCTGATTTGACAGTTCAGATAGAAGACAATGAATTGCCTATGGACATACCGTTTTTGGATTTATTAATGAATTCGGGTTCCGGTTCGACTAATTATCCATCGGATTATGGAATATTTCCGGGTTTTGATGATCTTTTTACATCGTTAACTGACTCTAGCCTTGGGGAGGAGAATTTTGATAGCCTCATATTTCAAGATTCATTTCTTTGGAACTTTTAAAGATTTTATTTTATTTTATTTTTGGGTCAGATAGATTTGGACAATTTTAGTACCCAATTCTACTGACAATTTTTTTTAGGTACTCAAAATGTGGATCTGTTAATTTTCTTTTTTTTTTTGGGCAAGGCCATGTTTTAGTATTTGGCATCTTGAGAATTGATGTTAAAATTCATGATACAATGTATAAATTTTTGTGTTTATAGGATCGATTTGTTAATTTTGGGTGTATTTTTTTATTGAGTTTTATTTTGAATGGATTCCTTTATTATTTACATTCTTTTTATCTTGCTCAATAGTAAAAAAATAGCGTTCAGCAAAATCAAATTGAAGTTGACAATTTTAATTCGTTTTATTTTTTGACTTTTGGTGAGTATTCAATTTAAATCAGTTTTAGTTTTTGAATCCTCACCTCTAAATGAGAGTACAGATTAAAAATGAATATTATATTTAATTACACTTTCTCTGATAAAGTTAAGGGATTTTTAATTCTTTTAAGGGTTTTGGACCCTCCTTGCACGAGGTAGGCAGGGCTTAACTTATTAAAATTGACTCTAAAAATATATATGACATGTAATGGAATATTTAAATGAATTTAGTATTAATAGTATATTCACTTATAATGCAAGACTCAATGTAACATATGTAAGTCAATTAAAAACATAGGATGAAGGAGTGTGAAAATAAAAAGAGATAAAAGAATGCAATGAAAATGCTTATAAGCTGAAAAAATTGTGCAATTCACATATTAATCTTTTGCTGCCATGCTTAAAGAAAATAAACCATGCTTCTTATAAAAGTGATTTGAAAACAACCAACAAGGTTATTTTAATTAATAATATTAAATTTATTTTTTTGACCTTTCAAAGGTAAATTGAAACTAGAATTAGAGGATATATGTAAAAAAAAAAATTCTAAAAATTAAACTCTTACAAAAAAAAAAAAATTGGTGCTTAACAATTTTACTTTAGTTCATCGTGAAATAAATTACATAAAAAATTAAATTTTATTAAAAAAATTCAGTAACTTGAGTTTGATATCTCAAACGTACATTCACTAGAAAAATATATTTTTTTAAATGCACCATATCGATGTCAAAAAATAATATGTAATTTTAATTATTCCAAATAAAATAGTGTATTTTCAAAATTATTAAATTGGAATGCTCAAAAGAGAAGAAAAAAAGAAATGGACACAAAAAAAAAGCAACTATATCATGGTTGCCTAATTTTATGGACTTACTTACACAAGCAAAACGCAAAACTATGCAATCAACAACCTTCTGCGGCTGCCGAAATAACACATATCCATAGCCCCATTGAACCGTCAAAACGTCACTCTCAATTAGCAGTAGCAGCTACGGCTTCTTCGTCATCACCGTCGTCGTCGTTCATCACCCTGCCCAAAATGCACCCACCTGTCCTAACAACGCAGCATGTCGCACACTCTTTCCAAGACACACACAGAATATATATAGATAAAATTTTATATATATATACACACTAAAATATAAAACTTACTAATTAATATAATAAATTGTAAATAAAAATGCAATGCAATGACAATAAACTGTTAAGTTTTATTTTCTAATTAATTATAATATTTTCAATTAAAATTAAAATATTCAAAATTTATTTGACTTTAATTAATTGAATTCTATTCAAATAAAATTATAGAGATAATAAAAAATTATCAATGTAACATAATATATAATGTAAATAATGAATAAACGATTAAACAAAAGAAAAAACAAACGTTAATCCCTGAACTAAACTCTCATTAAGAGAAAACAAAATAATACCTTCAATTAAATGTGATATAAAAACCATATCTACAAAAACCTAAAACAAGCTATTTATTTACATGAAGGTAAGATCAATCAACCTTAATTAAGGGAATAATATAAAAAAATTAAAATAAAAAAATCTTTAATAATAATAATAATAATAATAAAAAAAACTAAAGACTGTGAAAAAAAAGAAGAAAAACTAAAGACTATAATAATAATAATAAAATCTCCCCAAGTTATTGCATTTTTTTTATAATATTTATTTTGTTTACGCAATACAATTAATACATCCTTATTGTAAAATTATTTAAAAGTCTATCCATATCCGTACCACAATTATAACCACAAGCAGATGACTTAAAATTTAAAACACCTTAATCCAACGATCCAGCATTCTCCACCTGTAAACTCGGTTCCTTTTAAAAAATACGTGTCAATCTCACAAGTTTCCACGGCCTCATCTCATTTACGTCTCCGACTTCTCCACCTCTCGTCCAGTCGTCCTTTTATTTTCCCGCAGATCAAACGTACAGTTGTAAAAGCAGGGACGACGAGGATGGTGAGGCCGCCGAGTAGCAGCAGATACAGGGGCGTACGGATGAGGAAATGGGGGAAATGGGTAGCTGAGATACGGCAACCGAATAGCAGAGGGAGGATATGGCTCGGCTCTTATAATACTGCAGAGGAAGCAGCTAGAGCTTATGATGCTGCACTTTTTTGTCTACGGGGACCTACTGCTACTCTTAATTTTCCTATGAATCCTCCTGACGTTAACCCTGTTCAAGCTGACCTCTCCCCTACGCAGATTCGTGAGGCTGCGTTTCGGCATGCACGGAAAGATGAGGATACCGGGAGGGTATCGCCCGAGGTTTTGGGTTATCTTCCTGATGCAAAGCCTAGTGTAGAAAGTGAAAATTTGGACGGGATTTCCAGTGCGGCATTGTATCAAACAACTGGTGTGTGGACTGCTTAGGCTTAATAGTTGAGCTTTTTTCATTTTTTTGTTTTTTGTATTTTGTTAGCTGCTAGGCTCCAACTACTTTAGATGTCATTTTCTCAACTTACATAGTAATTTGGGTAGGAATTTTGTATGGTTTTGCGTAGAGAATAGACAGAGTGCAGAGATTTTGAAAGAAACAAAGAAAATCTTATCCTTGATGCAGAGTGGGTCCACATTTATTTTTGTGGGATGGTTATGATACCGTGCTTGAACCATATTGGTGTTGGTTTAATCGGTTTTTCTTCATTCGATCATTTCAAAATAATCATACATCTCTGTTGATTTTTTTTTGGGTTAAGAAATATAATTGCTGTTAAAATATTGGTGCTATGGGTAATTTTTTTTGGAAGTGGCCCCTTTGTTTCTAATTTTTTCTTGCAATTGAATTCGTCTGTCTTTGCAACGTGGTTTTCATTATTTTTCTATGCAACGAGCTTGTACTGCTAATCTGCCATTATTGCCAAAATTATTCACTCCAAATCTTGATTCTGATGCCTCTATGGAACACCTCTCTTTTCCAAGGCATGCCTGCAAAATGAGAAATTTTCAGAAACTGAAATTGCACATACAATTAAGTGAACAACTTTATTTATATTTTTCTGGTGTTTCACCTTTTTCACTGTGATAACACTATTACTGGCCTCAAAGTCACCCTTCTGAAATGAGCCGCAAGCCCCCTTTGGGTTGCCAAAGCTTGCAAATTGGATGTCTGAAATGATTCGCCCGTTGGGGCATGAAAGTTGTAAAGTGCTACCTTGATGTGCATTCCCACATATAGTTTCTGCTGTGACCATTTGGAAGGAAACATTTGATGGGTTTCCGCCTACTTCTTCGAACAAAATCAACGTATTTTGGGCCCCGTCCAGAAACGATCTTGGAACATGGTACCTGATGATGCAAATGTCATCATATGCAATGTTTATATCAATTTGATCTCTGATAATTTAAGTCATTTTGTTCATGAGGTGAGTACCATCTTTGAGTAGGATTGCCGCAGTTGCTCAAACATTTGTCCTCGTTATATGCTCCCCTGTAATCACATGAGCCACTGCAGCCTTCGGGGTCAGCAGTCTGTGTTGGCCAGAAGCGCCCCAGACTATGACCATTCACCCAGGCTTGACCCTTGCCCATGCCTTGTAAGTCCAACACCAAAGGTTCTGTTCCTGGGGGGTCGGGGAAGGTTGTCTACAGGCAACGGACGCAAATTGAAATGATCTATTTAATTGGTGATTAAGGATTAGCATGACCCATTAGATGATAATACCTTATACCAAGTCATGGCTCTTCCAACAGGAAGTTCATCAGATGTCCTGAAGACATCTCTATGTGGTGAATTTGGATCATAGAGTCGTTTTGCCTCGCCACTCAATCCAGTCTATCATTCAATAATCATAAGCTATTGGTTAACCTCTCTTCAAGATTGAAATCAGGTTAATGGGTTGTAGACACTATTAAATGGTAAATTTACCTTGTAAGCCCATTGGTTTGATGACAGATCAGTTGTAGTATTTCCATCAATCAACTGAACGGGTCCTCCTGCTATACCCTCAGGCCCCTCATCGAAAAATGCACCATAATTCTGAAACAACATTTAATATTTGAGCAGACACACATTGAGATAATTAAGACTAATGCAGGGCAGTTAAGGCATTCTACTGAATAGTTTCGCTAAACGTACCTGCAATCCAACTGTAACACTAAGCAACGTTATGACGTTTGGTCCTGGCCTCAGCAGTACAGGTTTTTCGAATGTGAAATCCTCCCCTGATTGAGAACCTATTTTTGCACAAATCAGACTGTAAATGGATCGAATGTAACACTTGTTATCCTAGTGATTAATTTGGAGTAAATGGGACTTGAACACTACCTACTAATCTCCGATTGACATAGGCATTAAGAATTTGGCCCGAAAACTTAATTCGCAAGGTTATGTTCCTCAGGGTGGTCGCATTGTTGATAACGCTGCATTACACGGATGTAACTGAAGAGAAGCACTTACAGAAGGTGTTTCCTGTACTGGAAATTCAGGCGATGAATCGAAATTACCTGGTCGTGTACCATAAGAAGTCGCTCTCATCAGAAGTTGCTGCTTTTTGTTCAAGAAGTCTGTTTACTACAAATTTACCATGTCCACCAAGGGTCTCCTTCAGATTCTCTGGTGCCCACATCCAGGAGAGCTTTTGTTGATTATCGCTCCGGTATATTTTCTTTACCATCAAGGAAGTCTGAGTATTAACCTGTAGAGAATTTGAAAAGCACAGCAAATGTTACTTTTTTGAGCATACGAAAGAAAAGATCCAATCAACTTGTCATGGTATATTCTTATACCTTAGCAGAGTTGAAAATTTCCTTGTTGCAACCTTGAAGACTTGTGACAGACCAGGCAGGCACAAAGTACTTGCCATCTTGTTGCAAATCAATATTGACATCTTCAGTAGTTTTTATATTGCTCAAGAAACAGAATCTTTCATTAGTAGCAGTGTTTGTGTAGGTTGTCAGCTGATTCACAATCAAGATATATATATATATATATGCGTGTGCGCAATTTATTTCCTTTCAGATTGAGTTTGACATATGTTTATAAATGGCATAGATCAATAGGTCACCATTCATATATACCTCAATCTGACCATCTAAAAATTTCTTGGTTGTAACAGAGCTGTTGTTATTAGTTAGAATCTTCTCTCCCAGTTTAATTGCTGCATGGAGGTTCTTGAGGTGCCCCCACTTCGGCTGATTTAAGTTCCCTATGCAAAAGTTCAAAATATTTTAATAGTGGTAAGTGGTAACAAAATCTTCATTTAGATATAGCATAGATAAAGATTAAGAATAGCGATTACCATATTCATCGAGAGGTGCATCATAGTCATATGATGTTGCTATTAGTGGACCTCCTGAAGAGCGTCCGAAGTTGGTTCCTCCATGATACTGAAAATAGTTCAGAAGAACAAGATTCAGTAATCTCTCCACGCAAGAAAACTAATTTTGTTTTCTTTTAAAAAAAGATCAAGTCATGATGGGATGGACTCAATCAGACCATATAATAATTCTGCAAGACTCCACCATTCTGAAAAAAACGTGCAACCGCAAACGCCACATCTTCAGCAGTTCTATGTGGGTCTCTCTGTCCCCATTTCTTGAACCTGCAAGCATGGGGTACAAGTTCAGTCAATTCATATGTTGATCAATCAGTTATGAGTTTAAAAGTTGACATAAATGGTGCTTTGGCCTGGTAATGTCAATAAAATTAACCATCCAGTCCAGTTTTCTGTCCACATTTTTGGACTCTTCGGATTGTTTGGCCAGAACTGATCGCAATAGAATCCATTACAGGTGTTGATCTGTAAGACCCAGAAAATTGAAAGGAGAAATCATTTAATATGCGTAAGCAAGGCAAGTGGAAATCTAAGCAGAAGAAGCAACATAGTAATGAAAACGAGCAGTTAGGTACCACAAATGGTGGAGCGTCAGCCTGGTTGCACATAATCCAAGGCACACCAATATTTTGGGAGACTGCCATTTGAGCACACCATTGAACATATGATTTTCCTGCCTCTCCATACCGACGCATTACATTCCCATACTCGTTCTCAATCTGTGCCAGAATTATTGGTCCTCCTTCTGATGCAAACAGCTTAGCTTCTTTTGCCATGTTTACTATTTTAGTGGTAAAAATTAGCATTTCGTTCTGTGCACAAAAGTATGTTAATATATATACAGACACAAACAAAAAGAATAAAGAAAATAAATTAATTAACTTGAACAAAACCTTGTAAATCTCATTGTCTGTCCTTAATTTAATCCCTGGAATATTGTGTAGCCATACAGGGAATCCCCTGCCAAGAAACAGATGAAATGTATATGTTAGTAACACTTGATTGTTTTTTGGATTTGTTGCCTCCGGTATCCATATAGGGCCCGACTATCCCAGAGTTCAAGCCGAGTGAACCCTGTAAGGGAGGGCAAAAGTCTCCCAATAACACTTGATTGTTATTTAGTCAGAAGAGATTCCAAGACAGGTACCCGTAATTCCATTCAGCGCAGGCATAAGGACCGATGCGAAGAATGCCATATAGTCCTGCTGCTTGAACTAGTTGGAAGAATTTAATGAAATCCAGGTTGTCAGTAAAGTCATACTGTCATAAAAGAGTAAACAAGAAGTTAAATGTAGTTTCTCTGGTAACATTATTGTAAATTTTTTATTGTCTCAATTCTCATTCACCTCTCGCCGGCGAGGTTCATGCGCATTCCAGAAAATGTACGTCTCAATTGCATCAAGACCACCTTTCTTAGCCTTCTGAATTAGATCAGGCCACATCTGTAAGCAAGCCAGAACCACATATAAATAAAAATTTCTTGTGCAGTGAGAACTGGAACAGCTATATTGATAAAAATTTAACATTTGGTGTGTACCTGAGGCGTGCTGCGTGGATAGTGAATTGATCCAGATAGAATAAGTTTTCGTTCGCCATTAATGATAATGGCTTTCGCATCGTATTCAACTGTACCTGCTAAGCATGAGCTCAGTAAAGTTAAGCCTGTAATTGCGAGAAGAATACTGATCCAAGAACTTGACATCTTTTCGCTGTCTATGTGCAATGCTTGTTGATTTTGGTTAAGTGTATGCATGAGGCTTTTATAATAGGAAATGATGCTAGCTAAAATACAACCTTATCAAACCTGTAAGATTAGCCATATATAGGCAACAATATATCACCATGCATATCCATTAGAAATGGCTCATTAGATGGAAAGTGTGAACATATATATTCATTATCTTTCAATGAATCTAAGTTAGCTTATTTTAATTTGTATTTAGATATATTCCCAATTAAATGTCACATAAAAGCAAAAAAATATTAATTAAAATTATATTATCACACTTATTTCTAAAACAATCTTTATCTTATAAGTCTTAAAATAAAACAAAGAATATATAACCTTACATTATTACTGAAATGCTAATTTATAGTAAAAAATTGAGTAACCAAATGACAAATACCAACTTCATTAAATTTAAAAAATATATGAGTTCGATTTTTGTTCATTTTGAAATAAAATCCTGAACAAAGTAAATTAATTAATTTAATTATTTTAAAGATACAAACTAACTTCCATACAAACAATTCAAATTAAATTTAGACCAACCAAACATGTGTTAGTTCTATAAGTAACGTACGTATCCAGCACAAATGAAGTTGTAAATAGTTACAAGAAATGGCAACTCCATCACTCATTTATTATTATAGTATATGTTGGACTTGAAGCAAAATGATAAAGACAGGCAAATTATTAGATAAGAATACACTTCTGTCCTTAATTAGCCTGTGTATCTTACGTATAATTAATAGAAGAAGAATGGCAAAGGGCTTCGTCTGCAAGATTCGCTAGAATGTTGGAACTGAACAAGTTAACCTGTTTTAATTCGTGTCCAAATTATTATATTAGTAGTATCCAACTGGTCAATTGAGTGAACTCTGTTGACTAATCCGACAAAGGACTAAAATGATTGTATTTCTTAATTACCTAATTAATTATCTAATTTTTTTATATGATCTGATGTCCCGTATCTAACTATTTTCAAGTTCAATTTGAAAAAGGATGTAAAATTTTATATACATTAGATAAAACTTGAATCCAAAACTTTATTAAAAAAATAATTTTTTTTTTCCATTTCAAACCAATAAATATTGATATCTAAACCCCTTTTAAATGCATTAGTCTTAACTGTCAAGCTATATTGATTTATATATTTTTGTTTGGTGGAGATTTGACCATTTTGGAGGATGAGTCCTTTGTTAGTGCACCATTTTATCACATTATAGTGGACAGCAAAGAATTTTTTCTTATCGGAAACGATTTTTATCCTTTTTCAACAAGTATATCTTGTCAAGCTTATTGCTTGCATTTCCATCTATTTATTTTAATTTAGTTGTCTTGTAGCATTACTGAAGGTCTTACATCAATTTTTTTCTTTCATTTTCTCATCTCACTTTAATATTGATGGCTATGTTAAAACTTACATATAATCGTCTCACGCTATTGTAAGAAAAAAACCAAGTTTTGTCTCCAATGAAAAACTTTCAACTGTTTTGCTTGAACTTGACAGATTTTACTGAGATTATGTTCTTTTGATATTCAAGGGCAATGATTTCATAGTTGATATATAACAAGCAAAATTTCATTTTCGTTGTGATTATTGTTAGATAATTGCAACAAAAATTTTGAAAAATCTACTCTTAAGGCGTGTATAAATCCTACTTTTTTAAAGATAATATTTGTAGTGTAAAATTTGCCTTAATGAAACTTGAGTGTTTGTAATAGTATTTTATGTAAAATTAATTTATGATAGACAATTAATTTCTGCAAAAAACTAACTCTTTATTTATATAAGATGACTGAGTGGTTACAATTTGGTAATAAACATGTTTATTTGAATAAGTAGATATGTTTCTTGGCAATAATCATATCTTTTTGTTAAAAGATATGACTATATGTGACTAATTTAAAAATGTCTAACAATCCCCCGCCATTTTCAAAATATAACCAAAACATTCATCTAACAATAAGTCTGTAAATTATGTACATAAATAATAATATCTTACAATTTGAACCAATATTAAGTGAAAGTTCAATATAACAAATCTAAATAATATGGTAGATTAAACTTTGTACCAGTTATTCTTATTGATAAGTTGTAGAAACATTCCACACACATAATTTAATACCCCATTTCAATTACACATATATAAATGACACATTAAAGGCCTTGTGTCTGTATCCTTCATAAGTACGTAGAGCCAAGCCCTTAAACTTCTTGAAGTGGTCACACTTCACATTTATGTAGGTGGATATATTAGAAGTACCCTTGCAATTTGATACTTTGATTACATGTCCATAGATCCATTAAGAGATTTAACTCACCCTTCATTTTCCTACAGGTTCTAAGCACTTTACATAGAAATTTAACATAGTGCTTGCAATCATTCTATTGATGTACTTTGACTTTTTGAACTTGAGACTTGGCGTAATACCAAGCGTCATAGTTGAGGTTCCATCAATAGTGATTTGACAAAATGGGCTTGAAACCATCCATTTTGAAGTTTTATTTACCATATCTCTTGGCAATGTCTTTGTTAGTGGATCGGCAAAATTTTGACTTGATCGCACATAATCTATTGTGATCACACCATGAGAGATTACTTATTTATTGTGATCACTTATGTTAGAGATTAAATCTTTAACATAACTATATCTAAGTCCAATATATCTTAACTTTCCATTATATACATGAGTATAAGCTCTTGATAGTGTTGCTTCACTATCACAATGAATAGATATTGGTACAATTGGCTTTGGCTATATCGGTATTTCATATAGCAAATCACATAGCCATTTTGCTTCTTTACTTGCGAAAGCTAATGCTATAAATTTAGAAGCCATAGTGGAGTTTGTTATACATGTCTGTTTCTTAAAACCCCAAGATACTGTACCACCTCCAAGCATAAACACCCACCTACTAGTGCTAGTATGATCTTCATGATCAATAATCCAACTTGCATATGAATATCCTTTTAATATCGAAGGATAACCACTGTAGATTATGCCATAACTCATAGTTTTCTTTAAATACTTTAGTACTCTATTGATAGCATGCCAATGCAAGTTACTTGGATTACTTGTGTACCTACTTAGTTTTCCAACTGTAAAAGTTATATTAGGTCTAGTACATGTCATGGCATACATAAGACAACCTGTCACTTTGGCATATTCTAACTGTGATAGTGGTTCTCCCTCATTTTTATTAACTTAATGCTGGGATCAAAGGGAGTAAAGGTAGGATTACAATTTGAATGATTAAACTTCTTGAGAACTTTCTCAATATAATGAGATTGAGTAAAAGTTATGCCATCTTTATCTCTCAATATCTTAATCTCAAGAATAACATTTTCCTTTCCCATATCTTTTATGGAAAAATTGTTTGATAAGAAATTTTTGGTATCCTCAACTTGTTTTAAGTTTGTACCAAAAATCAATATGTCGTCAACATAAAGACATATTATGACTCCATTATCACCGCAAAACTTGCCATAAATACATTTATTAGCTTGATTAATTTTAAAGCCATTAGCAAGTACTATTTGGACAAATTTATGGTGCCATTGTTTTGGTGCTTGTTTTAGTTCATACAAAAACTTAACAAGTTTGCACACTTTCTTTTCTTGTCTAGAAATAACAAATCCTTCAAGTTGTTGCATATAAATCTCTTCTTCTAAATCTCCATTTAACAATGCTATTTTCACATCCATTTGATGAATAACCATTTCATGGATGGAAGCTAATGCTACTAGCACTCTTATAGTAACTATTCGAGCTACTGGAGAATATGTATCAAAATAGTAGATCCCTTGCTTTTGTATAAAGCCTTTTGCCATTAATCTGACTTTAAATTTATCAATAGTTCCATCGACTTTAATTTTCTTTTTAAATATCCATTTGCATCCACTTTGTTTAGAACCAGGAGGCAGGTCAACCAATTTCCATGTATTATTTCCCATTACTGAGTTCATCTTATCATTAATTGCTTCTTTCCAGAAAGCTGCAACTTACAATTTCATGGCTTCCTTAAATGTTTGAGGATCACTTTCTATATTATAACAATATTGTATTTGATTGCTAACTGAGTCTCTTGTTCATTCTATAAGATATACAAAGAATTCTTCTTCATATCTTATTGGTTCCCTTTTTATTCTTTTGCTCCTTTGAAGTTTAACAACTTCTTGGTCATCATTTTCTATGATTTGCTTACCTTTATCCAAGTTTGAACCATTTTGTTTTGGAAATTTATCGTTAAGTGTAGGAATCAATTTAAACCTTTGTTCATTAAATATATCATCTCTTGATTCAATAACTGTATTAATTGATATTGAATCATTAGGTTCTATAACCATAAATCTATATGCCTTGCTATTATGTGCATATCCTATGAAAATGCACTCAACTCCCCTTTCTCCCAACTTTTCCCATTTGGGTTCAGGTACTTTTACTATAGCATGACATCCCTAAACTCTAAAATAATTCAAGTTTGGTTTTCTTTTATTCGATAATTCATATGGCATTATATTGCTACTTTTATTAAGAACTCTATTCAAAATGTGACATGTTGTAAGCATTGCTTCACCCCAAAATCCTTGGCTCAAACCAGAATTAGACATCATGACATTTATCATTTCAGTTAGCACTTGATTTTTCCTTTCTGCTACAACATTTTGTTGTGGTGTATATGGGGCAGTAATTTCATGAACTATCCTTATGGACTCAAAATATAAAGGATTATAGTACTCTCCTCCCCTATCAAACCTTAGACATTTTATAAATGTCTCATAATGCAATTCAACTTCATTTTTGTAGATTTTAAAATTTTCAATTACTTCATCTTTAGAATGTAACAAATACACATAAAAAAATCTACTAAAATCATTAATAAATGTGACAAAATATTTCTTTGCACTTAAGGAAAGAGTACTATGCATATCACACACATCATTATATATTAAATCTAATACATTTGATGTTCTTTCAATTTTTGGAAAAGTATTTCTAGTTATTTTTGTTAACATACAAATAGTGCATTTTTCGTGGTTTTGATCAATAGAAAGAATTGAATCAAGTTCAACTATGTCTCTAATTATTTTAAAATTAACATGACCTAACCTATTATGCCATAAATAAGGAGAATCAACAATATAGGCAAAAACACTACTACTATTATTATTAATGTGTACATTGACTTTAAATATATCATTACATAAATAACCTTTTCCCATAAATATACCCCCTTTAGATAACACAAACTTGTAAACCTCAAATACAAGTTTAAAACCAAACTTGTTCAAAATGCTACCCAAAATTAAGTTCTTTTTAACTTCTAGTACATAATACACATTTCTCAATATTAATTTTCTATGAGAAGTAAACTCTAGTTCTACATTACCAATACCTAAAATAGGTGTTGAAGTAGCATTTCCCATGTACAAAAAATACCATCAGCAACTTGCTCGATATTCTTGAACAAAGCAACATCCTTGCACATATGACGGGTTGCACTCGAATCTATCCACTAGCCCATATCATGATTTTCAAGAAGATTGATTTAAGAAATCATTGCAATCAAATTTTCATTTGCAAAAAGATCCTTTATTATTCATCTTTTCTTATTTTTTCTTGAAGTATCGACATTTGGACTTGTAATGTCCTTCTTTGACATAAAAATAACAACTACCCTTTTTCTTCTTTTTATTTTTAAATTTTTGGGTATTGTTATATTGAATTGTCCTCTTATTTGAAATTTTAAAGGGTTGTCCTTTTTTCATTATATGAACTTTAGAGATATGAGCAGAATGCTTTTTAGTCTCATCTTGAATTCGCATTTCCTTGCGAATTTCTTATTCTGCGCGAAGGCTATTAGCAAGTTGTCCAAGAGAAATATCTTCTTTCTTACGTTTTAAATTTCTCTTAAAATCTTTCTATGAAGGGGAAAATTTATCAATAATATTAGACATAATGATAGATTCATCCATATGCATATTATGCTATGTAAAATTATTAAGAATTCTTTCTAACTTATGAAATTGTACTATAACTGGCCTAGAATCATTCATTTTATAATTATTAAAACAAGAGACAATGAATTTCTTACTTGTGGCATCCTCTTGCATGTACTTACTCTCCAATCTCTCCGAAAGTTCTTTTGCAGTAGGCACATAATTGTAGATGTCAAAAAGTGAATCACTCATTGCATTCAGAATGTGTCCTCTACATATCTCATCATCAGTGTCCCGTTTTTGCCTCTTTCTTAATTCTATAAGAGTCTCATTGTCTTTCTCTTCCGGCTTTGGTGTGTTTAAAACATATACTAATTGTAGAGAAACTAATAGAAAATGCACTCTTTTTTGCCATCTCATAAAATTTCCACCATTAAAACGATCTAATTTCACTATACTAATTGCTAATTCTTTGCGTGTTGCCATGAATGCAGATTTCTACAAGAGAAATATTGCCTTTAGATTGTTAGACAACTGTTACAAGAATTTTTAAAAATCTGCTCCAAGGTGTGTATGAATCCCACTTTCCTAAAGGCAATGTTTGTAGTGTACAATTTGCCTTTAAGATATAATGAAGTTTGGGTGTTTGTAATGGTGTTTTATACAGAATTGATTTATGATAGAGAATTAATTCCTGCAAAAAACTAACTCTATATTTATATAAGATGAATAAGTAGTTACAATTTGATAATAGACATGTCTATTTGAATAAATAGACATATTTCTTGACAATAGTTATGTCGTTTTATTAAAAAATATGATTATATGTGACTATTTTAAAAATGTCTAACAATTATAATTGACACTTGAAAATATGCAGCCTCTACGGTCGCAAATCCTTGGAAAATATATGTACATAAAGCCCCCCACACCACACTTGATGTTAAGGTTATGTGCAGTGTTGATTACCCTCCATATAACACCAGTTTCATTTTTCTTATTTTTCATTTCGGATTCGACTTCCTGAGGTTTTCAGCAGTGAGCTTGGACAGCTAGCTTCTTCTTGCTAAGGCCCTAAGGTCCATTTACCACATATATTTCATCTGACACGGTCAATGAAAGCTTTCTTTCCTCAACACGAATTCCTGCAAATACACAACATTGTTTAATTGCCTTAGTATGCATCAGAATGCATACAGATTATGTATTTTGCTCAATAAACAACATTTTCCTCTACCTTGTCAACTACTTGCACACTATTAACCGTGTAGAGTAGCTCGGTACATTGCCAAGACTTACAGAACAAGATACATAGATAAAGTTCAATAAACATGTTATATAATTTTTTTAAAAAAATCAGAAACAAGAGAGGAACATTTTGAAGTTTTAAATAAATTCTTGGCCCAAATTGAGAGATATAATTTGAGGTTTAATCTGAAAAAATGTGTTTTATAGTTACTTCCGGAAGACTATTAGGGTATATAGAATCTCTTTTACAATTGACTGTGGGATTGAATATGTTCTTACTAGTCTGCTATTTTTCTGACTCCAAACATAGAAAAACTTAGATGAATCTATGAAGACTAAAAATAACCCTTTTGGAATGAGCCATAGCATCCTTGGGAATTACCAAAGTTTGCAAATTTAATTTCTGATATTGTTCTTCCGCCTTGACAGGACTAACTCCAGCGTGCTTCCTTCGTACGCATTTCCACAGATAGTTTCAGCAGTAACAATCTCAAAGGATACGCCTGAAGGATTTCCACCCACTTTCTTCAAACGAAAACAATGTGTTTTCTCATTGCTTTTCAGGAATCACCTTGGAACATGATACTTGACAGGATTATAGTAATTTTTATCATTAGGTAACTAACTTCATTATTGTTTCGAGGTTTCTACCATCTTTGAGTAGGATTTCCGCAATTGTTCGCACATTTATTACCATTATATGCTTCCCAGTAGTCACATGTGCTACTGCATCCATCAGAACTAGCAATTTCTGAAGCCCAATAGCGACCAAGGCTCCTGCCGTTTACCATTGTAGGTCTGTACCTGAAGGAGAATTGAAGGTGGTGTCGGACAAGTAAAATATCAATAACATTAATTACAACATACATGTTTTAAAAATCATATTCACAAATAATGATTTGACATTTGTGGGAACATATATCAGGGACGGAAATCAAGAAATGTACCTACAGTCCATGTGATGGTTCATTTAGTGGGCACTATTGGGGGCCATTTATTCTAATGCATACAGATATTATATGTTTGGCACAGTTTTTCAATGTTCTTTACCAGCAGCATGCTCAATTAATAACAATTGCGGAAAAATTGATTACAGATCAGGATAATAACCCAAAAAAATTGAAGAACAAAGAAGATGTTTTATTACAAAATGATAATGCTGATAGCTACATTATTTTTGACATTAAAGTATCAAAATACCCTGACCAAAAAGGCTCTACCCTAGCTAGATACAAAATTGGTTTTTAACATAGAACCTCCACGGCTAGTCTGTTGACACTGACACTACTGTCGCAACTAGTTGATCCAAATAATTTCTTTGAAACTTCAAGAGTGCACGTCTCCTTCCCTGTACAAGCCTGAAAAAAAAAACAAACAAATATTAACAATGAGCAATTATTAACAAGTTAATCATTTGGTTAAGCAAATAAAAAAATTGTTAAATTAATTATAACATGCCTTTTGAACTATTGACAATGCATCTTCTGTTCCTTCGCAACTTCCTTTAACTGTGGAACCACATGTTCCTTGAGGATCACCAAAACTAGCAAATTGGACTGCTGAAATGGTTTGACCAGGGCATGATACTTCTATTACTTCTCCTTCTTCACCACTAACACATGCTACTCCAGTCACGACTGTTTGGAAGTTTACTTGTGAAGGGTTTCCACCAAACTCTTCAAACAAAATTAAGGTATTTTCATCATCTTGTAAGAAGGAGCGCGGAACATGATACCTATTATATTAATTTAATACAAAATCATTAAATTTGAAAAAAATATTTTGAATAATGAGGAAAAAATAATAATAATAACAAATCTCTCTTCACCATCTTTGAGTTGGTTTTCCACAGTTGCTAACACATTTATTATTGTCATAAGAACCTCTATAATCACAAGGCTCATCGCTACAACCATCTTCAGCAAGGAAACTTGGCCAATATCTTCCAATGCATTTTCCATTTATCCAAGCCATACCCTTTCCCAATCCTTGCAAATCTACCACTACTGGATCGGTTCCTAATGGAGCTTTGAAAGTGGTCTGGAAAAATTTTAAATGGAAAACACAAATGTAACAACTTAAACATATAATGAGTGATCAATAGTAAATTTATAAGTTAGTATACAATATAATATGATGTATATACCTTGTACCAAGTGAGCATTTTGTTTATGGGGAGTTCTCGCTCTTGCCATTTAGAAGCAAGCTTTGAATCAGAAGTGTACAGTTTATTGTCCAGGCCATCCAATCCAACCTTGTAAGACCATCTATGAGCAGATAAATCTTTAATAATAGTTTCATCACCCTTACGTCCAACCAACTCAACTGGACCAAGAACTCCAACTTGGACCAAATCAAAATTTGCTCCATAATTCTGTTAACAAACACAAACGAAGATCATTAATTTTGTTACCTTACTCAAATGTACTTGAATAAATTCATTGATTGATGTGATAAATACATACCGCTAATCCAACTGTAGCACTAAGTAAGGCGATCAAGTTTCTTCCTTGCTTCAGCTTGACATCTTTTTCAAAGACGTATTCGGACACACCATACTTGGACCATTGAGAATCTAATTAATCAACACAAACAGACGTTGGTTCAGCCATAAATAAATTAATAATATCAATTTTTCAACAACTGAAAACCAAAAATGCCTCTCTTAATACTTACCAAGATATTCCCCATTCACATATACATGAAGAACGTGGCCACTGCTGTTGACTCTAATGGACATATTATTACTCCAAATCAAATCATCTTTCTTGAGCTCCACACTGTTATTAATTGACCAAAAAAAATTAGCGAGTTTAATTTAATTAAGTTTAACATTAACGTTGAAAGTTGATTTTACCTTGTCATGTACCAAAGATAATCACTAGCATCATTAGCTACTTCTTTTTGATCAATTATTTGTTTAGCATGAACATGTCCTTGCCCCAAAAGTACAGTCCTATCAACATTCTCAGGCCTCCATGACCACTCAAGAGAATCAGGTTCACCGTCAGCTTTGTTTTCTCTCCTTACTATCACTGAAGTTTGAGTTTTTACCTATAATTAATAATCAAGAAAATAATTACTTTAAGCAAAATACAAAATCAATAACTAGAGAAATTAAAGATTACAATAAACAAATCACCTTGGCAGTATTGTAAGCAACATTTGAGCAATCAGGAAGGATACTGACGGACCATGCAGGAATTGTGTATTGAATCCCTTTGAAATCAATAGAAGCATCTGATGTTTCATTTGCATTGCTAAGAAAGCAACTCATTGCTTTATCCGTAGTGTAAACAGTGGCCTGCAAAGCAAGCAAAAATAAATGTAACAAACAAACATGTCTCATCTATTAAATTCGTAAAAGAAAAATTTATATAACAGCATGTTACCGTGACAGAATTGTCATAATCGACAGAAGAAACAACCCCCATAGTAAGGCTTTCTTCCATGGAATGCAAAACATCATGAAGCTGTTTTAAGTGACCCCATTTTGGTTGATTCAAATTCCCTAGTAGATGGTTAAATGATTATAAATGAGAGCCCAGTTCGAAAGAACATTATTGAAAAATAAATCAAAATGAGAAATTGTTACCATATTCATCAAGGGGTGCATCATAATCATAACTTGTAGTAATGTAAGGACCACCGGCAGTTCTACCAAAATTAGTGCCACCATGGTACTAAAAACATAGGCAACACAAAAGATTAATGAACCAGAGAATTAATTATCGTATATTGGTAAAAGCTAATAAAACTGCTAAAAGATCAATTCAACTAAATCAATACAAACCATGTAGTAATTTTGGAAAGTGCCTCCCAATTGATAAAATCTAGCAACAGCAAAAGCGAGATCCTCGGCAGTTCTATGTGGATCCTTGCCACCCCAGCTTTTGAACCAACCAGTCCAGTTCTCAGTCCACATTTTTGGACTATTTGCATTGTTGGGTGAAAATTGGTCGCAGTACCAACCATTGCATGTATTTATCTGATGACGTAAAATGTTAAAGTTTAATCATTAAAGAACAACTTTTTTTTGAATACTACTTCTTTTGTTCTTGAAGAAAGATGTAGTCGTAATAACAAACCATTGGTTCTGGAGCATCGCTTTGTTGGCACATAATCCATGGAACTCCAATGTTAAGAGAATCAGCCATATTAGCACACCAGTCCAAGTACGCCTTTCCTGCTGCTCCATAGGAGGACATCACATTCCCATATTCATTCTCAACCTATCAAAATGGCTTAAAATTAGCTTTGAACTTGAAATCGGAAAAAAAAAGTGAGAAAATGCAAGACTATTTGGTTCTATACCTGGGCAAGAATAATTGGACCACCTTGTGAAGCAAAAAGTTGCTCTTGTTTCATCATGTCAACTATCAATGACGTGAAGTTTTGCATCTCATCCTAAATTAAAAGAAAATAGATGTTAGACATAGAAGTAAAAAAAAAAGTAACAAACTAATAAAAATATAAAAGGAATAAAATTTACCATAAACACACTGTTTGTAGTGCGCAGCTGAATGCCCGGCATGTTGTGTAACCATACTGGAAAACCACTAATAAATATACAAAATCAGTTAATTCAGTATCACAATCAATTAACATAGGCAAAGAAGAATGTAAAAATTAAAAAAAATATATATATATATATATACCCGTAGTTCCATTCTGCGCAAACATAAGGTCCAATTCGAAGAACAACATATAATCCTTCATTTTGAACTGTCTTAACGAATCTTACAAGATCAAGATTACCAATAAAATCATATTGACGATGCAGTGGTTCATGAGCATTCCAAAATACATATGTTTCAATAGCATCTAATCCACCTTCCTTTGATTTCTTGATGAGGTCAGGCCACATCTATCCGAACAAAATGAAGTATCATTTAAAAAACTGTATCAACCACGGTACAATATTAAAATTCTACAAAGAAAAGACACTGAAACTTACTTCAACAGTGCTTCTTGGATAATGAATAGACCCTGAAAACAAAACTCTACGTTTCCCATCAATGGTTATTGCTCTTCCATCATGTGAAACAAGTGTAGCAGAAACCAAGTTAATAGTAAAAAAACAGAAAGAAAATGCTAGAAGAAGGACCTTTGAAGAAGAAGGCATTTTGTTGTTCATGCTTAGGTCTACGTTTGAGAAAAGAGGTATGGCATCAATTTATATATTGCATGATGAAACAACTTCTCCTTAAGTTCACTGAAATTAAATTTAAATTTTTAACAGCTCTCTAAATCTAAACAATATGATTTTGGGACTCACTAAACGACTGTAAAGATATTTTTCTGGATAATTATCCTCTCAACTTGGATTTCCTTCAATCTTATGTCTCAACTAACTCATGATATATCTTTAGATATTTTTTTTTATTACTAAATAGATCCTACAGATGATTTGAGTAACAATTCTTCCTTTTTAAATCAAATAATGTAGAATAGGATAAAAACTGTTCAGTATGCCCTTAGACAATTTTAGATATTTTTTTTAATTCATCACTAATACTAACATCAAAGACTGACATTGCATGCTCTTAAAAAATTAACTGAAATTTCTGAAAAATTGACATTGCATGCTTCTAAAAAAAATTACCACTGAAATTTCTAAAAAATCAAAATTTTTATATGGGTGCTATCAACACTATAAATTAATATTATGAATTATTAACTATTTCTCGAGAAAACAAATATCAGAAATCATTATATTCATTTTAATCCAAAGGAATTATAGGTTGATATATATGCTAGTTTTGACAACGCTAGATTGATTATAAAACATAAACGCTACTTTAATTTTCTTTAACAGGATAAAAGAAATTGATTCAATAGTTGCTATAATAATTTTTCTGTTATAACTGAAAGATTACGATGTGTAATGTGTAGTAACTTCAAACGAATATGAAATTGCTATTGACTAAAAAAATGAAAATTTTATGCACACCTTAGAAGTTCTATAAAATTTTTTTTTGCTCACCAATGCATTTTGTGAAATATTGATCAATTATTAATAATTAGCAGGTAACTCGAATGTGATATATATTAAAGACCTTGATATTATATTTTCGATAGAGAAAGCTCTCATATATACGGAGATTTTTATTTTTTACATTAATATTAAAGAACAAATTGATGAGGATTTCATTTTATAGGTAATTTACACTTCTCAAATGGACTATAGTTTATAACACTGGCAAAGTATATAATATAGATGTATCTAACAAATTGATTATTATAAGAAAATGATGCTAAGGATAATGAAATCTAATGATAATGTAAAGATTAAGCTCCATTAATTTGATGGAAATAAATGTCTTTAACACAAGTACTAAGAGCTAACAAATTCAAATACCTAGCCTAGCAAAAGGGGATTGACTCAACAAAAAGGATTATCATATTAATCCAAACCTAACCTAACTTAACCTAAAAAAAAGGAGATTGACTCTGCCAATGGATGAACTATAATAATAAATCAGCAAACGGCCTCCACAGCTAGAGTATCAACAACATTGCTTTCACAACTTGTGGATCCAAGTGTATCTTTAGAAACTTCAATTTGGTAAGTCTCTTTGCCAACACATGCCTACAAAAATGTAACACAACACAAAAATATTAAATTAATTAGTAAATGTGATCATATAACACAGAACATCTATAAAATGATGAGGACAGTTAGGCTGTGAATGTACCTTTTCGATAATTGAGGAAGTATCATTTAATCCTTCACAAGTTCCTTTGACAAAGGCACCATTGGACCATTGAGGATTACCAAAACTAGCAAATTCAATTCCTGAAATGGGTTTACCATTGCATGATACCTCAATTGTTTCCCCTTCAACACCACTACCACTCACTTTTCCAACTGTGATAGTTTGGAAATTGACCTTTGCTGGGTTCTCACCGAATTCCTCCACCAAAACCAATGTATTTACGTCATCTTTCAGGAACGATCGAGGAACATTATATCCGTAAATAAAAAGAAAAAATTTAGTTGATTGAAACATCATTAAATAAATGAAAGTAATAGGTGTAAGGTTTGTTACCATCTTTGAGTGGACTTGCCACAGTTAGTGACACATTTGTTATTGTCGTAAGAAACCTTGTAATCGCACGTCTCACTGCAGCCATCCTCGTCGGCAAGAAAGCTCGGCCAGTATTTTCCAATGTTGTTTCTATTTATCCAAGCGAAACCCTTCCCCATCCCTATCAAAGCCAACACTACTGGGTCTTTTCCAAGTGGAGCTTTGAATGTGGTCTAATAATTTCAAAAACAAATTTCAAGAATATGTCATAAACATATAAATTATGTCCGAATACTGTGTGTATATATATATAGTTGCTCACCTTGTACCAAGTCATCATACGATTTGTGGGAAGATCTTGCTCTAGCCATTTGGAGGCATAAGCATGAGGTGAATCTGAACTAAATAGTCCATTGTTGAAACCTTCCAATCCAATACGATATGACCGTCTATGCGAAGATAAATCTTTAACAATTTTTTCTTCACCCTTGTGTCCAATCAATTCTACTGGACCAGAAATTCCAGTTTGTATCTTATCAAGCATGGCACCAATTCTGTGAGAATCAGGAAAAGGAAAAAAAAACATCAAATGTAAAACTATAATAATCCATAGTATTTGTTTGTCAAAATAAATAGATTAATTAGTGACGCGGGGCAAGTTTTGGAGTAATTGGAATCCAATATTATTATTATTATTATTATTAGGATTTTATTTTTATTTTAATTTAGTAGTGATTAGAAATTGGCTTTCTTAAGAATTTGATTTCTCACCTTAGTTAAAATTGTCTTTATTTTATTTTCTAATTAAAATTAGAGTTAAAGTTGGTAGGTTTGTGTCACCCTATAAATATGTAAGCCTTAGACTATGTGAGGAAGTTTTTTTGTTGAATTAATAAATCAAATTATTATTTTCCCTAAATTTCGGTATTTTTGTAAATCGACGAATTCTTGGATGTCTATTTTCTGGTATTTATGCTCAAATCAACAAGTTGTAGAAAGTTGTGCACAAATCAACGGCTTGCAACATTTATCTCTTTTAATCAAGACTTTCGCTATATCAGTTGTTATCAAAGCCGACGTTCGTTCCTAGGTTTATTAAAAAAAAAAGAAAACAGTTATGGCATAAAGGAGACAACAACCGCAACACTTGGATGAGGTATACAAGCGTGAGGCTAATCAACGAGTTGAACAGCTATTTTAGCGAGATGAACAGACAATGGATCAATTTGAGTAGATGATGGAACAAATGATTGAAAGAATGGATGCTCTTTTGGCCAAGCAGAATAGAAACAATTCATTCCCACAAAACAATAATAATTTTGTGGGTAATTCTAATGGAGAGGTTAATAACGAAGAGGAAGAAAAAAAGTATTATAAAGAGCTCTTATTTTTTGATACTGATGATGATGAGGATGAAAATGTAATTATTGGAGATGAATCAATATTTGATAAAGAGTATGAGGGTGATGAGGAATATATTGAATTAATAATAATAATAATAATAATAATAATAATAATAATTTGGAAATAAAAAATTATAAATAGCTCTCTGAATTATCTTAGCGGTATTATATCCAACATTTTTGCAATCAGTAAGAACACTAACAGACCATGCAGGAATTTCAAATTTAGTTCCTTGAAAATCGATAGCAGCATCTGATGTTTCATTTGCATTGCCAAAAAAACAACCTGACCCCTTCTCGGTCGTATATATGGTCGCCTAACAAAAAATTATTTACAAATATTTATAAAAATTAACTAAAAATAATATTTACCGTTTATAAAAATTAACAAAAAATAATGCTAACCGTTACAGAATTGTCGTAGTAAACTTTGGGGACATTGCCATGAGTAAGTGTGTATTCCATAGAATGCAAAATATCATGGAGTTATTTCAAGTGGCACCATTTCGGCTGATTCAAATTACCTGTTTAAATTTCAATGATTTTTATAATCAATGGTAATTTAAAAATAGAAAAGAAATTTTAATTTTAATTTTATTTGCCATATTCATCTAGAGGAGCATCATAATCATAAGAAGTGGCTATATATGGACCACCGGCTGTTCTTCCAAAATTAGTACCTCCATGGTACTAAAACATAGAGAATTATGTATTAAAACTTTATTCACAAGGACCTTTAATTTACAAGATTTTTAATTTAATCAAATATGAAATAAACTATATATTAAAAATTTATTCACAAAACCTTTAACTTAATTTAATCAAGTATGAAATAAAATTAATAAACATACCATGTAGTAATTTTGGAAAGTGCCACCAGTTTGGAAAAATCTAGTAACTGCAAACGCTACATCCTCAGCAGTTCTATGAGGATCCTTACCGCCCCAATTCTTGAACCAACCTGTCCAATTCTCAGTCCACATCTTGGGCTATTTGCATTGTTGGGTGTAAATTGATTACTATACCAACAATTGCATGTGTTAATCTGAAATTTAATCACAACATGGTTATTGATTAAACCTTAGATACAAAAAATATACATAAACAAAAGTTGCAATTTTAATTAGTATATCAAATTGACTACCATTGCTTGAGGAGCATCACTCTGTTGGCATATGATCCAGGGAACACCAATCTCAAGTGATTCTGCCATATTAGCACACCAATCTATGTATGTCTTTCCTGCTGCTCCATATGACTTCATAATATTTCCATACTCATTTTCAATATGTAAAATAATATTAAATACAATGGATATCTTATTTATATACATATATCAGAAATATTGATATTAGAAATATTAAATAAAGATATATAACTGAACAAGGATAATAGGGCCCCTTAAAAGTAAAAAGATTTTCAAATTTCATCATATCTACTATCGAAATTGTAAAATTTTGCATCTAATTCGTAAAGATAGAGTTCGCAGTACGAAATTCATTTCTTTTTTTCCTCTTTTTCCAGAACTCTGTCTGTAATTTTCTTTTTTTGCGAAGTCTTTTTTTTTTTCACTTCCAAAAAGTCCCCTCTCGCTCTCTTTTTTTTTTCTTTTTATTCACCTTCTTAGTCCATACCCCTATTACCACTCCTTCATCATTGCCTTTCCTAGCCCCACTCTTCTCCCAATGTCATCTTTTCCAGACCAGAGGCTAAATTATAGAAGAGGTGGGCCCACCAAGTTGGCTGTTGTAATGATCCAATATTTTTTAAATTATTAAAATATATTTTGAGATATGTAGTGTTAATAAAATTTTAAATTTTTATTTATTATGATTATTTTATTGAGATTTAAAAGTTAGTTTATTGTTAAGTATTATTTATTTGTTTAATAATATTATTAAATTATAATTATTTGTGACTAGTATTTATTTATTTTATGTTAAATATTTTTATTACATAAAATAATTTATTTGGAAGTTTTATTATTTAAAAATATATTAAATTTATTATTATTATTATTATTATTATTATTATTATTATTATTATTATTATTATTATGTGTTATTATTATTATTATCATTATATGTGCATGTATGCATTTGTTATGTGTGTGTGTGTTTGTGTTAGTGTGTGTTATGTATATAAATATATATGTATATATATAAAATAAAATAAATAAAAGCAAATGTGGGTCAGGACATTTTCAATATTGCCAATTCTTTTTCCTTCTTCTCTTTTTCTTTCTTTCTTCCTTCTCTTCCCATTTTTTTTTCTTCTTGTTCTTCATGTTTTCCCGAAACTTCTAATAGCTCCTCACCATTGCCGGAGCAGCCCCAAACCACCACCTGTTGTCACCATCAACTCCTCTCTCCCTCCTCTACCTTCTCGTCACCTGAAAGCTGTTGGAGTGCCATCGGAACACGCGAAAATAGCAGCAACAGAGAGGGAGCTCATTCGTCGACGATCTTGATTCCAGCCACCTTAGCTCACGATTCTGGTGTCTTTGGAATCCTTGAGCTACAAGGACTTCATTTTTAAGCCTGGTTCAAGCTTAAATCTAACCATTTGTGAGTTTTTTCTAAGTTTAAGTTTATGTCTATTTTGGTTTTTGAATTTTTTGAGCTTGAATTTGTATGAACCATGCTTAGTGTCTTTGTAAATACTGATGTGGGAAGCTTGAGCTACTTAAATATATTTTTTGTTAGATTTTTAGATTTTTTTTAATTAATTGGGTTTTGATTTTCCGGCGAGTCACTGTTCTGGTGACCTCGCCGAAAAACTTTTAAAATATCATTTGTGAAGGAAGTTTATGAAAATTATGTCCCGATTATTTGCTATGAATTTTTAAAGGTTTATGTCAAAAATTAATTTTTGAAAAAATTATTATAACTTGGTGAATTTTGAAAAATTAATATAACTTGGTGAATTTTGTATGTCAATTGATATTATTGTTAATTAGTGTGTTTTAAGTAATTTTAGAATAATAATTAGTACTAAAATAATTTTTAGCAAATATTTACTATTATGTGATTTTTTTAGACTTATAGGTAAATTATGTGTTTTAATTTAAATTATAGTTAATGATATGTTTTAAATAATTTTGGAATAATAAATGGAATTAAAATAATTTTTATGAATTATTTACTATTTTTAATTAATTAGTACTAATTTTTGAAAATATATTCAAATAATAATTTTATATACTATTTTTGTGATTAATTAAGTTTTTAACTATTTTTATTTTATATTTGGACTATTTAAGTAATTTAATTGAAAATTTTACTATTTTATGTTGAATAATTGAAAAATCAGATTTTTATTAATAATATATAATTTATTTGAGATTTTATTTAGTTAAGGTGAAAATATATTTAATGGTTTTATTTTTTAAATAAATTGTATTTTGGTATTTATTGATATTTATGGAATTTAATGATTTTTATTAAATATTGATTTGTGGTGAATTGTAAACCTCGGTTGGAAATTTGAGTAGTTTGGGGTCCCAACCCGAGGTGTTGAGCTTTATGATATTAAAAGTGTATTTTCTTACAGGATCGGCTCTACTTTTTAGTAGAGAGATGTCCGTTTTACAGAGGAGACTCTGTCAATTTTTTGATAGAATTCTCGTAAAACATGACATCGGGTTGATCCTGAGTTTTTATTTTTTTGTTGAGTTTTGATTCTTAGATCAAGTCTTTCTTTAGAATTCTTAGAGTTGAAGTTAGGATTATATTATGATTTTATTATTATTTATTTTTTCAACTGCGTCGAGACTGAGGCCTATCGGATCAAGCCCGTCGAGTCAGTTTCGAGGAGCGCAAACTTGTGAGTTATTATTTTATATATGCATTGCATATAGGATGCGTGATTATGAGTATTGATGTTTTTAATATGTATTTAAACATGAATTGTTCAATACATTTTTTGTATACTTTTAGTATACTTTGATATATTTCGATATATATGCAATGTATATGCTTGATATATTTTTAATATATATACTTGGTATATTTTTTGTATATTCATAGTTTATTTTGGTATATATGTGCCATATATATCTAGGATATTTTTAGCATATGTTCGATATATTTCTGATATATTTTTCTTCATTGGATGCCATTTTATTTTAATTGTGCATTTTATTATTCTCCATAAATATACAGTTTTATATAAATGATATCGATAGAACGTGCTACCTAGTGGGCTGCACTAGGACTGTGTACGTACTGATGCGATAGGTTGAGTTTATGAAATCATTTAAAGTGAAATTTGATTGATCGATTGTTAAGAATTGATGTGATTGAATAGTGTGATTGTGGGAGCTCGGTTGACCTAGTGTCTTGGGGCAAATCACACTAACAGTCAGACTGTGGGAGCTTGGTTGACTTAGTGTCTCGAGGCCAGTCTACTGTCCAAAAATGGAATAAGAGAATTACTTTGGAATTAAGTGAGCTTGATGGCTAGTGAGATATTTTGATTAAGATTGCAGATATCTAGGGTTCTATTTGATCCTTTATTTAAATAAATGTTTTCTACATTTATTATTTATATAAAAATAGATTTTAGCATCTGTGTGAAATGCGTGTATATATATATATATTATTATACTGATGTTTGACTGTATATGACTTAGGTTGCATGTATTTATATTATAATAATTCACTCAGTGAGGTCTGACTTCCCTCAATATTTTTTTCAGGAGATTCTTCTTCAAACCTCACCAGTAGTGCTTTACACCGATCTTCTTTAGCCCCAGCTAGACTATATAATTTTATTATCTGAACTTTTATTATACTCTAGAAAACTATAGTGGTAGTGTATTGTATCATTAGTATATTATTTTAGTTAGAGACTTGTCTCTAAATATTGTATGAATATTTTTATTTTATGAAATGATATTTAAGTATTTATTTTTATATCGATTTAATTTTTAATTCTGTCATATTTTTATTTATTTATTACATGTGTTTTTATTTTAACTTGCTACAGGTTTCAGATTTGAAAGAATTTTTGTTTCCTAGCTCCAATCATAACTCCCGGTTTGGGTCGTGATAAAGTTGGTATCAGAGCCTAGGCTATTAGTGTTGTAGACTCAGGATTTCAGAGTTGTGTCTTCTTTGAAACTACTACAATAAATTAGGTTTGATTATGTCTTCAATAAGTTTTCCTTGATTTAGTTTTCCGTGTAATCATTAAGTTGTCTGTTTATTGTCTATCTTATCTAAATCTCGTTGGTTTTTGTCTTTTCAAAATGAGGAGGCCAGCGCGTGTCGCTTCACCGGTCATTGAGGCCGAGGATGATGAGTCCTTTTAAGATGAGTTTTTACCTCCAGAGCCGCCATCAAGGCGTAGAGGTAAAGGTAAACCTCAAGGAGCGACAGGTTGCTATAGGCAAAGAGAGTTACAGGATGAGGAACTTGTAGAGCTAGAGTTCGAGGAAACTGAGATACCTCCAGCCACACTGTAGATGCAGCCTGCCTACCAGCAGGGTATGTTTGACCCTAAGGCAGTGTTGTTCTACATCAGAGTGGGCCGTATAGCTTTTGATAGATTTTCTGCATGCTATTGAGACGAGGACTCAAATTACTCACACCAAGTACCAGCGAATTATGATTGTCGAGCTATCAGTTGAGGGACTAACCTTGGATTGGTTTGTCTAGATGATTCAGCCACATATGATGACAATGACTTGGGCGCAATTTTGAGAGAGATTTATATGGAGTTTCTATCTTGAGCCACTGCGGATGAGCTACAAACTTCTGCTAACTAGCATCACCAAAGGTGACAGATCTGTTGAGGAGTATACTAGAGAGTTCTTTAAATTGGGTAGATATGTAAAGGATATGATGCGAGATCAATATTTCACTGTTACGACATACGTCACTGGTTTGGATTTTACTTTTATTGGGATGCCTACTGCAGGCCTTACTCTCGAGTCTGTGGTAGAGTTAACCAAGGAGATAGAGCTGAGATTGGTCAGGAAAGGAGCTATGTTTACTTACTATCAGCTGGGAGGTGTTTAGTCAAGAGGATTTCAGAGTACACTATTCCAGACTTTTCAGATTGGCTCTAGCAGTCATCAGAGAGGATCCTATCAACAAAGCCAGAAACCTCAGTAGAGATTCCATAGGAGTAGTAAACATGGCTGCAGTGGACCTCGTAGACCTATCAGATTTAGTTTTGGTGCTTCTAGTAGTAGCAGTGGTCAGAGTTCGGGATATGGTAGCATAGGATTGGTAGCTAGTACTTGTCAAATATATAGGAGAGTCCATAAGGGATTATGGTACATGACTCTTGGAGCATGTTTTTTATGCGGTTAGGCAGGGCATTTCGCTAGATCATGCCTATATTCTGGTTTTTAGCCGTAGCATTACATAACAATCTATTGCTAGTGCAGCTTTAACACTTTTTCAGTTACCGCTAGCTCAGTATCCGAGTACAACTCAGATTGTTGCCCAGTAGGGGTGTGGCAGAGGTACCAGAGGGGGTGTTAAGGGTTTTAGTCAGGCTTCCACTAGTCTGCCGGGAGGTCAAGGTCATACTAGATGTAATAACCCGAGTTTTTAAATTATTTTATTTTAAAATAGGATATGTAGTGTTAATAATTTTAAAATAATATTTTATTATTTTATTATCTTATAAATTATTATCATTATTATTTTTACGTTTAATTAACATTTTCTACATAAATGTATGACTTTAAGTTCATTATTTCGTGAAATATTATTTTATTAATATTTAATTTGGTGCATAATATTTTAATATTAATATTTTAATAAATTACATTGTGCGAATGTATTTCATGAGTTTATATATATATATATATATATATTTATTTATTTATTTATTTATAAGCATGTGTATATTTAAATGTGTGGTTTGAATATACACACATATTATTTTATTATTATAAAGTTATAAACTATAGTATACAATAATATATATACATATAATATACAATATATATATATACAAAATATCAAAACACCCTCTCCCTCACTCTCTCTCCCTGATCACCCCTCCCCTCTCCCTCACCGTCGCTGCTGTCCATCTCTTCTCCGTTTAGAGTGCCTCCCTATCTTCCACCACCTTCTCCTCTCTTCTCCGGCGCCGTTTAAAGCAGTAGAAGCAAGGAAGCCCAAAATCAAACCCTCCGCCATTCATTCCATTTTTGACCACCTCCATTTACACCGCCAGTTTCATCCTCTTCCCTGAGCACGTGTGAGTGTGTTTCTAAGTTTCATTTCGTCTGGTTTGGTCTAGATTTTAGTGGTGAGCTATTTTAAGTCTCGGTCATCTAGGGTTTTTTTTTTTTTTTGGGTTTGATTCTCTATGATTCATGTTTGATGCCTTAACAAAAATTGTTCCCCTTAGCTTAATCTACATCCCAAAATTTTTGTGTGATTTTTGGGAATTATTTTGATTTTTGTGAATATTTTATTAGTTTATTATTTTCATAAATTAATTAAATAAATTATGAAATTGTGATTTTTGGTGTTATTGATGGTTATTGGTAATTTTAGAATTTAATTTATAATTTTTGTGAATTTTGTGTAATTTTTATAATTGTTTTTAGTTTATGTTAGTTTTGGAAATATAGGTTAAATAAATATTTAATTAGAAACAATTGGTTAATTAAGTGTATTTGTTGATTTTAATGAATAATATGTTGAGAAAATAAATTTTATGTAATTATATAATTTTTATTGAATATTTTTAGTATTTTATGTATATTTTTATATATTAGGGGTAATTTGGTAGTAATTCTAGTTAAATATTAAGTTTAATTGGTTTTAATAATTATTTGAGGTATAAAAATGATTTTTACAAATTATTTACTAATTTTAACTAATGAATTCTATTCAAAAATTATTTTCAAATTATATATAATATACTATTTTTGTAAATAAATGGATTTTTGGTAATTTTTAATATGTTTTTAGACTAATTAAGTAATTTGGATTTGTAAAATGAATTTCCATAAATATTTATGGAATTATCGAGAAATGTCGATTTTTAATAATATTATATTATTAATTAGGGTTTTGAAGTAATTATTGGTAAATAATTACTTTTGGTGTTTTAATACTTAAATTGCCATATTTTGATACTTAAAGGGTATTTTTGGTATTTATTGATTTTAATATATTTCATTGTGTATTTGAAATTTGTGGTGAATTGTGGACCTCGGTTGGGGAATTGTTGAAGTTCGGAATCCCAACCGAAGGTTTTGAGAATTTTGTATTTGAAGTGTACTTTTCTTGCAGGACCAGCTCTACTTTTTAAGTAGAGAGATGTCCGTTTTACAGAGGAGGTTCTGTCGAATTTTTGATAGAATTCTCGTAAAATATGACATCGGTTCTAATTCCAATTTTGTGTCTGTCAGTATTTTGTAATTCTAGATCGAGTCTCTAGAAATCTAAATTAGATATATGTTTTGATTTGTGATCGTTTTATTTGTTTAGTTGCGCTGAGACCGAGGTCCATCGGACCAAGCCCGTCAGACCATTCTCGAGGAGCGCATCCCTGTGAGTTATTATGATACATATACATTGCTTAGATTGCATGTTTTAGAATTCTATATTTTAAATGTAAATTTTTACATAATTGCTTTATTGAATGTTTAAGTATATATTAGGTATATTTTTAGTATACTTTTGGTATATTTTAATATAAATGCATATTTTCTTTTTGATTTATATTCAAATTATGTTTAAATATATTATTTGGTTGATTTTGTGTATATTTCATGCTTTAATTGAACTTATTTTACGTATATATACCTGAAATATACTTAGTTTATTTTAGGTATATTTCTGGTATATATATGGTATACTTGATCCTATTGAATGGCTTTATACATTATTTTGTTACTCGAATGTATGTTTTATTTTTAATGAAGGATATCGATAGAATGTGCTTCCTAGTGGGCAACACTAGGACCGTGTACGTACCGGTGCGATAGATTTAAGGTTGAGTGAGAATCATTTGTGGTATTATGATCTGATTAAGAATAATACGATTGATTTGATTGAGATGTGATGTGATTAGTGGTGTGATTGCTAGAGCTCGATTGACTAAATGTCTCAGGGCCAATCACATTGACAATTAGACTGCTAAAGCTCGATTGACTAAGTGTCTCAGGGCCAATCACACTGACAGTCAGACTGCTAGAGCTCGATTGACTTAGTGTCTCGGGGTCAATCTACTATCGAGTTGGACTAAGTGAATTATTTGGAACTAAGTGGGCTTGTATGGCTAGAGTGAGTTTTATTGATATTTGAGGTTGTGAAAACATAAGGTTCTATTTGATCCTTCATAACTGATGATTTTCAATATTATTATAAGATGATTTTCTTTGCATCTGTGTATACTTGCTTGTATATATATATTTATTATATATACTTTTGAGTGTCTACATTTGAAATTTAGTTATGCGTGTATATATATTATAATAATTTACTCAGTGAGGTCTGACTCCCCTCCGTTGATGTTTTTACAGGAGAGTCATCATCTTCAGACCTCAGCAGTAGACCTATCCGCCGGATTTCTTCTGCTCTAGCCCTATTATGTAAATTACTTACTTATTTGATATTTATTGTACTCTAGAAAACTGCAGTAGTTATATTTTGTATTAGTAGTGAGTTTATTTATTTTGATGTATAAGATTTTCATTCAGATCTTTAATCTAAATAGTGGATTAAATTATTTTATGATATGAAAAGATTATCTATTTATGTTAAATTGAAATTTTAATTATGGTATTTTTTAATTGTTTATTGTTATTTTTTTTATTATTTTTAAGGCTTACTACGGGTTCCGGATTTGAAAGAATTCGCATTCCCTAGTGCCGGTCATGACCCTCGGTTTGGGTCGTGACATTAGAGTTTTCCACCTTACCATGCAGGATGCTCAGGCATCCAATGCCGTTGTTGTAGGTATTCTTCCAATCTGTTATCTAGATGCTATGGTTTTGATTAATTTGGGTGCTACACATTCTTTCGTGTCCTTTGTTTTTGCTTCGAAGTCGTGTTGGCAAACTTCGAGGATGGCTTTTCCTTTGTTTGTCGCCACTTCTCTAAGTGATTCATTAGACACCAATGTTGTTCTTTTTGGATGTCTGGTGTTGGTCGGAGGCAGAGAATTGCCAGTGGAATTAGTATTATTAGATGTGATGGAGTTTAATGTGATCCTTAGTATGGATTGGTTGTCTCAACACTATGCCATTGTAGATTGTAAGAGTAAAGAGGTGATTTTTAAAATTGTGGATGAAGAAGAATTTAAGTTTGTGGGTGATAAGAGTTCTGTACCTCATAATCTTATCTCCACTATCACGGCTAGGAAGATGTTGATGAAGGGTTATCAGGGATACTTAACACTCGTCAGAGATACTTCAGTGGATAAATTATCTCTCACAGATGTTCTAGTTGCTTGTGAGTTTCCTGATGTTTTATCTGAGGAGTTTCCAAGTTTACCACCTTATAGAGAGATTGAGTTCTGTATAGATATGGTCCTAGGCACCACTTCTATTTCAATGTCACCCTATAAAATGTCTCCTGTAAAGTTGAAGGAATTAAAAAAGCAGTTGCAGGATTTGTTAGATAAGGGTTTCATTAGATCCAGTGTTTCTCCTTAGGGTGTACCGGTGCTGTTTGTGAAGAAAAAGGATGGTACCCTAAGACTGTACATTGATTATAGAGAGCTGAATAGGGTAACAGTGAAGAACAAGTATCCTCTTCCAAGGATAAATGATTTTTTTGATCAACTTTAAAGTGCGTAATTCTATTCTAAGATTGACTTGAGGTTAGGTTATCATTTGTTACGGATCAGTGAGGCTAATGTTCCTAAAATGGCATTCTACACTCGATATGGCCACTATGTGTTTTTGGTGATGCCATTTGGATTGACTAATTACCGGCTGCATTTATGGATTTTATGAATAGGGTATTCAGACTGTTTATATATCAATTTATGGTAGTCTTCATTGATGATATACTGGTGTATTCGAAGAATATAGAGGAACACATATATCACTTGAGGACAGTACTACAGACACTGAGAGAATACCATCTTTATGCTAAATTCTCAAAGTGTGATTTCTGGTTGGAGACTATTGCATTCCTTGGACATGTAGTGTCTAAAGATGGTATTTAAGTTGATCTATAGAAGATAGAGGCAGTGTTGAGTGGCCCAGACTGATGACAGTCACAGAGATTCATAGTTTTCTTGGTTTAGCTAGGTACTATAGGAGATTTATGCAAGATTTCTCAAGAATTATAGCTCCTATGACTCGCTTAACTCAGAAGAATGTGAAGTTTATGTGGTTAGATGCTTATGAGAATAGTTTCCAGTTGCTGAAGGAGAAGTTGACCACAGCTCCAGTTTTGGCTTTGCCTAATAAAAAAGATAAGTTCACTGTGTGTTGTGATGCCTCTAGAGTCGGCCTAGGTTGTGTGTTGATGTAGAATGGTAAGGTGATAGCTTATGCTTCGAGGCAGTTAAACAAGTATGAACAAAATTATCCTATAGATGGCTACAGTGATCTTTGCTCTTAAGATTTGGAGACATTATCTGTACAGGGTGACTTGTGAGATTTTTATAAATCACAAGAACCTTAAGTACAGTTTTTAGCAGAGAGATTTGAACTTGAGGTAGAGGAGATGGTTAGAAATCTTAAAGGACTATAAGTGTGAGATTCTTTATCATTGAGGCAAGGCTAATATGGTAGCAGATGCCTTAAGTAGGAAGTCGTCAGGTAGTTTTGCTTATATTAGTGTGGAGAGGAGACCTTTGATCCAAGAGAGTTGCATGAGTTAGTGATCAAAGTCTGAAGATGAAGATTAGTATATTAGGTGGCCTGCTAGCTCAATTCAGAGTTAGATCAGTGTTGAGAGATAGGATTAAGGCAGCTCAGTCCCGAGATCCTATTCTAGTTGAGCTTAAGGAGAATGTTTGTGCAGGGAAGATCACTGATTTCACACTTGATGATGAAGGTATTTTGTGGATCAGTGGTAGATTGTGCATTCCTCATGTGGATAATTTAAGAGAAGAGATCCTTGAGGAAGTGCATTCTATAGCCTACAGTGTACATCCAGGTGTTACTAAGTTGTACCACATTAGAGATTTGTCTTGGTGGGATGGACTGAAGAAGGATACAACTGATTATGTCTCTCTAAGGGCTTGACATGTCAACAGGTGAAAGTTGAACATCATAAGCCTTTTGGGAAGCTTCAACCACTTCCTATTCTTGAATGTAAATGGGAGATAGTTGCTATGGATTTTGTGGTTGAGTTACCTCATTCGAAGGATGGATACGATTCCATCTGGGTAATTGTGGATAGTTTAACCAAGTCTACTCATTTTATGCCTATTAAAGCCACTTATTTTATAGCTAAGTTGGCAAAGCTGTATGTTAAGCATATTGTGTGCCTTCATGGACTACCTGTGTCCATTGTATCTGATAAAGGTTTAGTGTTTACCTATTGATTTTGGCAGAAGTTGCAGGAAGCAATGGGCATAAGGCTTGATTTTAGTACTACTTTTCACCCTTAGACAGATGGTTAATCTGAGAGGATGATCTAGACACTTGAAGATATGTTGATAATGTGTGTATTGGATCTTGAAGGTAGCTGGAATGATCATGTGCCACTCATAGAGTTTGCATATAATAACATCTACTATAGCAGTATTGGGATGGCACCGTATGACGCTTTGTATGGAAGGAAGTGTAGATTCCCTCTTAGTTAGAATGACATTGAAGAGAGAGCATTGATTGGACCTGAGATAGTTCAGCATGCCGTTGAGAAAGTTGTTGTAATTAGAAGGAGGTTAGAGACTGCAGCTAGCAAATAGAAGAGTTATGCGAATCTGAGACGCAGAGATGTGGAGTTTTAAGTTGGAGACTATATGTTTTTGAAGGTGTCTCCAAGGAAGGGTGTGATTGTTGGGATTTCATGATACAAATGCAGCAAAAAATTAAAATTTTATCACTTTCCCAAACCTGGATCCATGTAATTCGACTACTTGTTTAAATCTAGGGTTTTAAGAATCTCACTAAAACGCAGAAGAGGCAAGTTTTTCTGGAAGGATGAGAGGAGGTTCACACCGGTGACACCTTACCTCGAGCTTTTTGCTTTGGTTGTTTAGATCAAGATGTCTCCAAAAGGATGCGTCCTCTATAGGTATCCACACGAACAACCCTTCACAAAATGAATTGGAGTGTGTGCTAGCAACCTTCTTGATTGTCTCACAAATCAAGAACAAAAGAAAAACTCTATGTTTAATTTCTAGGAAGAGAGAAAACCATTTTTGGAGGTAGGGAAAAAAATTGTATTAAACCCTAGAGAATATAAAAACAAATAAATAAATCTCTATAAATAAATAAATAAGTCATAAGTGGCCTTTAGCAAGACATTATGACTACGCAAGTCATGTGAAGTCAATAATCCGACATAACCTAATTACAGTGAATTTTATCATCCCTTTATCATATGATATCTTAATTGAACATAAGGCATAGAATGTCATCCTTATATAGTTTAATATTATGACTTGATTCCAAGTAGACTGAAAATGATAACTCTTTATCAATTCATTTCAGCATGGCCATGCATTTTCCTTTAGTCTATCTCATCAAGGGGCCCATAGATATCTTTCTCATATTAATGAGGGATAAATTCCTTCTAAATCACTCACATTCCTCACATAACTAATTTCATATCCAACAACATCCTATCTAATCATCCGGTTAAAGACAATGTTAGAATGTGTCAAAACATAAAATAGCTATGTAGAAATCCATAATGATTTTAAGGTTAAAGGACCGAAATAAAATTACTATGATGAGAAATACTTATGACAATATTCTATGCAATATTCTCATAGTTAGTGAATCCAATACATAATCTCTCATCATGTACCTATGAGTTGACTTAATATCTCATATTCATGATTAGTAAAACATAACCATCAGTCAACATCATACTAGCCTTAATACTTTCACATTTATATAATTAATAAATGGCTAGGGATAATTAGAATAGAACTCTTATTTTAATCTAAGGGTTTTACTATCAAGTCATATACTTGATGGCCTTAGTAAGAATTAACCATTCATATAATTATCATAAAATCAAATGATAATAAAATACCTCTTTATTAATAAAATAAGAAAGTCAATACATAATCAAATGATTGACCTAGTGCATATCACTAACAGTGATGAGATTTGGTAAGAAGGGAAAATTAGCATTGAGATATATTGGACCGTTCGAGATTCTGGAAAGAGTGGGCATGGTTGCATATCGGTTGGCTGTGCCTCCAAATTTGTCATAAGTGCATCCAGTGTTCCATATCTTAATGCTGAGAAAGTATATTTTAGACCCTTTGCACGTGTTACAGCCTAATAGTGTGGAAGTGAACAAATACTTGATGTAAAAGGAGGAGCCAATCGCAATAGTAGACTATCAAGCTTGTCAGTTGTGTTCAAAGCAAATTCTAATGGTAAAGGTGTTCTGGTGAAGTAATAATATGGAGGAGCACACTTGGGAGACTGAAGCCAAGATACGGGTAGCCTATCCTTACCTCTTCCCTCAATGATTTCTTGTTTCTATTCTTTTATTTGAATTTGAGGATGAATTCTTATAAGGGGGGAAGATTGTAATGCCCAATATTTTTAAATTATTAAAATATCTTTTAAGATATGCAGTGTTAATAATATTTTAAATTTCTATTTATTATGATTGTTTTATTAAGATTTAAAAGTTAGTTTATTGTTAAGTATTATTGTAGGCGGTGAGGTTTAGTCATGCACTCGAGTGTTGGCAACCACGACACTGTGTGAGCTCAGGACTCACTATGAAATACATAGTGGGCTTGGGGCTCAAAACGGAGATGGAGTCACCACCTGGATGAAAGCCAGGACACACTGTACAACAATTGGATTCCATGGAGGTTCCTAGGAGCCATCATCAGAGATTAGGTTTAAAAACTAGGTATGGGCTTTTGGAATGCCCATCCAACCTTGCGATTGGCCTCCATGTATGTTTTGTATTTTATTACCTTTGATTATTAACTTATTTCCTTATTAACATGCAAATCGAGATTGGTTTCCAATTTTATTTTTTTATTCCAAGTTTGCACATTAGTCCCATTTTATGCTTAAATCTCCAGCATTCAATCACAAATAAATAAATAAATAAAATAAAATAAAAATAATTTACAACCATTTATTCTAAATAAGAAGGGAGACGGATTAAGGATTACAACTTTTGGTGCAATTAAATATAAAAATACTAAATATAAACCATACATAGACCAAAAATAAACTAATTAATTATACAAATTAATACTCTAAAAATGATAAATAAAGCAAACATCTAGTGATTAAAAATCACCAAATAATTCCTACAATACATACAAGTTAATTCCATAAAATAACAACAATAATATTTACAAATCAGCAACACATAATATTCATAAAAATAAATGAAAATAAACTCATAAAATGATCCACTAAATAACACAAAAAAAAGGAAAATAACATAGAGACAATATTGATTAACATAGGAATCATATATAATTGCAAGAAATATAACAAATTAAACAAGGAAATCATGTTAAACATGCAAAATACTAGTTGAAAATCATTGCATAAAAAGACAGAGTTCTGTGAAAGGGGTAATGCCTCTTCAAAGAGGCGTTGCCTCCTGACCAAGAGGCGATGCCTCCATTGTCTCATCATGAAGAGGCGACGCCTCTATGAAGAGACGTCGCCTCTATGAAGAGACGTCACCTCTTCAATAGAGGCAAGAGCACTCTACATTTCTTAAATCCTAAGAAATGTGATAATCAAGCATGTGAATGAGAAACAGACATAAATATATAAGTATCAACAATCAATATTCAATATTTCATGTAACCATGCTTCTCTATAACTTCAAATAAGTAATATAGCTCAATAAAACACACAAAATAACAACAATCAAAGCTTTTTAATGAAGATAAAAATTTAAAGCTTAAAAATAGAGAGACTCACTGACTTGGATGTGTGTGATGCTCCTAACTAAGCCCTCAGAGCTTAGTTGATGAAGGAGTGGCCTTGAATGCAAGAAGGTCCCCTCTTCTTCTCAATAATAAAGTCCCTTAATCTTCAAAGTCTCTTTCCTTTTTCTTCCTTTGTTTCTTTTCTTGTTTTTTCTTTTTTTCTTTCTTTCTTTTTCTCTTTGTTTTCTTTCCCAGCATTTTTTGCTTAACAACTAGCCAACCCCTTTTTTCAACGTTGCCCCCACATTTCCTTTTAAAGCCTCTCACCTTTTTTTCTTTTCCTAATTCCTAAAAAACCATTCTCACCCTCTCCCATTGCCTTTTTTTATTCCCTAGGCTCTTTCCTGCCTTTTCTCCTTTTCTTTACGTCCAAGAATGACCAAATCCTCAGCAAGTGGGCTTCTAACTATTGCCATTAATGACATTTAATGCTGCAGAGAGTGGGTGTGAAGAGGCGGTGCCTCTTCAATGAGGTGTCACCTCATCGATGCTTAGGGTGAAGAGGCGACGCCTCTTTCTTGAGGTGATCACCTTTTCATCTGGGCCAGATCAAGCCTTTGGGTTAAGGGGCAATGGGCTTAAGCTTAGGCTTAGGCTTAATGTTTAGGCTTTGATATGGTTTTTTTTTTTATAGGTTTGGCTTAGTGTTTGGGCTTTCAAAGTTAATTTTAGAGAAGTTTCAGGCTCCCCTTGCATTCAAAACTCAAATTTTCTCATTATTGAGCTTTCATTGTAGGCCATTCAAAATGATAGTGTCCATAGTTTGCCCCCTTAGTTTTTTGAAAAATTGAATTTTTTTTCAAAAAAGCAACATGCACATCAAATAGAGAGTAAGAATGACATACTTGACCTGCGAGCTTCACTCGGGCCATCAATCTTGGGAATTCAAACCCAAGAGGTCGAGCTTATTCTCTAAAATGTGACTGTGTTCTTTGGGTTTTCCTAGCCCGATCAGTCAGTCATTAGTAAATTTTTTATGAATCTCAAGCATGGCTCAATCTTCACTCCGTAGAAACAGAAGGAAAATGTAGTCGTGATCCTCAGGATAAGCTAACTCGATCAGCTACTCATTATAAATTTAGCTTGATTCCTAAGTTTTCCTAGCTCGAGAAGTCACTCAGTAGAAGAGATGAAGCATAACCTTATTCCACGGGTTTTTGCTAGCCCGATCAGTTACTCATTATAGTTTGGCATGAATCTTAAGCATGGCCCAGTCTCCACTTAATAAAAATAGATGAAATGTAACCATGTTCCTTGGGTTTTCCTGGCTCGATCAGTTACTCATTATAGTTTAGCATAAAACCTGAGTTTTCCTGGCTCGCGAATTACTTAGTAAATGAAGAATGCACTTCGAGGATTCAAACCCAACCAGACACCTCCTGAGTGTGCACTTTGGGGATTCAAATACAACTAAATGCTTGTTCTTTTGCGCACTTTGGGAATTCAAACCCGACCAGACGCTTGTTCTTCCATGCACTTCGAGGATTCAAACCCAACCAGACGCTTCTTCCTTCACGCACTTTGGGGATTGAAATCCAACTAAATGCTTGTTCTTCGTGCACTTTGGGGATGGAAACCCAACCAGATGCTTGTTCTTCTGCGTACTTCGAGGATTCAAATCCGACTAGATGCTTATTCTTCCTTGCACTTTAGGGATTCAAACTCGACCAGATGCTTGTTCCTTCTGATGCTTCAATCAGATCATTCTTGTTCGAAGATCAATTTTGGGGTACACCTGAGCAATGATGTGAAAATTCTCATTTTTTTTATTGGGCCTTAGGCCATTCGGTGCTTATTTCATTAAGTGAGCCTCATCCTCTTCTCCTCATCTTTTTTTCTCTCTCAGCCTAACCATATAAATTCTCACTTTTCTTCTCCAAGGGCCACTTTCACCTTTTTAATTCTCTCTCTTCTCTTTTCTCTCATTTCTCCTTCTCTCTTATTCTTTATATTCTCTGACATAGATGTCGTATGGATCCCTTTTGGAGTTTTGAGCTCAGTATTGGAGATAAGATCCCTTTATTTGTAGATATGCAATCTCATATTTGCAGCTTGGCCAATGGAAAGGTTAGTACTCAATTTCTTCAATTTTTACTGCGAATATCATAAAATAATATTGGGTTACTATTCATATACTTATATTTATGAATTTAACCAAAAGAAATTGAATTTTCTTGATCAAAAATTAAAATTTCAACTTATTTTGTTAGATTGCCAACGCGAAGAGGCGTCGCCTCTTCGGTTAGCTTTCTTGTCAATTTTTGACATTGGATATGACTCTGGAGCCAACATTCTTCTTAGAGGCTACTGCCCATGTAAGTTTCCTTCTCTCGTAATTGTGTTCTCGAGTCTTATAACACATTATTAGTTCTAATCATCATCAGTGGAACAGATACCTCAAGATTAGGGAGAGTATATATACCAGGTGGTTGAGGCCCATAGGGACTTCTTAATGTAGGTGACGCAACAATGGAAGGTACACATAGAATATGCTTTATGTCTATATGTGTGCATGCTTTCATGATTTGTTACCTATTATTGTGCTTTAACAGGATCGAGATAAGGCCAGCCAAGCTAAGATCATTGCCTTTGAGCACCAGCTCACCACTCTTAAGGTCGAGGGTGATGAGGAAGAGGGGGCAGTTGAAGAGGAGTTCGAGGATGACAGGACCGATCCCACTGATGCTTCTGGAGATAAGCCAACCAATGAGCCTATGGACAAGCCAACAAATAAGGAGGCCAATAAGTCTGATAGTGATAAGTAAAGAGGACCCTCTATAGATTTTTATGAACATAGGGGTGTCCTTGTCTAGAAACATTAGAGGCTTTACATTATTATCCTCTTACTGTCTAGATTGATTAATTAATTTAACTAATTTTTTTAAGCGTTCATATTTTGTATTGAGAATTTTTGGCAAAATTTTGAATGAATAAAGGCCTTTTATCTCTGAAATGCCCTACTTAGAATCTTAGAAAATTCCCAAAAATGTGAAGATTTGCTCTACATGTCATAAAGGCGTCACCTCTTTGAAGGGGCATCGCCTCTATATGAAGAGGTGACATGTGATATGTAATTTGACTAATTGTAGAGGTGATCGCCTTTACACGCCTATCCCACAACTATAAAAACTCCCAAATCTTTTTTAATATCCCTAATCTCTCTATTTCGCCACTTCCCTCTCTTATTTTCTCCCAAACAGCATTCTGACCCCCAATCATGGCTGAGAGAAGTTTGAAACAGCTGTAACCAATTTTAAAAAGTCTGGATGGTGGGTCATGGGTGAGAATAGAGCCATTTCACTTATCCACCTTCTGATATTTGCATGCTAAGAAGATCAACTTCTCATTTCTTCACATTCTTGTTCAATTTTGGGATTCCTAAAAGCATGTTTTCTAGTTCAACACAGTGGAGATTTACCCCCTGCTAGAGGAATTTGAAGCTATCCTAGGCTCTCACATAGATTTCGCTCGATAAATTGTTATTCCTCTAGTCGCAACCTTGAGTTTGCACACCATCCAATACCAAATGGCAAGATTATTCAATATGTTCCCTCAATCCTCTCTTCATTATAATTTTGGCAATAAAATTCTACTTAGTCCTTTTATAGAAACGGTAGCGGCTATAGACAGCAGTGAGGTTCCTTGGCCTCAAATAATGACACTTTGCCTATATGCTCAGTTGTTGTTGGTCTCCCCTTCTGGTAACTATGACCCGAAGATCCTGCATGTTCTAGACCAAGTGGAGAGTGGACTGAACCCTTTCCCTCTCATTATAGTTGGGACTATTATCAGGCTTGACAACTTTTATAAGACTAGGAAATTCTCTACGAGTTCTTTTCTGTTGGAGGTGAGTCTCTTATTTTGCTTACCGTCTTCTACTTTCCATCATTCTTATCCATTCTTCACTCTTGTAGGCGTGGTTACAAGAGAATATGAGGTTGCTCGAACTACCCAGGGACATTGCTCACTATAAGGCCAAACACTGTCATACTAGGAGACTTTATCCTGTCCTAAAGGATGCTTACTGCTGGCTATCTACATTCCCTAATACTCTGGTTCAGTGGATGTGCTCATGGTAAAGACTGCAACACGTGACCCTCTGGTCCTATACCTACTATGTTCCCTTAGCCACGCTCCATTGTGCCACCTTTTACAATCCAACTTGACTTTACAAATAATATGGACAGAAACAGCGGATTGTGGAGCTCGTACATGAGTTTGAACTAGGGCCTCTTTCTTAGAATTTTCTGGATAACCTGGTTACTACTTGGCCTTGGAGGATCATTCAAAGGTTCATTGACTACAATGGAGATCAGTAGACCGATGACCAATACAAGGCATGGGTTCAACTACAATAAGTAGAAAATGATGAATTTATAAGAAATAGAAGGACAATAGCATTACAGGCATTGAGTGCCCAAGGGAGTCACAAGAGAAGTAGACGATATTACATCAATTTACCTATTCTTGTTATGTACTTTCTTTAATAAATGAGATTTCCTTTTGAGTTAGACATATGTGTAATAAGCATTTAATGCAATATTTACAATAATACAGGCAATTCATTTCATTTAATTTAAGCACAATGTGACTATACAATTTTACTTCTTACATATCTCCTATTATTAATTGGCTTATCCTTACAAGTTTTTCAACTAACTATTTTCTCTTTCTCTTTCTCTCCTTTTATGTGTCCTTTACTTTTGCTTGGATTGCCTTTTCAAGTTTTCAATCCAATAGGAATTTTTACTTTTTCCTTTTTCTATCTCTAACTTTTACCTAAGTAGCCTCTTTTGAGGTTTTCTCCCTATCGAGACTTTATAGAAAGTATTTCTTGAGCTTGTCCATATTGATGGGCTCTCTGAATTCATTTCCCTCCAGTTCAGAAAAAATCATGGCCCTTTTTAAACATAGCTTCTTCACTTGATAGGGACCTTCCCAGTTCGACTTGAACTTCCCCTGCGGATCAGTCATGATTGATCTAGTAAGCTTTAAGACCAAGTCACCCTCTTTGATCTTGCCTGGCTTAATCTTCTTATTATAAGCTCGGGCTATCCTTTTCTGGTACAACTTAGTTATGCCAACTGGCTTTCTACCCACTGATACTCAGGGATTTTAGATTCTAGAAGAACCTTTAATGATTGGATTTCAACCTCAATTGGTAACACAACTTCACACCTATATACCAGAGAATATGGGGTGGCTCTTGTTGACGTTCTGGCAGTGGTTTTGTATCCTCATAATGGAAACTATAAGTAACTTAGTCTTTGTAATTTTCCAGTATCTTGGCTAAGATTCTTTTCACATTTTTGTTTGCTACTTCTACAGCTCTGTTCACCTTTAGTCTATAAGGAGATGATTTATGATGCTCAATCTTGCATCCTTCCAACAGAGTGGCCATTTCTACCCTAAACTAAACACCATTATCAGTAATGACCTAATGAGGCAACCCATACCGGAAAATTATGTTCTTCTCTATGAACCTGGCCATTTGTTTCACCCCTACAGTGGTGAATGATTCTGCTTCTACCTATTTAGAGAAATAATTGATTGCCATAATGATGTAATGATGAATGTTGGATACTTTCAGCCTTATATCTCCAATAATGTTAATTCCCTAAACTGCAAATAGCCAAGGAGAGGTTAATCCTTGAAGCTCCATAGAAGGCTGGTGGCTCACATCACCATAGACTTGGTAGTTATGGCATTTCTTTATATGCTTCACACAATTTACCTCCATGGTTAGCCAAAAGTACTTTTGATGATTTATCTTTTTAGCGAGGATTGTTCTATTCATATGTGGCCCACTTACACCTTCATGAACTACTTCCATAATTTTTTTTGCCTCACCCTTATTGACGTATCTTAGGTGTACTCCAGCTGGTATCCTTTTATATAATATCCCGTTATGGCTAATGAACTGTCGTGATAGCATCCTCAGTGACATTCTTTCTTTTCTATCAGCTTCCTCTAGGAATTATCCTATCTCAAGATATCGTTGTAGATCATAAAACCAAGGCTTCTCCGCTAGGTCGATCGACATTAATCTGATTTCTTCATAGTAAGGAATTTAGGCCCGTACTAAGATAAGAGGCTTCATTTATGCTCGTCTGCCTCCTTCCCATGTCGAAGCTAGGGTAACTAATGCATCTATCATCTGATTCTCCTCCCGGGGTAAGTGTATGAATCTATATTGTGCGAAGGACAATAGGATCATGGCTAAATAATCCCAATACGGCTTTCGCTTATCTTCCCTCACATCCCATTCCTTGGCGATCTGCTTTACTACAAGCATTAAATCCCCATACATTGTCACCTCTTCTACCCCTACATTCTTGAGTGCTTCCAAATAAAAAATACAGACTTCGTATTCAACTTAGTTGTTAGTGACCTCGAATTCCAGCCTCTTTGCCATCGGGATTACTTCTCCTTTTAGCAAGACCAAAATCACACCAACGCCTGCCCCTCTACTGTTCACTGCTTCATTGAAGTACATTTTCTAGGTCTGGTTTTCTATTGCCCCCAGGTGTTCATCTGGAAATTCTAACTCCCATCCTTGTCCATCATCTACCGGATTTTGGGCCAAGAAGTCTGCCACATCTCTTCCTTTTATCACCTCTTTAATAACATAGTCTATATTGAATTCAATGAGTAGGACTAACCTTTTGGCTAATTTTCTTGTCAGTGATGGAGTCTGCTGGAGATATCTAAGGGGATCATGCTTAGAAACTGCTTGAATCCTGTAGGATAGGAAGTAATGTCGTAGCTTCTTTGTTGCCCAAATTATAGCCAAATGGGTTCTTTCTACTAAACTATAATTGGTTTCATAGGGTAAAAGCTTCTCACTTAGATAATATATGGCATGTTCAACTTTCCTTTCTCCTTCTAGAGCCAACATTGCACCAATCGCATCTTTCTCTATAGCCAAGTAAAGAATTAAGGATTTCCCCTGTCTTGGCAGCTATAAAACTAGAGGATTCATTAAATATTGCTTAATAGTTTCAAAGCCTTACTGACACTTATCATCCCAAGTGATCGGTTGATTCTTCTTTAAAAGCTTGAAGATCGACTCACAAATGGTATTCAATTTGGCTATGAACCAGTTGATGTATTGTAGCCTTCTTATAAACCCTCTGACTTCTTTCTCATTCTTTGGTATAGGCATTTCTCTGATTTCTCTGACTTTGTCTAGATCCACAACTATGCCTTTCTGACTGACAATGTGTACCAATAGTTTCCTAGACATCACCCCAAAAACACATTTCTTCGAATTCAGTTTGAGGTTATACTTTTTAACTCTTACCAGGAACTTGTCTAAGGCTTCGAAATGCCCTTCTCTGGTCAAAGACTTCATCATCATATCATCTACATACACTTCATCATCATGTCATCTACATACACTTCTATCTCTTTATAGATTAGGTCATGTAACATCATAGAAGCCAGTCTTTGGTAAGTAGCCCTTGCATCTTTCAATCTAAATGGCATAACCATGTAACAATAAACACCCCACTTAGTGATGAAAAAAGTCTTCAACTTGTCAATTATTGCCATCATAATTTGATTGTATCTTGAGAAGCCATCCATAAAGGAGTACATAGCGCTAGAAGCTACGCTATCGACTAAGGTAATAATGTGCGGTAAAGGAAAATCATCCTTAGGGCAAACCTTGTTCAAGTCTCTGTAGTCCACACACATCCTGACTTTACCATCTTTCTTGGGAATTGGGACTATGTTAGCCAACCACTGGGTGTCATCTATCACTTTTAGGAATTTCACTTTCAACTGCTTTTCTACTTCTTCTTTGACTAAGAGGGCCCATTCTAGCCTTAATCTTCTGTTCTTCTGATTTATCAGTGGGATGTAACAATACATGGGAATCCTATATTCTATAATCTCTCTATCGATCCCAAGCATATCCTTATAGCCCCACTTTCTGTCTTCTTTTAAGAGTTTCTTTCATTTTTTCTCTCTCATTAAGAGTTAAGTCAGAAGAAATAAGTATATTTCTAGGGTTATCGCTTGTGTCTAGATTAGATGATTAAGTTTGCATTGAACATATGCATGAAATGATCATCACACAAAGCATAACCATTAGGAAACACATCGCATAAGTAAGCATAATCAGACTTCATCACATTAATTTTAGAAAAAAAAATTCATCAGTCTCAAATAAATCAAACAAAGAAAGGTCAATGTCATCATAGAAAACATCCATAATAGAATTAAGGACAAAGGCTTCAAAGTTAAATTCCTCTTCTTGGTTAGCGGCATCCTTCAACTCCACTGTAGGAATGTCCCTTTTTGATTCCGAAGTCCATACCAACTCTTCTACTATGGGCTCTTCAACAATAGGTTCTTGGATCCCATCTACATATTTGGCAAAGATTTTAAACCCAGGGACCGGCTTCTCAGTGATCATCAGGGGCTTAGGAGCTCCTTGGTATGGGTAATTGGCACCTTCCTCCATAAATATTTCCCAAAGCGTCTTCTTTTTCAACTCAACCCTAATTCTGCTTTTTTCCCAGACTTGCCCTTAGTTTCTTCCTTCTCACCACACTCATCCTCCCCTGAATATCCTAACCTATGCTTCAAAATCAGTACCTTAGGTTCGATGAATTCTGGTAGGCCCTGCTGATTCTTTCCTAGTCCCATCCCAGGCATGAACTACATGCTCTTCATCATACTGACAACCTTTATGTATAGCTTGTCTTCATAAATCATATAGAATTTAAAACTCGGGTTGTTCGGGATCTCAGTAGGAGCTAATTTCAATGCAGCAACTACAGCCTCTATTTTAATTATTATAGTAACCACCCTTCCCTCATATGGAAATTTAATCTTTTGATGAATAGTGGATGGTATTCTTCCCAAAGGATGGAACCATATTCTCCCTAGAAAAATAGCGAAGGTGATTGAAATATCTATCATATGAAGGTTAACCTAAACTTCAATAGTTTCAGTCTTGACTAAAGCTCGGAAAGTTTCCTCTACTAGCCTTTTCGTATTATCATAAGCCTTTATAACTACATCATAGGGTTTCAAATAAGCTACCATTAAGACTAGCTTCAGTAGGATCTTTAGAGGACATAAAATAATGGCTGACCCATTATCAACGATGACACAATATGTCAACTTGCCTTTCACTTCGGCCTTAATGAACAGGGCTTTGTTGTGCTCCTTTCCTTCTAAGGGTAGGTCATCATCCATGAACACAATTGTCTCCTGAGGACTTTCAATTAGCAAGTTCACCATTTGCTCTAGAGTGTGTGTTAAAGGTATCTTCTTGTGATCGAGAGTAAAAACCAGTGCTTCCCGATAGGCCCAGGAGTTCATAAGCAACTCCAAAAAACTGGTAAGAGTTTTCTTGTCACTTTTGGCCTCAATAATCTCCTTAAATTTCTCATTTTTCTTTGATCCCATTTTTGAACTAATTCCCTCTTTCTTTGCCTCAGCCTTCTTCACTTTTTCCTCCCCCTCCTCTGATTTCTCAATGGACTACGCTACTCTTCTCTTATTATTCTTCCATAAATCAGTTGCTACTCCCTCTTTGTCATCAAAACTCTAAATATGCAATACATTTACATGAGACTCAATGTCCTGCTACCTCAATTTCAGGTTTTTTGGTTGTGGTTTTGGTGGGGTAGGTATGACATCAACAAAGGAATTAAAAACTTGTTCCTCTATTAGACCCGTGTTGATCATCAAGATACGGGGATTTGGTGGTGGTACATTTCGATAGTTGGGTAAAGGGTTATTTTGGGTATTCAATTTTCTAGTTTCTAGGTTAGTTATTTTAACTGAATCGATCAAATCTTGAATCTCATGTTTTAGGCAAGTGCAGCTTTCTATATCATATCTGATGTTCTTATGGTATTTGCAGTATAGCTTCGAGTCGGCATTTGGGAAAGGAGGTCATTTAGGTAAGGGTTGTAGAAGGTTATTCTCAATCAGCTTTTCCAGGACTTTGGTCTTCCTAAATTAGAAAACCTTTGGGACTACCTAACTGCATTGATCTGTACATTACTGCTTAACCTAACTCCGTTGCCAAATCCAAACCCTTCTCTGTTCACGGATCTTCCACTGAAGAACTTCTTTTCTTATGCAAGGTCTGATTCTTTATGTACTCTAAACCTGTACAACTCTTCAAAGTTTCAAATCCCTAAATCCTTTAGTTTTTTAGGGAGAGGGAGTACACATCCTTCCATGGCTATTATTAGCTTATCAGATTCTGCGGGTCATTGCTTTATCTATGCTAATTTTGCTCTCCATCTGACTAAATAATCCGCAAAGGTTTTATTGAACTTCTACTTCACATTTTACAAGTCTCTCAGAGAAGCCTCCATCAAAATATTGAGACTATATTGCTTGATAAATGCAGCGTATAATTCCTCCCAATCAACTTGAACACAGGATTCTAGCGCATAATACCATCTGATGGGTGCTCCTTCCAAAGACAGTGAGAATTGCTTCATAATATGCACTTTAGTTAATTCATTTATTGAAAAGAGTCCTAAAGGGGGTGAATAGGACTATCAAATAAAAATGAGAAATTAAAAGAATTCTTTGTAAGAATTGAATGGAAGTTGATAAGGAAGAATGAAGAATACAAAGATTTAAGGAGTTTGGATTCAACAATAATCCTACGTCTCCACCTAACTTATCCCTAAATTAAGATTTTCAATCACCCATAATCTTATTTACAAGATTAAGATTATATAAAAGTTTTATGGCTCACTATTATAACCTTACAACATGTGTTTTCGAGGCTCACTCAAAAAACCAAAACTTAAGTGTTTCAATGGAAAACACTTAAACAAATCCCTTTAGAAATAAATCTCACTTCCCTTATAATCTAAACCAAGAAGTAAGATTAAGAGAAATTCTATTTCTAACACACACCCAACTCTCATAAGAGTTATACAAACAAAGAATTGTTTAAGAGAATTTGAGAACTTAATGAATGCTTAAGAAAGAATGAATGATAAACATGTTTCTTAACTTCCATTCAGCTCTAGAGGTATTTATACTTAAAAATATAGCTAATGGAGGTGAAAATGATGTGTCCAATGTCTATATTTTGAATCATTGAAAGTGATACTGTCAGATAACTATTCATGGATTGAAACCGTGATTAGCTACTCAAGACGTTTGAATTTGCTCACACTTTTTTCATACAAGCTATATATATTTTAATTATATTTATATATAATTTTAAATTATCCAAATTGGGCTTCCTTAGCTCAATATATGTCCAAAATACTAAGAGCTATGCAATCTAAAATGCAAAATACTGTCAGACAACTATATCCAAGTTGAACCTGTGATTTGATATTGAATAAATTGTAATTTTCCCATACTTTCTTCATCCAGGTTGTAGAAATTTGACTTATATTTATATATCATTTTAAATCACCTAAATTGGACTTCTTTAGCTCAGGATATGTCCAACATACTAACAGTTGTGCAATTTAAATTGCAGAATACTATCAGACAGCTATACATAAGTTGAAGCCGTGATTTGCTCCTGAAGAAATTTGAATTTTCCCATACTTTCTTCATGAAAATTTTATATATTTTACTCATATTTTCATATCATTTTGAATCACCTTAATTTCACTTATGTAACTCAAGATATGTGCAAAATACTAAGAGATATGCAATCTGAGATGGCAGACATATACGTGGATTTCGACTCAAAATTTGCATAACCATATGAACTTGGATTTTTACAAATAAGCCTAATTCAGAAAGATCAAGATGTCTACTTCAAATATAAAAAAGATAAATTTCTCATTATAAAGCTCTAAGGATGTCAAAAGCCTCCTTGAATCTTAAAGGTCCAATCAGCCCAAGATAATTATACTTCATTTTAACTTCCAATATAGTCCTAACTTATACACACTTAAATAAATAAATTAAATGCTCAAAATTAAGTTTGCTAAGATCAAAATTAAGATTGACTATTGCTAAGGTCAACAACCTCCCCCTTTTTGATTTTGACAAACTTATTTTGAGTTTGATTAAAAAATAATACAAAGTAAAATGTGTGATAATATTTGTGATAATAATGATACCAAATGTAATAAAATATATTTCTTTATTTCTCCCCCTATGGATATGGACATGATAAGAAATATAAATTTATAGATTATTTCCCTTGACAAAAAAAATATAAACAACATAAAATATAGCGGGAGGGATAAAAAAAACATGGCATTCTTATGACAAATGTATTAAAAACATAAAATATGATAACATGATCATTTAAATAAATGTTAGGCATTATGAGGAAATAATTTCAAACATATATGCATATAGTCCTACTAAAATGCATCACTTCGTATAGGAACAAAGTAAAGATACACCAAATCTTTGTAAAAACATTTATGCTTTATCAAAGATCAAAATAATTTCTAAGAAGATATTCATGTCTTTTCAAATATAAAAACCATTCCTAAGAAGATATTCATGACTTATCAAAGATAAAAACCATTCCTGAGAAGATATTCATGCCTTGTTAAAGATAAAAACCATTCCTAAGAAGAAATTATACATGAATTATGCATATATAAACACAATAATAAAATATTATACACATGTATAGTAATGCATGCCTTATCAAAGATCAAAATAATTTCTAAGAAGAATATTATACACATGTATAATAATAAATAATAAACTCAAATATATTTCTCCCCCTTTGTCAAAAGCAAAAAGAAAATAGAGAGATATAAAGGGAAAATTAAAAACAAAGATACTCAAAATCTTTATGAAATCTATGTCATATATAAAGTAAGCAAAATAAGATCTTTTTGTAACATATGATGTACGAAAAAATTAATCATAATGTTAATATGCATGTAAAAATTCAAACAAAATTTCTCCCCCTCTATCAAATAAAAATATAATATGTCACTAACATAAACACAATTTTTAAGGGAGTTTTAAAATTAAAAACAAAGTACACATGTTAAAAAGAAAATTAACTAGGTACGCATGCAAACTCAAATTATTTCTCCTCCTTTGGCAAAATGCAAAAGGAAATTTAAAAAGATAAACCAAATATAAGCTAATGACAAAAAAAAAATTTAAGATCAAAATCAAAATATTTATCAATTAAAGTAATCAATAAACACAATATGATTTCATATGAAAACATTTCAACCATCAAATAAACATAAAATCAAGATAAACTAGAACCATCAATCATGCCAACTTCATGCTTAATGAAATTTAATCTCTCTTCATTTAAAGGTTTGGTGAAGATATCTGCAAGTTGATTATTTGTATCAACAAATTCAAGTGAGATATCACTAATTTGAAAATGATCATGCAAGAAATGATGTTTAAGGTTTATATGCTTAGTTTTAGAATGTTGAATGGGATTTTTGCTAAGGTTGATAGTACTTGTATTATCACATTTGATTGGAATGTGATTAATTTTTACACTATAGTCTAACAACTGTTGTTTTTGCCATAAAACTTGTGAACAACAAAGACTTGCTACAATATATTCAAATTCAACAGTGGATAAGGCAACCGAAACTTGTTTCTTGTTAAACCAAGAAACTAAACATTGTCCTAAAACTTGATAAGTTCTAGAAGTGGTTTTTCTATCTAGTAAACTACCAGCAAAGTCTGCATCAGAATAACTAATCAAGTCAAAGGATGAACTCTTAGGATACTAAAGTCCTAAATGCATTGTACCACAAAGATATTTGAAAATTCTTTTGATAGCATTCAAATGAGACTCTCTAGGACTTTATTGAAATCTACACATAAGTAAGTAGCAAACATAATATCAAGTCCACTAGCAGTTAAATAAAGAATAGATCCGATCATACCTCTAAATCGCTTTTCATCAACGGGTTTGCCATTCTCATCTTTGTTAAGTTTAGTTGTGGTGCTCATTGGAGTTTCACTTATCTTAGCTCCATCCATGCCAAACTTCTTAAGAACATCTTTTGCATACTTGGTTTGATTGAGTTCACCCATCATACTCATCTCAAATTCTCCTTGCATTAAGTTAGAGAATTCCTCACACAAGCAATGGTTAGTAGCACCAAATATAATGTGATCAATATATATTTGAATAATTAATAAATCATGCTTTGATTTTTTTATGAAAAGAGTTATATTAACTTTTCCTTTAAAGAAACCTTTCTCTAATAAGAAGTTGCTCAATCTTTCATACCAAGCTCTAGGAGCTTGTTCTAATCCATATAATGTTTTGGAAAGTTTAAATACATGATTTGGAAAATCAAAGCTTTCAAAACCTAGAGGTTGTTCAACATACACCTCTTTTACAATAAAACCATTTAAAAATGAACTTTTAATATCCATTTGATAAAGTTTGAAATCTATGAATGATGCAAATGCAAATAGCATCCTAATAGCTTCTAACCTTGCAACGGGGGTAAAGGTTTCATCATAATTAATGCTTTCCTCTTGATTATAACCTTTAGTTGCTAGTCTAACTTTGTTCATAGTTATGACATCTTATTCATTCATCTTATTTCTAAACACCCATTTGATGCCTATAATAGGATGAAGTTTAGGTTTAGGAACCAAGGTCTAAACCTTGTTTCTCTTAAATTATTTTAACTTTTTTTGCATAGCAAGGACTCAAAATTCATCACACAAAGCATCATCAATATTTTTGGGTTCAATTTGAGAAATGAAGGCTAATTAACAATAAACTTTAATTAAGATCTAGTAGTTACCCCTTTTGTAATGTCACTTATAATGAGGTCTTAGGGGTGAGCTTTCTTGAATTTCCAATCCTTTGGAAGTTCATCCTTCAAGGTAGGTTAAGATGTCTCCTCATTTTCCTCCTTGCTTAGATCTTTAAGTTCTAAAGGTTTACTAGCATTTTCTTTTTGTGTTTCCACAATCTCATTGTCACCTGTAAGATCATCAACACTATAAACATCCTTTCTAGGATAAAGTGAGTTTGATTCATCAATACCACATGCATTGACTCTTCAACTACTATAGTTCTCTTATTAAAGACTCTATATGCTTTACTAGAAACAGAATATCCTAGGAAAACTCCTTTATCAGCTTTAGAATCAAATTTTTCAAGATTGCCCTTAGTGTTTAATATAAAGCACTTGCATCCAAATACTCTTAGATATGAGATTTTAGGTTTTCTATTATTCCATAGCTCATATTGGTCTTTTGAAAACTCGATTTGAAATATAATAAGATGTATTAATGGCTTCCGCCCAATAGTCTAGAGGCAAATTATACTTATGAAGCATTGTTCTAGCCATTTTCATAAGAGTTCTATTTTTCCTTTCAACTACCCCATTTTGTTGAGGAGTTATAGGAGATGAAGATGTATGAGAAATATTATTTTCATTATAATAGTTTTTGAAAAATTCATTTTCAAATTTGGTTCCATAATTACTTCTAATAGAAGAAATACAAAAGCCTTTTTTTTTAACTCCTTTTACAGGCTTTTCAAAAGCTTTAAATGCATCATTCTTATGAGTAAGGAAACATACCCATGTAAATCTAGAGTAATCATCAACCGATACATATGTATAGTGCACTCCACCGAGACTAGCAACTCTAATTGGTCTAAATAAATCCATATGTATAAGTTTAAGTGGCGTAGAGGTGGACACTACATTTTTTAACTTAAATGATGACTTGGATTGTTTTCCCTTTTAGCAAGCATCACAAGGTTTATCCTTAGTGAATTCAAGTTTAGGTAAACCAATCATAAGTTCATGTTTACAAAGATTATTCAAAAGCTCAAAATTTACATATCCTAACCTTCTATGCCATGTTCATGTGTCATGGGAGATAGACACTAAGAATTTTATATCTTTGTTATCAATTTTATTCAAATCAATGACATAAACAATGTCTACTCTTTCACTACTAAAAATAACTTTATTTTCATTAAGACTACTAATAAAGCAATTTTTAGGATAGAAAGTTACCTTATTTCCTATGTCACATAATTGACTTATACTAAGAAAATTATGTTTAAGACCATCAACAAACAACACATGATGTATAGATAAGGATTGAGGATTACCTATTTCTCCAATGCCAATAATTTTTCCTTTTGCATTATCTCCGAAAGTAACGTGTCCTCCATCCTTAGCATCAAGTTTTTTAAATTGCTCTTTATCTCCTGTCATGTGCCTTGAATATCCACTATCGATATACCACTTGCTTTTTGTTCTTGTGGATTTAAGCACATCTACACAATACAATTTAAGTATTCTTTTGGACCCAAATCTTTCTTGGTCTAGGTTGGTTAGTTTCAAGATAATCCGTAGAAAGTAAATTCATATGCAGTATTCTATAGAAGCACACATTATTAGTATGTCCTTTGATTATACAATAAGAACATACAATATTTTTGAATTTATTTCTCCTAGAATGAAATGCTTTCCTAGTGTGTGCAACATGCCTTTGGTGTTGTGTGTATCTCCTATTGTTTTGTGTCATTAAGTGAGACGTGCAGTGGCAATGGTGATGTGAATTTTGATAATTTTATACAACATTTTTATGTGCATTGTATTGTGTAGCATGCCTATTAAAATTGTGTCTAATGTACATATAAGCATGCTTGGGTTTAGGTGCTCTAGTTTGAGCCTTACCTCTTTGTGTTAATGAAGGATGAATCTCATGAGACTTTCCCTTGCTATTTAACACATGAGATCTTTAGCTTTGAAAGCTTGAGTCTCATTTTATTTAGAGGTTAAAGGAATGGAATCATGTGAAGCTTTTACAAAATTTATATGTGATGAACATGATGAAGACATTCCATTCTTATATCCAATTCCATGGGTATCTCCACGAAATTTTTGAGAGTTAAGAAGACTATCTAAAGTTTCTTTTCCTCTCTTAAAATTTAGCAATGGAATTATTTAATTCTAAGACCTCCTTAGAAAGCTTATGATTTTCATCATTTTCATTCCTAAGTTGATCTTCCAAAGAATTAGAAGATTTTGAATTACTAACAAGTTTTTCATTTAATTCAACAAGTTTAGCAAAATTAATTTTTAAAATTTCTAATTCTCTATTTAAACTATCTAACTCATGATTATAATGTTTCTTCTTAGATAATAAACTTTTGCATTTAACAAGTAATTTGCTCATAATAGAGCTCTCATCATTATCATTATTATCACAATTATTATCATAATCATCAAAGGAAGAATAAGAAGTAGATGATACCTTATTTTCATTTTCAAGGGCCATGAAGCAAAGATTAGCCACCTTTTGTTGTTCCTCTTCCTCTTCAGATTCAGAGGAATCATCCCAAATAGCTTTGAATGCCTTTTTCTTATCTTTTGCTCCCTTATTCTTGAATTTGAGTTTTGGACACTCACTTCTAATATGCCCTAATTTCTTATATTCATAACAAGTAACCTCCTTAGTTTTCTTCTTCCTATCTCCTTCAAACTTTTTATTGAAGTCCCTTATTCTTGAGAAGTTTTTCTTTCTCAAAAACTTCTTGAAGTTCCTAGTGAGCATGGTAATGTCACCATCTTCATCATTAGAATCTTTGATGCTTTCCTCTTCACTATCTTCTTAAAGAGCATTTAGAGCAATGCTCTTTTTCTTTTCTTCTTTCTCTTCTTGTTCTTTACCTTTTTGCTTGATAGTGAACTCATATGTTAAGAGCTTACCATTGAGCACATCAATTGATAGGGTGGAGAGGTCTTAAGCTTCCTCAATTAAAGTAACACAAGATTCTCAATCATTCTTAGGTAGGATTCTTAGAATCTTATTGTTTACTTCTTCCTTGGAGAAATATTTTCCAAGTTTCTTGAGGGTTGTGAGGAGAGCATTGAGATGATTTTTCATCTTCATGATTGATTCATGAGGCTTCATTTTCAAGAGTTCATATTCATACATATGAAGTTGAACCTTCTTGCTTTTTACTTAAATATTGCCTTCATAGTGGTTTTCTAAGGTCCCTCACATTTCTTTGGCTGACATACAATGTTAAAGCTTGCCTCCTTCTTTTCTTGTCATTGAAGAGACTAGAGTAATCATAGCTTTTTTATTTTTGTGATTTTCTTCCTTTTGATCAATACTCCATTGGCTTCTTGCAAGAGTGGTTACCACACCATCAATAATAGTTGTAGGTGGTTCCCAACCTTTTAGGACAATGTCCCAAAGTTTTATGGAATCAAAATCAAGATATAATTCCATTTTGAATTTTCAATGTGGATAGTCCTTACCATCAAAGAATGGTCTAAGAGAAAAGATGCTTTGTGATTCACTCCTTATGATCTTGTATTCTAGCAATTAAGTACCTAGAATTCAAGCCCTAATACTAAATTAAAAGATTCATAAAGGGGGGTGAATAGGACTATCAAATAAAAATGAGAAATTAAAAGAATTCTTTATAAGAATTGAATAAAAATTGAGAAGGAAGAATAAAGAACATAAATATTTAAGGAGTTCAGATTCAACAACAATCCTACGTCTCCACCTAACTTATCCCCAAATTAGAATTTTCAATCACCCACAATATTATTCATAAAACTGAGATTACATAAGATTTTTATGGCTCACTCTTATAACCTTACAACATGAGTTTTCAAGGCTCACTTAAAAAATCAAAACCCAAGTGTTTCAATGGAAAACACTTAAATCAATTCCTTTAAAAATAAATCTCACTTCCCTTATAATTTAACCTAAGATTTAAGATGAAGAGAAATTCTATTTCTAACACACACCCAACTCTCACAAGAGTTATACAAACAAAGATTTGTTTAAGAGAATTTGAGAGCTTAATGAATGCTTAAGAAAGAATGAATGATAAATAAGTTTCTTAACTTTCATTCAGTTTTAGAGGTATTTATACTTAAAAATATAGCTATTGGAGGTGCAAATGATGTGTCCAACATCTATACTTTGAATCATTGAAAGTGATATTGTCAAATAACTATTCATGGATTGAAACCATAATTGGTACTCAAGACATTTGATTTGCCCATAATTTTTTCATCTAAGTTATAGATATTTGAATTATATTTCCATATCATTTTGAATCATCCAAATTGGACTTCCTTAGCTCAATATATGTCCAAAATACTAAGAGCTATGCAATCTGAAATGCAGAACACTGTCAGACAGACATATCCAAGTTAAACCCGTAATTTTCTATTGAATAAATTTGAATTTGCTTATACTTTCTTCATTAAAGTTGTAGATATTTTACTTATATTTCTATATCATTTTGAATCACCTAAATTGGACTTCTGTAGCTCAAGATATGTCCAAAATACTAAGAGTTATACAATCTAAAATATAGAATACTGTCAAACAACTATACATAAGTTGAAGCCATGATTTCCTCCTAAATAAATTTTAATTTGCCCATACTTTCTTCATAAAAATTTTAGATATTTGACTTATATTTCTATATCATTTTAAATCACCTTAATTTCACTTTTATAACTCAATATATGTACAAAATACTAAGAGATGTGCAATCTAAGATGGCAGATCTATACGTGGATTTTGACTCAAAATTTGCATAACCAAATGAACTTGGATTTTAAAAAATAAGCCCAATTTATAAATCTCAAGATTTTTACTTTAAATTTAAAGAAGATAACTTTCTCATTAAAAAGCTCTAAGGATGTTAAAAGCCTCCTTAAATCTCAAAGGTCCAATCAGCCCAAGATAATTATACTTTTTTTTAACTTCTAATAGAGTCCTAACTTATACACACTTAAATAAATAAATTAAATGCTCAAAATTAAGTTTGTTAAGATTAAAGTTAAGATTTATTATTGCTAAGGTTAACAGTTATCTTCATGTGGGTTATATACTGCTTTAAATGGAGGTGAGGGTCCTCTGTGCCGGTGAACTTCTTTATGTCAGGAAACTTGAACTTCCATGGTAAGGGATCATCATCCTTATCCAAGCTTAGCTTGTAATAGCTCATTAGGGCATCGATCCCTTTTTCCTTCATCATCAGCTACATTTGAGCCATAGACTTGACAAGGTCTTTAGCCCAATCCGGCTTCTCCATAGTTCCCTAGGTATCTTCTTTCTGACAGATAACAGGTTTTACCAATACTGTCTGCTGATCATCTTCTACCTCTTGCCTTTCAAGAACCTCGGCATCTAGATTAAAAGGTCGAGGTTGAGGTATTGGTGGTTGGGTCACTGGCAGCTATGGTCCTAGCGGTTCCCCTCTAGTTGTACCCATCATTTCCCCCATAATTTCTATCATGATAGCCCTGGTTTGTTCGACCATTTCAGCTTTTAACTATTTTTTGAAGGCTTAAACATCAAATTTTTCCATCTTGATACCTCTATAGATTCTAACCAGACGGCCTGTGTCAAATCGCTTCCAACTGGCAGACTGTTGTGGATTTATATCTACAACCATTGAGGGTCAAAAACATGCATAGCGTGTATGCATGAAATGCAAGCCTACTAGTAAGAAGAAAAAGAAAAGAAAACATATATACATGTATCAAAGGACAAAATAAAAAGCTCTCTAACGATATCTCCATCTTTATTTCCACACATGTGTTCAATTACGAGTTCCTTGGCCTAGGATTTTTGTTCTAGGTTTTGATTATCAACAGGGAATAATAAAATTGACAGATGCAAGATAACTCTCAAGACGATGCAAACAAGTGGCACTTCCTCCAAATAATTCCAAAGTCCATTTTAAATGGGCCAAGAATGATATCAAAGGCCCACCTTATCAAGTTCCCTTTGAAATGGGCTAATAATAGGCATGAAAGGCTCGTCTTATTAAGGCTTATTTTGTAATGGGCTTGGGCCTTATTTAGAGGATTACTATATGGCATAAAATACATGCATTTGGAAAAAACAACCTAGTGGAAGTTCCTAGGTAATTACATGAGCTGAGTCTTGGGTAATAAGCTTCAACTCCTACAACTATATACATCCATTACATCTCCCCACTCAAGGGTGCGTGCGACGTGGATACGTATGTGCTATAAGTGACAATAATCAAATACCTCACCACCAAGTTTGAATGAAACACAGGCAGCAAAGTAAAGATTATTGTCGATTTATTTGGGACTTATAGTGCATTATATGGAAACATTTAGTGAATGCAAAATTTGCGAAGGAAATAAAGAAATAATCAAACATGATAAATTACAAAACACTTGGAATCAGTTTCTTTATCCCCAATGAAGTCACCACTATAGGTGGCGGGGTTTAGTTACATGCCCAAGTGTTGGCAACCATAACACTATGTGAGCTCGGGACTCATTAGGAAATATATAGTGGGCTAAGGGCCTAAAACAAAGATAGAGTCACCACCTGAATGAAAACTGAGACACACTATACAACAACTAGATTCCACGAAGGTTTCCAGAAGCTGTCATCAGAGATCGGGTTTGAAAACTGGGTATGGGCTTTTGGAATGCCCACCCAACCTTGTGGTTAGCCTCTGTGTGTGTTTTGTATTTTATTACCTTTTATTATTAACTTATTTCCTTATTAACATGCAAATCGTGATTAGTTTCCAATTTTATTTTTTTTATTCCAAGTTTGCACATTAGTCCCATTTAATGCTTAAATCCCCAGCATTCAATCACAAATAAAAATAATTTACAATGATTCATTCCAAATAAAAGGAGAGAAAGATTAAGGATTACAACTTTTGGTATAAATAAATATAAAAATACTAAAAATAAACCATACATAAACCAAAAATAAACTAATTAATTATAAAAATTAATACACTAAAAATAATAAATAAAGCAAACATCTAGTGATTAAAAATCACCAAATAATTTTTGCAACACATACAAGTTAATTCCATACAATAACAACAATAATATTGACAAATCATCAACACATAATATTCACAAAAATAAATGAAAATAAACTCATAAAATGATCCACTAAATAACACGAAAAAAGGAAAATAACATAAAGACATTATTGATCAATATAGGAATCATATATAATCGTAAGAAATATAACAAAGTAAATAAGAAAATCATGTCAAACATGTAAAATACTAGTTGAAAATCAAGGCATAAAAAGGCAGAATTCTGTCAAAGCAGTGACACCTCCTAACCAAGAGGCAATGCCTCCATCGCCTCATCATAAAGGGGCGATGCCTATACGAAGAGACATCACCTCTTCAACAAAGGCAGGAACAATCAAGCACGTGAACGAGAAACAAACACAAATATACAAGTATCAACAATCAATATTCAATATTTTATGTAACCATGCTTCTCTATAACTTCAAAAAAGTAATATAGCTCAAGAAAACACATAAAATAACAACAATCAAAGCTTTTTAATGAAGTTAAAAACTTAAAGCTTAAAAATAGAGAGACTTATTGACTTGGACGTGCATACTGCTCCTAACTAAGCCCTCAGAGCTTGGTTGATGGAGGAGTGGCCTTGAATGCAAGAATGTCCCCTTTTCTTCTCAAGAATCAAGTCCCTTAATCTTTAAAGTCTCCTTCCTTCTTCTTCCTTTTTCTCTTTTCTTTTTTTATTTCTCTTTCTCTGTATTTTCTTTCCAGGCATTTTTATTCTTAACAACTAGCTAACCCCCCCTTTTTGACCTTGCCCCCACATTTCTTTTTAAAGCCTATCACCTTTTTCCCTTTTCCAAATTCCCAAAAAACCATTCTCACCCTCTTCCATTGCCTTTTCTCATTTCCTAGGCTCTTTCCTGCCTTTTCTCATTTTACTTATGTCCAAAAATGATCAAATCCTCAACAAGTGGGCTTCTATCCATCGCCATTAATGGCATTTAATGTTTTAAAGAGTGGGTGTGAAGAGGCATCACCTCATCGATGCCTGGTGAAGAGGCAATGCCTCCTCGTTAAGGCGGTCACCTCTTCACCTGGGCCAGGTTAGGGCCATTAGGTCAAAGGGCGATGGGCTTGGGGTTTAACTTAGTGTTTGGGCTTTAATATGATTTTTTTTTTGGGGTTTGGTTTAGTATTTGGGCTTTCAGAGTCAATTTTAGAGAAGTCTCAAGCTCCCCTTGCATTCAAAACTTGAATTTTCTCATCATCGGGCTTTCGTTGTGGGCCGATCAAACTAACAATATCCACAATATTTATTTTTTTAATAATGTTATTATATTATAATTATTTGTGACTAGTATTTATTTATTTTAAGTTAAACATTTTTATTACGTAAAATAATTTATTTGGAAGTTTTATTATTTAAAAATACATTAAAGTTATTATTATTATTATTATTATTATTATATGTGCATGTGTGCATTTGTTATGTGTGTGTGCTATGTATATATATATATATATATATATATATATATATATATATATAAAAGCAAATGTGGGTCAGGACATTTTCGATATTACCAATTCTTTTCCCTTCTTCTCTTTTTCTTTCTTTCTTCCTTCTTTTCTCATTTTTTTCTTCTTTTTCTTCCTGTTTTCCCAAAACTTCCAGTAGCTCCCCACCATTGCCGAAGCAGTCCCCAACTACCACCTATCGTCACCATCAACTCCTCTCTCCCTCCTCTACCTTCCTGTCACCTGAAGGTCATCGGAGCACCACCGGAACGCATGAAAACAGCAACAGCAAAGAGGGAGCTCGTTCGCCGACAATCTCGATTCTAACCACCTTCACTCATGATTCCAGTCTCTTTGGAATCCTTGAGCTATATGGACTTCATTTCTAAGTCCGGTTCAAGCTTAAATCTAATCATTTGTGAGTTCTTTTTAAGTTTAAGTTTATGTCTATTTTGGTTTTTGAATTTTTTGAACTTGAATTTGTATGAACCATGCGTAGTGTCTTTGTAAATATTGATGTGGGAAGTTTGAGCTACATAAATATATTTTTTGTTTGATTTTTTGATTTTTTTGAATTAATTGGGTTTTGATTTTCCAGTGAGTCACTGTTCTGGTGACCCTCGCCGGAAAACTTTTGTATTTTTAATAAATAGAATGGATTATTTGAAATATAATTTGTGAAGGAATTTTATGAAAATTATGTCCCGATTATTTATTATGAATTTTTAAAGGTTTATGTAAAAAAATAATTTTCAGAAAAATTAATGTAAATTGGTGACTTTTGTATTTTAATTGATATTATTGTTAATTAGTGTGTTTTAAGTAATTTTAGAATAATAATTAGTATTAAAATAATTTTTAGCAAATATTTACTATTACGTGATTTTTTTAGACTTATAGGTAAATTATGTGTTTTTATTTAAATTATAGTTAAATAATATGTTTTAAATAATTTTGGAATAATAAATGGAATTAAAATAATTTTTACAAATTATTTACTATTTTTAATTAATTAATACTAATTTTTGAAAATATATTCAAATAATAATTTTATATACTATTTTTGTGATTAATTAAGTTTTTAACTATTTTTATTATATATTTGGACTATTTAAGTAATTAATCGTAAATTTTACTATTTTATGTTGAATAATTGAAAAATTGGAGTTTTATTAATAATATCTAATTTATTTGAGATTTTATTTAGTTAAGGTGAAAATAATTATATTTAATATTTTTTTTATTTAAATAAATTATATTTTGGTATTTTATTGATATTTATGGAATTTAATGATTTTTATTATATTATTATTAAATATTGATTCATGGTGAATTATGAACCTCGGTTGGAAATTTGAATAGTTTGGGGTCTCAACCCGAGGTGTTGAACTCTGTGATATTAGAAGTGTGTTTTCTTGTAGGATCGGCTGTACTTTTCAGTAGAGAGATGTCCGTTTTACAAATGAAACTCTGCCAATTTTTCAGTAGAATTCTTGTAAAACGTAATGTCGAGTCGATCTTAAGTTTTTATTTTTTTTTTTTGTTGATTTTTGATTCTTAGATCGAGTCTTCTTTTAAAATTCTTAGAAGTTTAAGTTAGGATTATATTCCAATTTTATATATTTTATTTTTCTAGTTATGCCAAGACCGAGGCCTATCTCAAGGAGCGCAAACTTGTGAATTATTATTTTATATATGCATTACATATAGGATGTATGATTATGAGCATTCATATTTTTAATATGTATTTAAACATTAATTGTTTAATTAAATGATTTAGTATATTTTTGGTGTACTTTTAGTATATTTTGGTATATTTCAATATCTATGCAATGTATATGCTTGATATATTTTTAATATATATACTTGGTATATTTTGGATATATTCATGGTTTATTTTGGTATATATGTGCCATATATATCTGGGATATTTTTAGTATATGTTCGGTATATTTTTCTTCATTGGATGCCATTTTATTTTAATTGTGCATTTTATTATTATACATAAATATACAGTTTTATATGAAGGATATATATAGAACGTGCTACCTAGTGGGCTGCACTATGACTGTGTACGTACCAGTGTGATAGATTTTAGGGTTGAGTTTATGAAATTATTTGAGGTGAAATTTGATTGATTGATTATTAAGAATTAATGTAATTGAGTAGTGTGATTGTGGGAGCTCGATTGACCTAATGTCTCGAGGCCAGTCTACTGTCTAAAAATGGAATAAGAGAATTACTTTGAAATTAAGTGAGCCTAATGGCTAGTGAGATATTTTGATTGAGGTCGCGGATATTTAGGGTTCTATTTGATCCTTCATTTAAATAAATGTTTTCTTCATTTATTATATATATATAAACGAATTTTAGCATCTGTGTGAAATGCGTGTATATATATATATATATTATTATACTGATGTTTAACTGTATATGACTTAGGTTGCATATATATATATTATAATAATTCACTTAGTGAGATCTGACTCCCCTCAATATTTTTTTTCAGGGGATTCTTCTTCAAACCTTATCAGTAATGCTTTACGCCGATCTTCTTTAGCCCCAGCTAGACTGTGTAATTTTATTATCTGAAATTTTGTTGTACTTTAGAAAACTGTAGTAGTAGTGTATTGTTTTAATAGTATATTATTTTAGTAAGAAACCTGTCTCTAAATATTGAATGAATATATTTATTTTATGAAATGATATTTAAGTATTTATTTTTATATTGATTTAAGTTTTAATTCTAACATATTTTTATTTATTTATTGCATGTGTTTTTATTTTAAGGCTTGTTACGAATTCCGAATTCGAAAGAATTCTCGTTTCCTAGCGCCGGTCCTAACTCCCGATTTGGATCGTAACAGCTGTCATGATCATCTCTACATTTAATGCAAAAGCAAGTGATTGCTATAGAGACAGCGCCTCTACGATGAGGCGATCGCCTCTTCAGCAGTTGCCATAAAGGCGATCACCTCATTATAGAGGCGTTCGTCTCTCTAATCTGCTTTACGCTGGGCCTAGGCGATTTAGACTAATTTTGAAGGGTCCAAGGCTTGTTCATGAGTTTATAGCCTATGGATTCATCTTCGAGAAGATTTTAGAGTTTCTTTCTTACATTCAAGTTTTTCATTTATCGTCATCAAGCTCTATTGCAGGTCGATCAAACTGAACATTTATCGAACCGAGTTTCTACAATAAGATAATAACTCTATGTTGTTTATCTAAATCCAAGATTAAGACTAAGACTAAGATGTAGATATAATTAGAGCAAATTAATATTTTGCGGATTTATCTCAATCTTCATGTCATCTAAGTCTACTACTTATTTTTCTCTCTTATATGATTTTTGGTTACTGTCACACAAATTCTTTGGTTTATCAACAACTTTTATTAGGATTATAATAGCTATATATACTAAAGTCATTAACGTTAAGTATATATCATTATATTTATTTATTTTTATTTATAGGAAAATCATATGATTTAGACATTAATAAACTGTATAAAAATGAATAATTCTCTTTTTAAATCGATAACGATAAAATTTGAATTATATATCTAAAAATATCCTTAAATAACTCCTTAATTACTCTCTCACCAGTTATATTTTTTATATTAACAAAAGGGAAACAAAATTGATATCAGAGAATGTGAAATTTATTAGTCTAAGATTAGTAAAAAATTTAACCAATCCAAAATTAAGTTCTGTTAAACTCCTATAACTTTTACTCTATGATTATATAACAACGTCGGTTGTTTTCTTCTAATATTTAGGATTATTTTCTTATACTCTATGATTGTATAACAACGTAGGTTGTTTCCTTCTAATATTTAGGATTATTTCCTAAAAAAAGATTTTATAAGATTTGAGTAATTATCATATCCATTCAAAGATAATCACAATTTTATCTTAAATTAAGTTATTTGTATATAATATCTCTCATGAGTAGCACAAATGTCAAAAAGTATAGACATTCATTTGAAGAAAATAGGTTCGAACCTCTATCTTTCTTCTCTGTCACTTATAATGTTGAAAATTTAATAATATAAAAAGAATTGATTACCTACTTAAAGTGAATGAATGATGTATATTTTTAATATTAAATAATTGAGATACGTAAAATTTAAAAACAAGAGACATAACTATTTATAATCTATTGAAACATCTTCTGTCACCTTACAAAATTAAATACGAATTAATTTTTTATATATTTTAAAAATTTATAAAGAAAATAAAATTAGTAAAAAGCTGAATTTTATTTATTCTTTTTTTTAGTATTAGGAGGGCGAGAGTAAGATTTCAACTCTAAAACTAGTTGAATTATCTTTTTATTCATTAAAAGCCAAATAAAAAAATATTTTCTTTATAAATTTCTAGCAATAAAACTGAATTTGTATTTTCTTTTGGTCACTATTATAAAGGAGAATTCAATTGCATGTAAAAGATATTTTGTGATACCTTAATCATCAGGTCAATTATTAACTCCTTACATTATCATATTATTTCATGAAATTGGTAGGTTAATTAGTGAATATTAGCTCATTAAGTAAAGAAAAGATGAAGAAAACTACTAAATGATGGGTCAACATCTTGACAACTGAAAAATGGTGATATTACAAAGTTGAAATTAAAAAAGAATGAACAATTGACAAAAATGTCATAAAACTAGCCAAAGAAAGAGGCCATAATCATTTTGCTACTCGGCATAACATCAAACGAGTTAACTCGGCAAATCACATCATATGGCTTTAAGATAATAAAATGAAAAGGACCTATCCAAAATTTCATTATGTACAATAATGGGACCCTTTTACTTTTGTTTTGGCACCACAATAACTAGTTTTTGATGCACAAGGGCAACAAAACCTCACCATAACGCCCTTAAATAATTGCAACATATTATATAGTTTATGTTTGATACTTTATATATATATATATTTCTATTTAACTAAAATTTTTATTTTCCTATACATGATTACTTATAAAAAAACATTCAAAATATATAGAAAAAGATTCCCAATTAAGGAAATTCTAGAATAGAAAAAAATACTCTCTTAATTTGTATAAAACTCTCATAAAAAAAGAATCTTATTCCAAACATGTTTGAACATCATTATCCCTATAAATAGAACCCTATATCCCTCATTTTCATTCATTTTATTGTCTAATACTCTTTACTCTCTTTATCTCTCTAAAACTATGTCTCTTTATATTCTCTAACTTAGGCATCAAAGGGTTTGTGCAGATTCTCCCTACCTCTTCCCTTCCCCCTCGTTTATCACTTGTAGGGCTACTAGCTCAGTAATTCCAGAAACAAGTTATCAAGTAGCGTTGTTTGTAGGAACTCTCGAGTTAAAAGCCATTTAAGCATCTACCAACCAGGATCTTGGCATCATAACTTCCAATCCACCACTAATCTCAACTCCCAACACACACATCAATCCATCTGCTTCCGTTCCTCCAATTAACTTATCAACACCTTTTTAAATAATAATTCATTGTCCCCCTTTTAACATGATTGGAACATACATTCCACCTGGTAATACTTAGGGGTGGCCAACTCTTGGCACCGACCTCATTTACTATGCTCTTCTTCAATATCATAACAGACCTATACCTTTTGTACCTTTTCTAAGCCTATCAGAAACACTTGCCATAAACACACCTAACCTAAACACAGTAATCGAGACACTCAACATATACCTAATGAGTAAAGAAGCGATGATTCAAAATATTCAAACCCATATGAACAATTGAATGCCCTGATTCAAAGCAGCAATCCCAAAGCAACTCACATAGGAAATAATATAACACCACCAACAACAGCTCTAGAGGTATCTATAGGAAATAGAGAAAAAAATAAAGCCCAGGAAAGAGAATTCAGCTTAATAATCCCGACCCTAGATGATTCAAAGATGGCCCAAAAAGTTAAAGAGGTCATGCATAAAGCTCGTATCAGGCCAAAGAAATAAAATGAATGCGTTATGGAAGGAAAGACACCCTTCATAAGCAGAATAATTTGGAGGGAGATTCCAACCAAATTCAAAATGCCACAGTTTAATCAGTTTGATAGAACCAAAGATCCAATCAACTACATATCCTCATGTAAGACCAAGATGTTACTCTAGAATGTGAATGATGAAATCATGTATAGAGACTTTTCTAATACACTCATAAGAATGCTCAGAAGTGGTTCCACTGGCTTCCTGAGAATTCTGTCTCCTCCTTTAAAGAGTCAGCCAAGAAATTCCAAACTCGGTTCATCACTAACATCCCTTCAGCCAAAAATATTAATGATCTCTAGATGTGCCGACAGGAAGTCACTAAATCACTGAGAAGTTATTTAGATCAATTCAATAAAGTAGTCATGAAAATCAAAAATTTGGTCGACGAGGTAACCATAGAGGCCTTAAAGAATGGGACCCAACTAAGGAAGCTCAAAGATAAGATAATGACAAAGGAACCTAGCACCTTCGTTGAGGTAATGGCCATGGTAATAAAGATCGATAAAAATAGGAGGATGTGCTGAGACAATGAGAAAGCACCGATCAGGAAAGATGAAAAGTCAAGACCTAGAAGGTTGAGCTTCCAGCAATCAAACTTCAAAAACTCGATAGAAGGATTAGAAAGGGAGGCTAAAAAATATACTCCACTAAACACCTCTAGATCTAAAATCCTTATGTGGGTCAAACAAAATGGTGTGAGCATAACCCCAGCCAAAAGACAAAGTCCAACTAAGAGAGCCATGTAAGATAGGAGGCACTACTGCTAATACCACTGGGATTACAGGCATGAAACCAAGGCATGCTGAGAATTAAAGAATGCTATAGGAAGATTAATACAGAATGGTAAACTTGGCAACTTCATTGACATGGCCAGAAGGCGCAAAGATCCAAATGGTTAAAATAGGGATAGGCCAGAACCAAAGAAAGCTCGAAATGAACCAACCGGCATTATTAACATGATTATAAGAGGAGAAGTCATAAAGAAGAGGCTTAAGAGATCTCACTGAGAAGAAGGGTTCGCCCATGAAAAGAAGCAGATTGTCATGTTTGGTCTAAAAGATGGAAAACATGTTTAGCACCTTCACAATGATGCACTCATGGTAAGTGCTTTCATAAACAATTACCTGGTGAAAAGATTGCTAATCGATGATGGGAGTATTGTCAATGCACTCTCTTAGAATGCCTACAAAGCAATGGGAGGTTCTGTTACTGATTTAAAACCTATTCAGAATCCTATTACAAGCTTTTGCAGAGGAACTACCCAACCAATGGGATTAATAAAGCTAAGTCTAGAATTCGATGATCAAGATATTAGAGAAGTGAAAGTTGTAAAAGCTCAATTCAATATAGTGGATCTTTCTCTCGTGTACAATAGCATAATAGGCCAACCAATACTTTACAAGATCGATGCAGTCACGAGTATCCAGCGTTTGACTATGAAGATTCCTATTGAAGGCCAAGTCCTAACAATTCACGAAGATCAACACATGGCAAAATAATGCTACCAGATGGCAGTCAAACCTCGGATGGAGGCATTTCCTCTGGAATCTTAGGAAACAGAGAAACAAAGAGCCAACTCTGAGCCAATTGACTAGGTTCAGAACTTATAGATCATCAAAGGAAAGACAATAAGGATCAGTAATGAGCTCGATAATGAGGTTAAGCATAGAATAAGTGAAGTCCTTATTAAACACTCAGGCAGCTTTGCTCCTCAAGTGTCTGAGATCACTAAAGTAGATCCTCAAATTTCCTCACATAGTCTGAACATCAAACTAGGAGTAAAGCCAGTTATTAAGAAAAAGAGAACCTTCGTGTATAAAAGACAGAGGGTAATCGCTAAAAACATAAAGAAGTTACTGGAAGTCGAATTCATTAAAGAAGTAACACAACCAAAATAGGTAGCCAACATGGTGTTGGTAAAAAAGTTTAATGGAAAATACAGGATGTGTGTGGATTACATCAGCCTCAACAGAGCATGCCCCAAAGATAGTTATCCGTCGCTAATAATAGATCAACTGGTAGACTCCACTATCAGTCACTGCTTATATAGCTTTATGGATGCTGCACAAGGGTACCATCAGATATAATAAAAAAAGAAGATCAGAAAAAGACATCATTTATCACTCACGAAAGTCTTTATTACTATAAAATTATGCCCTTTGGGCTGAAGAATGCCAAAGTAACTTATCAAAGGCTAATAAATCACGTGTTCTAAGATCAAATTAGAAAGAACATAGAGGTATATATAGATGACATCATCATTAAGAGCCAACATGTAGAACAGCATTCTGCTGACCTCAACCAAATCTTTCAAATACTAAATTAGTACTAGATCAAGCTAAATCTAGAGAAGTGTGTTTTCAAAGTAAAAGTAGGAAAATTTCTAGGATTCATGATATTTCATAAAGGAATTAAAGCTAATCCGGAGAAGATGGAGGCCATTCTTAAGATGAAAGCTCTGACATCAATCAATAAGATGTAAAAGCTAAATGGTAGAATAACGACATTAGGGTGTTTCATCTCCTGCTCAGCTAAGCGGTGTCTACTACTATTATGAGCCTTAAAAATTCCAAATGGAATGAAGAATTCCATACAGCTTTTGAAGACATCAAAAAGTTCTTATCCTTGCCACCCTTACTCAATAGGCCGATCCCCAGAGAAACACTGTACTTGTACCTCTCTATTGGTCAAGAGTTAATTGCCTTGATACTAGTAAAAGAAGAAGAAAGTCAGTAAAATTTAATATACTACATCAGTAAGATGCTCAGAGGTTTAGAAATTCGGTATCCCAAACTAGATAAGATAGCTATGGGCGTCGTCCACACATCTCAGAAACTTTGGCACTATTTTTAGGCTCATTTAATCATTGTAAGATCCAGTTTCCCTCTAAAAAAATCTTAAAAAGACCAGAAATATCTGGCAGACTAGTTTAATAGTTGATATTGCTCGAAGAATTTAACATCAGCTACAAACCTCAGCAGCAAATAAAGGCTCAGGCCCTAATAGACTTTGTATAAGAGATGATAGCAGAAGATTTCACTCATTTTGAGTGTCCAAAATGGAAGCTATATATTGATAGAGCCTCATCCATCTAAGGATCCGATGCCGAAATCATTTTTAAAGGGCCATACAAAGTTAATATTAAATAAAGTACAATGTCACTAACAATGCAGCTAAGTATAAAGCACTCATCACAGGATTAAAGTTAGCCACCAAGGTCAAAGTCGAGCATCTCAAGATATGCTCTAACTTACAACTGGTGGTAAATCAAGTCAAAGGAACATTCTAAATCAAAGACCCAAGCATCACTAAATTTGTTAAGAAAGTCAGACAGCTCCTAATGAAGCTCGAGCAGAATGGGGAACAATAGGAAATCAACCAAATCCCCAGAAGTGAAAACTCAGAGGTAGATCTGCTAGCCAAATTAGCAGTTAAAGAAAATTAGACATTTAAAGAACTTGAGCTCACTAAGGCATTAATAAAACCAAGTACCAAGGAAGCAGAGATCATGGACATATAAGAAGTAGTAGAATGGATGAAACTGATTATTCAGTATCTTGAACATGAGGTGCTTCCACAAGATAAGTTGAAAGTCCAGAAGTTAAAGATAAAAATCATGCATTACTCCATCTACCATGAAGAACTCTATAGAAGGTCTCTCTCACACCCATGGTCTAAATGTGTATTACCAGAAAAAGAAAATTATATGCTTAAGGAAATCTATAAAGGAATTTATGAAGCAGATGAATCTCATCATTCATTAATAAAAAAGGAGTTATTTTAGAGATACTATTGGCCTACAATGTCCCGAGATACTCATAAATTGACTCAAGAATGCCACAAATGTCAATAATTTACCTACCTCAACCATAAGCCTTTTAATCCTCAGCATTAAATTGGGAGTTCTTGGCCTTTTGCAATATAAGGGATGGACATCCTAGGTCTATTTTTTATCTCAACCTCCCATAAGAAGTTTTCAATCGTGGCTATAAACTATTTTACCAAATGGATAGAAGTTGAAGATGTACCAACCATCATTGAGACCCGGATCTAGCACTTTTTATGGAAAGAAGTCATTTATAAATTCAGAATACCACACACCCTGATAATAGATAATAGGAAGTAGTTCGATAATGAGAAACTTAAAAACAAGATCATCATGCAAGGGCTAAAGAAAAGACTAAACGAGAAAAAGGGGAACTGGGTCGATGAACTCAACAATATTGTATGGGCCTATAGAACTACACCCAAAACTTCCACTAGAGAGATGCCCTTCAGACTAACTTATAGGATGGATGCAGTAATCCCAATGGAGATTGGATAAATAAGTTATCGGGTTACCAAGCATTTAGATCAAGAAGTCAACAACATTAATGCTCGAATATTTCTGGACTTACTTGAAGAGAGGAGAGAGTGGCCATTCATTGTAGCAGAAGCTCAGAAACAAAGGGTTATAGAATATCACAATTTACACATCCGGCCAAGATACTTTACAGTCGAAGACTGGGTATTTAGAAGGGCTGACATTGGCAAAGGTAACTCCGACATAAAGCAAACTCGAACCTGATTGGGAAAATCCTTATCAAGTCATCAAGAAAATGACCAAAGGGGTGTACAAGATCAAGGATAGATAGGGAAAAGAGTTACAACAATATTAAAACTCAAACAGCTTTTGAAAATATTATCAATAAATGTACTCAAAAGTTTTAAGAAATAAATACTTCATTTATCATTAAAAATATTGTATTGCATAATATTCCAAAAATAAAGAGAAAATTATTGACTCAAGTAATTTACAATTGAGTACTGGGAAACTCAGAAGAAGGAAGACTCATATCAAGGGACTCGAACACAGAGGCTGGATCAGGTCTAGCGAAGACAACGCTAGTAGACATCTCCCCAACAGGTCTTGAATCCTTTAGTTTCTCAAAAGATGATTTATAGGCAGTGGACTTGGTTGATTTCTTAGGATTCTTCGACCGCTTGGAAGAAGCCTTGCTCCGAGCATCTTCTTCGGTAGTAATCCTAGCCAGATCGATAGGAGTTATTTTATCCAATTCTATAAAGTCTAGATTCAGGTGTTGGGTGAGTAAGACTCCCGACATTCAAACTTATAAGCTTTAAGAAACCTCACGACCATGTTCTGGTAGGTTCTCTTGTCATCCTCACAAGATTTCTCAACTTCATCAAGCTTCTTCTCCAAAGCCGCAATTTGGGAGTCCTGCCCTTCAATTTTTGTTATAAGTTAAGCTTGATTGTGCTCCAACTCCTCCACACTTTTCTAGCTTGCCTCAGCATGCTTGGTTTAGCAAAGTTCCAGTGTTGCCTTCACCTTCTCCAGTTTCTTCTCAAAATCGATGGCTATGGTACTAGCCTTTATCTCCGTCAGGCTATACTGACTTTTGAGGTAATAATAGTTATTCTTTGCCAACATCAAAGCCTGAGTCATTTGAAAGAAAAGACAAACATTATCAACTTAGGTACACTTGAACACAAAGTAAGGAAAGTGAAAAATAATTACCTCCAATAAGTGTTCGATCATAGAGTTGTACAGCTCCTCTTTATCCACATCCATCTAGCACTGGATATCTTCAGGAAGCTATCAAGACTCAGCATATTGGTCCCTCACTTGAGCATTCAAGACACTCGGAGGCTTTGTCTTTCTTAAGATCCAGGACCTCATGTTTGAACACCCAGATAGCTTAGGGAGCTTAAAGAAGACCTCCTCTCATAACTCTTCGGCATCTGAGTCCTCGTTCAAGGACCGTTTCCTCTGACCTTCAAACTTCTCCACTTAAGAAGATTCACCCACAACTTTTCCTTTTTGGCTAAGCACATCTTCAAAGGGAACATCTAAAGTAAGAGGCTCAGATGTGGGAGAAGAGATATGTACATCCTCTTGAGTCTCCAACTAATCATCTACAAGTTAAATCCTGTCTGTAAAGGTAAGAAAAATCAGCCATATACAAATAAAAAAGAAAAAATAGAAGTCAGAGTAATACCTTATGAATCTTAGAACTTACCACTGAGATGTATGCGATTAAGACAGACTCTCCAAAGATATCTCTTAGATAATTTTTTGGCAAATCTTACATCAGTTATGCCATAAAGATGAAGCCTCATGACCATCTTTGTATCCTCATCGGATAGCCTGGAAGGATGCTTCACTTTGTGGCAGTCATCGAACCACATCCGTCGAATGTGGATGAAGTTCGATAGATGTTCAATAATAAAAAATCTATGTCTCCACTTCTTATAAAGATCTAAAAGCTTTATGAAGAGGCTAAAGTTCGAAATAGCTAATAAAGAGAACATCAGCTCTCCCTTTTTCTTATTCAAGCTATAGAGGTATCACATGATATCCAGATCTAGCTCTCTACCTTCCTCATGTATCAATTCTATAAAATCAGTCAAGATCCGATAGTTATTGGGATGGAGTTGCCTAGGAGCTATATTGTATCTATTCAAAAAACTCTTAACAAATAGATCTAAAAGGAACTTCAATCCCCCTCTAATTGATCAAAGTATATAAATAATCTATTAAAATCAAATATAAGGGTATGGGCTTTGAATTTCTTATCTACAGTGTGTAGAGTGAAGTTTGCTTAAGTGCTAAAACAACTCCGATACCATTTTAGCAAATCTTCATCTATCCTAAAGACAAACAATTTAGAGCTAACTTGCTCTCGTGGAGCCATGAATCCTATTCAATAAATAAGAAGAAAAAGAATATGGAAGAGAGAAGAAGTTTCACCTGGAAAGAAGGATGCAAGCTTACTGAAGAAGGCTCTAGAACAAGCGAGAGATAACTCAGCAAGGAAAGAAGACAAAAAGAAAAAGCAAAATGTGCAACAAACAAATACATATGATACTTAAAGCACAGCGAAAGGTTCTAGAATGACTACCATTGCCCTTATGAACATTTTCATCTCTCTCGTAGCAAGAAGGGTAATTCCGGACAAAAGAAAAGCTCACTAATCGAGCAGTTATTATTATAGCAGCTGAAACATCTCATCTTCTAACACATGAACAGACGTAATGATTACATAATTCAAAATTCAAAGAAAAATGAAAAGACATGGCGGTTAATAATCCTGCTTCTCTTGCTACCAGTTGTCTCCTCCACTGGCACTCGGGCTGTGCTTTTAATGCACTGAGATTCTAAGTTCAATGATTGAAACTGACACCTTCATATCACTTTGATAGTACTGAGGTTCGACATTTGGATCGCGCTTCTAATGCACTGAAATTCTGAATCTAATGATTAAAACTGGCACCTTCAAATTGCTTCAATAGTATTGAGGTTCGGTACTCAAATCACACTTCTAATACATTGAGATTTTTTTCTTTTTTAAAGTTTAGTGTATGCTACATTGATTGCTACCTTTATTTTAAAAAAAATAGATACACACTAGACATTTTTTATTTATGTTTTCTTAAACTAATGTTTTCATTTTATTATAATTGTTTTCTTGAGATTTGGGATCAAAATTAAAATTTTATCAAAAGGAGAATAATCTTTTGTTTTCTTTTTGATTTATACGATTCATGCTCCTAAAAAAGTCATGGCAATTATACCTAAAACTTTAGTTTATTTTATATGTGATATTATTTTATTTAAAAAAAAAAAAAGAAAGGCCTTACTATAATATTTTCTTTAATGTAATATATGCAGTACAAATTTAAACTCGTCAACTAACTTTGTGACGTGGGTATCCAACAAAATATTTTAATCTTTGTTAATATCGTGATTAACTATTTAAATTGAGATTCTAGATATCTATACCAATTTTATAAATTTTTTATACTCCAATATTTTAAAGAGAATTGATATACATGTTAAATAGATGAAAAATATATTATTTTATATATTTATCATATTAAATTTATTTCTCCAACCTAACTTAAAAAGTATAATATTTTTTCTTGTCTTAATCAGAATGTATTCTTTTTATTTTCATTATTAAATGCTAATATAAAGTTTTTTAAAAAATATTTTTTCAAGAATAAAAAGAAAAGAATATATATGTTGATTGAAAGAACTCAAAGACCTCTAAAAAAAAAAGAAAAGAGAAAAGAAGATTACAAGGGAAGAGCATTGAAGTAATTTTAAAAAGAAAAGTACCCTTTTGACTGGGGATATTGAAAGGAGAAAACTTATTAAAACGGGCAAAAGAAGATGTCGTTTTCAATTGCCAAAAAGAATGGGCCTCTAATTTCAGTGGGCTCACCCAACTCCCTGGTGGTCTTTAGTAATAATTGCGGACTCCAGTACTTCACAAGATCTTGACACGTACTCCTCCTCTCAACGGCTCTTATTGCTCTTGGAATCTTTTTGTACTCATTTGTGGCCCACGTATTAATAAGAAGTCCCAATCATTAGATGTGGACATATTGTAAAATGGACCCCACTGTGATTATTGACATTTTATAAATTGGATTCTTAATGAATATAAATATTTTTTAATTATTTCTGTACTTTTAAAATTTATTAAACTTTTAATTAATTTAATTATAATTATAAAAGTGGAAAAAATTCTTCAACAATTAATAAGGGTAATAAAAATTCTTTAATAATTAAGTAAGTGTGGTTGTATATATTATAATTTAAATTTAAAATATTATTTTTTTTTTAAATATTTCAACGTTGTTTTAATGATAACAATTCTTATTAGTTGAATTACTGTTTTTATTTTTGTTTTTTTTAAATAGTTGAATCACTGGTGTTGATTGTGATTATTATTTTTCTTTAATCATATGATAGTTTATTGAGATTAAATAATCACATAATAAATAATAGTTTATTGAGATTAAATAATCACATAATAAATAATTCAGCATTATTAGTCTATTTGAGCAATCAATTATCACATAGCTCCAAATGAAACCTGTGGGCTAAGTCCACCAACTCCATAAATAAATTGGAGCAGAAGCTTAGGAGATATCATCTGTGGAGAGATTTAAATTTATTTACATCTCCCACACCTCAATATTTTTTTTTTTTTTTTTTGTATCATATCATGCTTAGTAAAAGAACTAATCCGATGATCGGAAGGTTATCAGAATTACTAGTTTCCGGAAACCGGGCAACCGGAATCCTGGATGTTGCCACCAGTCCAAGTCCAAGAGGTCCACTAGATTATAGAATTCAATCACCAAGAGGTCTAAAGAATTATGATCTTGGTGGGGTTGGACTGGGCATAGTTGCTGCCCTCGAGAAGACTGGCAGTGCTGCTGATGGGCATGAAATTTTGGCAAAGTATGCAATTTGTAGTACTTCAAGTAACATGAACAGGTCAGATCCTATTCCTGTCAAGATTGGCCTTGGCCTTGGTCTTCATAAAGAAATGTTGGAGATTGATAGCTTGGAGGATTATACATACGTGACAAGCCATGGACCTGACAATAAGTCACTGACCAAGGTTTACTACGATCATGGCAGAAAAGGGCATGACAGAATTGGATTTGATAACAGTTTTGGTGTTGTTTCTTTGATAAAAGAATCGCCGGCGGCAGCAAGATTCGCCGTCGATGACGAGGTTGGCGCATACCCGAGTTCAGACTTTCTAAGTTGTTGTCACCTGTGCAAGAAAAAACTCCATGGCAAGGACATATACATGTACAGGTACAGCCAATAAGTTCTTTTCAGCTTTCCTTCTTTAAACAAATTTTGATTGCTCTGGACATATAGAAGCCAAAAGGGTATTTAGTTTCTTGAAATGTTAATCAGTTTCTTGGTTTGGCATGTAACTAATATCAAGAAAATATTGTGTTTTTTGGAATTGTACAGAGGGGAGAAAGCATTCTGCAGTATAGAGTGTAGATCAAGGCAGATGATGATAGATGAGCGAAAAGAACAGTGCAAATTAGATGTTCAGAGATCTGCAGATGTTTCAAGCTCTCCTTACACAACAAGTCCAATCTTTTCAACTGGAATTCTTGCCATTTAGCCTCTTTTTCCTTTTTTTTTTTTTTATATATATATTTTATATGCAAAAGAAGTTGTGTTATGATGATAATGGTGGCTATATACATATCAAAACAAGTATATATTTTTCTAGAGGAATAACTTATACATATTGTAACAATTTATCAGCTCAATATTCAGAAGAGAAAATAAAAGAAAATGCAAAAAAAAAAAAAAAGAAACAATTTTTGTTCCTTTTCCGGATGTAGTAGGGCAGTGTTTATGCTGTAGCAAAAATTATGAGACTGAAAATGAAGAAATTTGAGTAGTATGGTTGCTTTTTCTTTCTTGCTCTCTGGTTTTCTTTTTCTTAATTTCAGCTTGATTGCATTGGGGTTGAATAATTGTTACATTCATGAATTATTGCTTTGATTGGATCCAAGTAAAAAACAAAAACCAAAAAGAAAAAGAAGAAAAGCAACAAATTTGCATTGATTAATTAGTGACCCACTAGAGAGAAGGACCACACCCTGATGGCTGATGGAAGACAGCATCATTTAGATAATAAAATTAAGAGCATCTCTGCAATTGCTTCTTCGGATATCTGTTTGTGCTGGGTACCTGCTCAAACAGCTGGAGGCAAAACCAGCCTACCCCTACGGAAATTTAATTTTTTATACAGGTCCAGAAAAAATTATAGGAATAGAAAATATTGTTTTAATAAAACAAAAATCTCCACATCAAAGACTTAGATCCTTGCAAGTTGAAGCAACCTGGTCAAGAAGCAAAATTAAAGATGTATCTCATATTAATCCCTTCAAAAAAAAAATTAATGCAACAAAGACATCGTCTATATTTATAATTGGAATTATAATTAAGAATAGCCAATTGCTTAATTTTTTTTATTTCTTGACATAAAAATATTGTAAAATTATATATTTTATGTTGAGACTAGAGATTTTTTTTCTTAGCTACGACTAATTCAATTTGTTCTGGATGAGAAAATAAAGACAATAAAAATTTTTAAAATAACTAATTTAACACAAAAATATATATATTATAATTCGAATAAAAAACATTATTTAAATAAAAATATTTCATTGCAACAAATAAGAATAGTCGAGTCCGGAGACTCCTAGAGAAAGAAAAAACTTTCCATTAAGCTTTTGGCAATTCTATAAATGATTTAGGATATTTTTGTAACTATTGCTGTATACTATGTACCCCGGTTATTTCTTGGTCTATTCTTAAAGAAAATGGTATAATGCCTTCTCTTCTGTTCACACTAAAAAAGAATATATGCTTTGCATGAATTGAAAGGAGCAGCACCACAAGCAGTGAGAAAAGAGAACTCAACCCTCCAAAATATATATTCCAACTTTTTTTTTTAATTCATGCTGGCCAAATAGGTATTTAGAGATTTTTTAAAAATATCTAAATTACATATAGATTACCAAAAGCAACATGTTCCTGCCCAAACAAGACAAAGTGCTTACCTATTTCAAGTATACAAATCATAAGTAATAGGTGAGTGGCAATTATTTCACTACTTTTATATTTAAACAATAAATAATTAAGACGTACCTCAATTATTTAATATTAATAGCATATAGGGTGGAATTAATAAAATTTATTACAGAATAAATTGATAAACTATACAATAGTTAAATTGACTACCCGACTTCCATGTGAATATGAATTGTGCACTAACCCGTCAATTATATATACTATTGTTATTATTAATATTACCGCAAAAATATTATTCTAAGAAATTGAACTCATAACAAGAGTATCTCCCTTTGCCATTTGAGTTTGAATTGTGTACTGATCCACAACTATATATATATATATATATATATATATATATATATATATTATTATATGTCAGCATGAGAAATATCATTCTCAATAATATATCATAATTAAAAGTAAGTCATGATTTACATATTTATGAGATATTGAACCCATGACATGGGTATCTCCCCTTTGTTATTAGAGTTAACGCTTATTGGCCCCCACAACTTGATATGAGAATAGATATGCATTACTTGCACTGCTTGGTCCACCTCATGCATTTCCTCATAACCTCCACAGACTTTGCATTTTGAACCCTTCAAAGCCTTCTGCAAGAGTCTCTTTATTCCCATCCATTGTTTGGCTTTTCAGCTAATTGTGAGTTGATACTGAAAGATAAAATTTGGTAAGCAAATAACTTAAACCCCCACCCCCACCACCCAAACGGTGTAAGCATGAAGAAAAAAGATGGCGTTAAAAATTTGATAAGCAAATAACTTAAAACCCCCCAAACAAAGTAAGCATGAAGAAAGAAGATGACTATCACCATCTCCAATCTAAAACAATAAATTGTTATATTTACAGTATTTTATCTCTAATCCATAATATCAATTTTTACACTAAAAGAAATATTTTTTAAATATTCTTTTATATATTTTATTATTTGTTAATTTCTTACATTTTATTATTTTTACAAATTGCAACCATACTTTTTATTTTTACATATTCATTCAAATGAAATATTTTTAATAGTTATTTTAATCTATAATTAAATATTATATTTATTTTAATCATAATTTAGTTTGATCGGTTGTGTGAGATTTTAATATTTATGTAATGTTTTTAATATTTATATAATGTTAATAAAATTTGTTCAGTGTTATTATATATTCATGTGAATATAAATGTAATTAATATAAATAATTATGTAAATAATAAAAATATAAATAATAAGATATTAAATTAATTTTATATTTTATTAATTAAAAAGTTAACAAAATAAATATCATGTAAAAAAATAAAATAATTAGGATAAAATTGGTCTAAAATATTAGAGATGTAAAATTATAGAACTATCATGTAAAAACAAAAAAATAAATAAAAAACAGCAAATTTGGACTTAGCTGCAAATTTGAACAGCAGTTTGCCGTCACCATTCGACAGCAATTTGCTGTATGGCCTAACCACCACCAGATATTTGCCAAACGCAGCTCTAAATTGCACGTAAAACTTGGGGATTTATCTCCTTCGTTAACAGGATAACAAATGCACAGCAGAAAAAATTCGGCACTTGGGCAGTTGAACCTTTTCCTAATGCTCGTTCCACAAAAAAATTGACGATCTACCATCAAATATAAAAGAAAAAGCATTGATACTTGTATAATCATCATTCAATACGGTAAGATACACACCATCCATACAAACAGCGGGCGAATAACATAATACAGCAACCTAACAAGGCATGCCTTATAAAAACATCGTCCTAATTTTTTTTAATGTTTACTCCTCCCCGACCATGGTTTTCATAGGGAGTTTCTGGTAACAGTATACTAATGGTAGTACATAAGTTGCTGGGTTGATGCAACATTCTGGAACCCACCATCATACATTGCCGGGCTAGTGCCAACAGCACCCATTCCCATAACTGCCTGCTTGAGAGCATGCTGACTTTGTGGATGCATGAGCGCTTGTACACCAGCCATTTTACTCAAAGCCATCTGCCGTTCATAAGCCATAAACTCAGCAGCTGAAAGACCTGGCATATGTCCAGCAGCTGGCGGAGGAAGAGGCATGGAACTTGTCCCTGGTGGGGTGGGTTTGCTACCCCATGAACACTGCAACATCAAAAATATTAGAAAATTATGCCATTTTTTTAAGACATACCAAAAACAATTTGCTTTACACAAAAGAATACTCTTTGTGCATTAACATTAAACAGAAATTGGATAGAGTAAATAAATCATTATGACCGGATATTATACTAAATTGCTTTTCAAATAGCAAGAAGCTGTCATATCCTGACATAAATTAAAGCCTACATGGAGAATGAATATAGTTCTTACGTCAATAAGAAGAGCCCTTCTTAGGTTTCTATCAAATTAAGAATTCACCTTAATTGGTTTGCCATATAGAATATGAGCATTTCCCATATGAATAGCAAGAGCAGCTTCAGAATGAGTACTGTATCTTACAAACCCAAAACCTTTGTCACGTTGCACCCGCACATCTTCAATAGTCCCAGCACCAAGTGCATGAAAAAGCCGATGGAGATCTGCAGATGTAACCTGCAAATTATTTGTTTATGAGAAAGTGGAAAAAAACCACCCTAACGTTCCTCAATCTTTTGTCCACAGAGGAACCGCTCAATAAGAATTGCTCTCATCATCTTAAATAACGTGGTGGAGGTTTTTACTGAAATCAGTGCATGTCAAATCAATTATTCTGAGCAAATATCAACCTAAAATCTGAGACCAAAGCTAAAAACTGTCATAAAAGGCCTTCATTAATGCAAAGGTTGTTGAATGCAGTGCATTGAAGGAAACTACATAGCAGTAGCAGTATAAAACTGCAAAGTAACTTTTCCCATTCATCCTAACAGGTCCTGGAATTGTCAATAACACGAGTGTGCCATACAAAGTATCAAAGGGCCAAGTGGCAATTAGTTGCAAGTTAGAAATCAGTCATTACCTCAGGAGCAAGATTGCCAACATAAACAGTGGTGTACTGAGGATTGTTCTCTGGCGCATCATCATTCTTTTCTTGGCTGTCTTCTGCATCAAGCAAAAGTATCATGTAAGCTCTAGAAGAATAAGAAGACAAGACTTATAATGCAGTAATCCACTACCTGCATATTTCACATACAAAAAAAAAAAAAAAAAAACAAAAAGAGCACTCAGTAATGCGAATAAGAAGAATCAAAACAGACAAGAAAATGTAATCAGTGAAAGAATTTTTTCATAGGTTTTGGATACAAAAACTAATTCCCAAGACAAGACAACTCTATTATGCCACTTAGAAGAAAGTTTGGCTAGTAAGTGTTTAAAGAAAAATATATGTTGTTGTAATCCATTAGCACAAAAAACTAAAAGTGACGTGTAAACAAGAAAGAGTAGGGGCAAATGCTGATTGTATAACAAACAAATGTGAATCAAAAATATAAAATTAAAAATATGACATCAAACCACCATTAGAAGTTCTATGATGATTGATAAACTCACCTGATGTTCCACTTGTTAGCTCTACCACACTTTTGGCATCAGAACTCTGCTTGTCATCATTTGAGGTAGCACCTTTTGCTGCCCAGTTACACCTGATTTGTCGGCTTCCAATCCACTTCCCTGTAATATCAAAACTGACCACAATTATGCAATGCCAACAATGATGCAAGTGCAAGTATCAGTACGCAGGTATATTATATTTCATAATAAGACTGCATGCATAAATCTCTCTCCGTCATTCCAATCTCTGTCCATAAGGTTCCAATTTTTAGGGTAAATTCAATTGCAAACAATAACAAAGTTGCATTTTTCTATAACTCATCAGCATTTCCCACTTGCCTAACCAACTTATATTCCACTTAAGTTCTACCAATTATGGTCCATAAGACAGTGAAACAATAGTAAACTGAGAAATGTACATCAGTTGTAGCACTATCCATTTCAGAAAAGGAACAGTTCCAGAAAGGAACAGTAAATAAATAGCATCAAAAGGAAGGAATTTTACATACCATTTAAGTCATTTATGGCATTCTGTGCATCCTGGAAATATTGAAAAAAGCAATTAAACTAATGAAATGTAAAGGGGGAAAAATTATTTACAAAATGAGGATGAAGAGATTTCAGTAAAGCATTTCATTACCTGCTGATTCCTGAAAGAAACAAACCCAAAGCCCCTTGAGCGCCCTGTCTTCTGGTCCCACATAACCCTTGCATCTCTGTGTCAAACACATAGATAAATTAGCCTCCAAACGACATGAATCTCCAGAATAGTTGCTCACAGATTAAGATAGCCATCTGGCTTCTGCAGAATCAAATGAGAAAGAGAACTTACGAACAACTTTGATACAAAGAGAAACTTGCATACAACGTAGCATCTGTAACTTCAGGGCTAAGATCACCAACAAAAATATTGAAATGACCTGCAGGTCAACAAGAAAATAGTTGAAGATGTAAGAAACAGTAAACAGCACATTATTAAGCAAATTTTAGGAGAGCATATTGAATTATAAACCTGAAGTATCTTCTCTTTGACTACTAGCATAAGCCCAATTAACTTTAATAGGCTGTCCAAACCTGCAAAAGGATTAATATGTTTACAAACAGGAAGGAAAACTTCAACCAAAAGTTAGTCATAATGCCAAGCTCCAACTTACAGATGCCTTCCATTGAGAGTCACAATAGAAAGAGCAGCTGATCTGCGATCAAAGTAATCAATAAAACCATAGGATGACTGCACAGAGAAGAAAAGGAAAATCAACATATCAGCAGCAAGAGAAGCAGTCAGCCAATTGGATAAAAAAGCCACCTCGATGCAAACTGTAGAAGCATCATATGGCCAACATACCGGTTGCCATCAACCAGCCAACAAGCTAAGAAAAATCACCAAAATTCTTGCAGTAGAACTAACCTTCTCTTTCTTAATAAGCTTGCATCCCTCAATGGGTCCGGTATTTGAGAAAACCTCTTGGAGAAGAGGTTCCGTAACCTGAGGGTGAATGTTCCCTACATAGCTGCAATTTTTCATTCAGGAAAAAATGAAAACTCTTTACAGCGCAAATTTGAGAACACATTTGAAGTGTCAACTCTAAGCAAGCCACCAAGTAATAATCTAAACAAACATACATTTCTTTTCTACCATAAATGGAAAGATTCAAAGTGACCCAGTTCAGGCATCAATGCTAGAAGAACAATTAAAACAAATTAAAGAAGAAGGAAAAAAAGAAAAAAGGATACAAAGACTCACACACTACGACATGCAGTTGAATCAAAGCCAGGAGGTAGATTTCCACTCAAGATAGGTTCTATCTGCAAATTGAAAAAAAAAATGAAAAAAATAAATAAATAAATAAATTAAAAAAAAAAAAAAAAAAACCTGAAACCCTAAACCCCGATGGTTGAAAAGAGGGTGGGAACCATAGTTCTAGGCAGTGGAAACAGCTAACCTTACAATTCATTAGCAATATGGTACAAAAAAAAAAAAACCCTAAAGCAGCATAAATGGAAAGCTAGTACCTTTAACCATGAAAGCATCAAATTTAACCAAATTATTAGCTACTCATTATCGATAATAAAACACCAAATAATAATCAATATACCCAGAAACAGAAACAAAAACACAAAAAAAAAAACACCGAAAGCAACCATTTTTGCAATTACACTCATATTTCTGTAGCTGAAAAATAATTATGTATAAAAATAATTAAAAAAACGAACCTGAGGAGCAGCAAGGAGAGCAGGATGAGGGTACTGCATCATCGCCTGTTGCTTAAGCCTATGCTGCTGCATCATCTTAGAGTTAGGGTTTGTAGAAGAGGGAAAAAAAAAAACCAGAAAAAAAAAATTAAAAAATGAAAATAAAACTACAAAAAGAAAAAAAAAAGGAAAAATAAGAAAAAAAAAAAACCCTCAAGTGAGGGAGGAGAAAGAATAAGAGAAACTGATGAAGAATACAAAAAGAAGAGGAAAAGGAAAATCTCTGTATATTTACTGAAGAGACGACAGTGCCTGCCGTGCTCATTTTATACCATTTTTTTTTTCTTCTTATTATTTTTTTAGCAAAAAATGCTACTTGCTGAGGAATTTTCATATGTTGTCGATACCATGTAAATTCTCCTAGTCTCTCTTCTTCATCATCTTATTTGCCACTCTAACCACTTTCAAAATAGGTCTAAAATTCCAAAAAAAAAAAAAAAGGCAAGCAGCAGCAGCAGCAGCAGCAGCGACTTTATCTTCTTTCTTTTTCATTTTATCTTCTTCCTTTTCTAACCACTCATTGCCTTTAAGTAAGAAAACACTCATCTGTGCCTCTTTTATCGGTTTATTTCTTAAATAAATAATTATTTTACATAAATTTTAGTTTTATTTTATTTTTTATGATTTTTATGTGATAGTATTTGATTTTCGTTGTCTTTTATAATATTTTAATTTTTTATCGTTTTATTATAACTTTTTACTAATATATAAGCGATTTACACAAACAAAACATATTTGATCTAATAGATATAATAAATCAGATTATGATTAATTGTATGTTACAGAATTTGAATTATATGTATTATAATTATTATAGAATTATCAAATTCGTAAGCTTTAAGTTAATTTATTATATTATTAATCTAAATATTATTTCGTCTTTTATAGTTTTTAGATAATTTATATATGTATTTTTATCGATGTATTGTTAGTTTAAATCAATAAAATTATTTTCTTTTAAAAAATATATGTCTAAAAATTCAATTTAAAAAAGAAGTTTCACAATCAATTATGGGAAAGTTTTGCAATATTTATAGTTCTATTTGTCTCAAATTAAATTATAAAAAAATTAATGAATTTTAAATATTAGTAATTTAAATTAAAAAAATAGGTGTTAAAATTTTTTATTTCATTAATTTTTTTATTACTGTTAAGTTCATATAGAAAATAACAATTCATATTTTGATAATTTTTTGTAGTATAATAATTTTTATAAACAATACATCCAATGGACAAAAATTATATAATTTATATGAAAAAAAATTACCAAAATATGTATGTATGTATTATGATTTGTTACATAAACCTGGCACAACAATATAATGAAGACAAAATACATATTGATATATCTAAACTTATCAACTTTTTAGTTTTAAAACTCTAAAATTTTATTTTATATATCTAAGCTCTTGAAATTTATGGGTTTAAAATTTTAAATCTTTTTGTCAATTTTTTAATAAAAATTATTTCATTTTGATCCCTAAAGTTTTATATTTCTAATATTCATACCATTTTTTACCTTTTGATACTTATATTACTTTTAAAATTTTTTCAATGGTAAAAAATAAATTTACTTATTTTAATTTCTAATATTTTAAATTAAAAATATAAATTTATATATATTTTTAAATAATTTTAAATTTTAAAAATAAATATTAAGAACAAAAAAATTATAATTAAACTACTGTTTTTCAAAATAAAATATTATGATGAAAAGAACACCATAATTAAAAAAGATTATGATAAAAACAAATATTTTATAATTCTTCAAAATTTAAATTTTATATTTTTAATACATTTTTTTTAGTTTTTTTACAAAATTTTAACTAAATTATTGTAATTAATTTTTTATAATACAACTTTTATAAAATAATGAATAGCAATGTATGTCTGTGCATAACCAATAAACGGTGATAGATTTTCCAATCAATTCAAATTTTTATAATCGCTATTTTGACCTTCATTTTTTATCATATTTTTTGGATACATGAACAAAATTTATATTATAAAAATTTATTCATAATAATTTAAAATATTGTGAAAAATAATAGTATTATTATTATTTTTTAAAATTTAGCATAATAGCATTAATTTGTTTGTTTATTTTTAAAATTTAAAATTATTTAAATATATATATAATAATTTAAAATATTAAAAATTAAAATAAGTAAATTTATTTTTTATTTATTTTTTATTGATGAAAAAATTTTAAAAATAATATAAGTATTAAAAAGTAAAAAATTATATGAATATTAAAATTATAAAGCTAAAAAGCCAAATAAATTTAAGACTCTCAATAAATTTTATTTATAAAGAAAGACCGGGCCCAAATGAATAGGCCCATAGATTAGGCACTTGTAATGAAGAAGAACTGACTCTGTTTGATCTCTTCTGTCTTGAATAAAAGAGGAAGCCTCAAAATTCATTTGGGCCTGTCAAATCTTCAGATAAACCGCTGGTGCCATACCAGCCGAACACATTTCATAACTATAATAATTTAATTTAATTTGATTACTTTGTTCATCTCTAATCTTACTTGATGGGATGACACCTAGAATTTCCCCTAATTTTGAATTTCAGGAATTTAGGCCTATTTTTTGAATATATTGTAGCTCACCTATTAGATATGCAACTCATGTACCTAGTATACAGCTCATAGTTTGTGACACGATGTGTTTAAACAACCCAACACAAAATTAAATAAGTTTGAATTTAGGTTAAACAGGTTTAGATCATAAATGGATCAAACGGGTTTGGATCATAAATGGGTCAACTCATTTAAAATACGAATAAATTATATTTAAATGGATTAAATTCACTTAACCCGTTTAAATACGTTTCTTAAATAGGTAACACAATTAACTTGTAACTCGTTTAAACACGTATTAACACACTATATCCATTTAAACACATATAAATCTATATATATAATAAAAATTTATGTATTTATAATAAAATTATTTATTTTTAGCACTAACTAGTCTTATTAATTGTATTAATAATATATAGTTTTGACATATATATAATCTTGATATTATTACATATAATAGATTTATATATTTAGTATAACATAGTATTGTAATTGTATTTATATGTAATTTTGGTGAATCATTATTATTTATAAACATTTATGCTATTGGTAGCACTGCTAATTGCACTATATATAAATGATCAAATTATGTATCTAGTGTAAATTAGTATTGTCAATTATATATTGTATTCATAATAGATAGTTTGACATATATATAATTTTGATGTTATTACATATAATAGAATTATATATTTTTGGTATACATAGTATTGTCAATTGTGTTGATATAAATTCATACATAGTTTTGATATATTATTATTATCCATAAACGTTTATGCTACTGTTAGCACTGCAAATTGCATTGTATATCCATGATAAAATTATATAGTTTCGATATATATATATATAGTCTTAATATTATTACAATTTTGATATATAATATTTAATTTAATATTAAGCAAATAAATATAATAAAAATATTAAAGTTATATAATTCAATATCAACTAATATTAATAATAAAAAATTTCATAAATTTAGTGTGAGTTATTATTTGATAATTTAAGTAGTTAATTTTAATCTAAATAATTAGATTTACATTAAGTATTTCTCAATTAGATTTATATCAAGTATTCTATTCAAGGATGTCATTGGATGTCAACAGGAATTCTTATGTCATTAGGTGTCGCAAGGATTCTAGTGTTTCTATTCAAGGCTCTAACTATAATATCCCGTATTTTTAAATATTTTAGTACGGTATCGGGATATGTAGTGTTAATAATTTTTGTATATATTTATGATATTTCATGAGTTGTTATTTAATTAAAATTTATTTTTATTTCTTTTATGTTATTTTAAGCACTTTACGTAAAATTTTCCCGGGATTTGCATTTTCGGAGAAATTAACATGTAAATTATTTATTACTAATTATTTTAAATAGATTTTCATAGTTGCATGAGCTCATATATATTTTTAAAAGTACTAAATAAAATATATATGTGTATTTATTTAATTAGGGTTTAATTAATTACCCTAGTATTTTTATTATTTATTAATTAATTTTAATATTATTTAATTATTTTTAGTGTATAAATTACTTAATATATTAAATTATGTGTGTGGTGAATATTTATTGTCCATACAATATTTTATATTAAAATAATATAAAGTATATATATACATATATATATATATATATACATACCTATACATGTAATACATTTATCAAAAATAAAGTTTGATTTATTTACATCATTGTCATCGTCTTCCCCAGCCTTCCCCGCCGTCAGCAGCTTCCTTTTCCATCGCGGTTTGGCCGGAATAAGCTCGGGAAGCCGAAACTTGAGCCACCGTCGTTCACGGCGTTTCCGGGCACCATTTTTGACCCCGCCGGTCTCTTTCTTCTCCTTGAGCTCCGATGAGTATGATTCCAAGCTTTGTTTCACTTAAAATGGTCTAGATTTGCTTAGGTTTCAATTTTGGTAATTCGGCCATTTTAGGGTTCTTGATTTTTTTGAACTTTTAATTGATTGATTCATAAAAAATTCCTTCACAAATGTTGCTCTCCTTAGCTTAATCTACATGTGTGAATTTTTGTAGAATTTTTGGAAATTATTTTGATTTTTGGGTATTTTTGAATATTTTATTATTATTTTCTAATTTTCGAAAATTAATTAATTAAATTATCAAAATTGTGTTTTATGGTAATTATAGGTGTTGAAATGAATTATAGAAATTTATTTGTAATTTTTATGAATTTCTATGTATTTATTTTGAATTTAATTAGTTTATGTAATTTTTGAAAAATAGGGATAATTGTGTTTTTAATTGAAATTAATTATTTAATTGAGTTTAATTATTGATATTATTGATAAATATGTTGAGAAAATTAATTTTATGCAATTATATTATTTTTGGTGAATTTATGGATTAATTTTAGTATATTTATATATATAGGGGTATTTTGGTAATTTTACCCTAAATTGGCTAAAAATGTAATTAAATTGGTTTTAATAGTTATTTAGGGTATAAAAATGATTTCTACAAATTATTTAGTATTTTAAACTAATTAAAACTATTTTTCGTAAATTATTTTCAATTATATATATAATATACAATTTTTATAAATAAATAAGTTGTTATTGGTTTTTAATGTGTTTTAGGGTTAATTATGTAATTTATACTTATAAAATTTATTTCTATGATATAAAGGTATTTTCGGTATTTCTATATTGTTCTGTGAATTGTGAACCCCGGTCGGTAAATTGTAGTTTAGAGTCCGACCGAGGGGTTGTGGTTGTGTTTTGTATCTATTTTTTGAAGTGTGTTTCTTTGCAAGGCCGGCTCTACTCTTTGAGTAGAGAGATGTCCGTTTTACAGAGGAGGTTCTGCCGGATTTTTGGTAGAATTCTCGTAAAATGTGATATCCAGTCAAACCCTAATTCTGATTCTGTGTCTAATATTTTAGATCAAGTTTCTAAGATTTTCTATTAGGTTTATTCTGATGTTTATTGTTATTGTTTGTTTAGTTGCACCGAGACCGAGGCCTAGTGGATCAGGCCCATCGGACCCATCTCGAGGAGCGCACTAAGTGTGAGTTACTATTCTATATATATATGCTTTAGGATGCATGATTTAGAAATGTATGTTTTATTTTGATTAAATATACATAAATAACTCAATTAGTATTTAAGTTTATTTTTAGTTTATTCTTGGTTTATCTTTGGTTTATTTTGGTATATCTTAAATTATATGCATGCTTTATTAAACATTTATATTTAAAATGTTTTAAATATATATTTAGTTTATTTTACGATTATATTGGATTTATTTAACGTATATATATACTCAAAATATACTTGGTTTACTTTTGCTATATTTCTAGTATATATATGGTTTATGTTGCTATTTTATTTAAGTTCATACATCATTTATTTTTATGAATGTATGTTTTATGTTTTAATGAAGGATATCAATAGAACGTGCGACCTAATGGGCAGCACTAGGATCGAGTACGTACCAGTACGCTGATAGTATTTAGGCTATATTACTAACCAGTTTGAGGATATTGATTGGATTTGATTTGTCTGATGTGTGATATGAATTGGGAGTGTGATTGCTGGAGCTCGGTTGACCAAGTGTCTCAGGGCCAATCACACTGACAGTCAGACTGCTGGAGCTCGGTTGACTTAGTGTCTCGGGGCCAGTCTATTGTCTAAATGGATCAAGTGAATATACTTGGAATATGTGAGCCTGTATGGCTAGAGTGTTGTCTAACACTATTTTCGAGGTTGCAATATTCTAGGGTTCTATTCGATCCTTCATAAACTGTGATTTTCAATAAAAATATATTAAATGATTTTTATTGGATTTGTGTGTAGTTGCTTGTATACATACATTTTATATATATATTGTTGACTGTGTGCATTGGCATTTAGTATGCATGTATATATTTTATAGTAATTCACTCAGTGAGGTCTAACTCCCCTCCGTTGACTATTTTTCAGGAGAGTCATCGTCTTCAGACCTCAGTAGCAGGCCTGTACGCCGGATTTCTTTCGCCCCAGCTTCTTTATGTAAACTACTTACTTGAGTTTTATTTTTATAATCTAGACACTGCAGTAGTTGTAAATAAATTCTGGATTTTATGTATTATATTCGCGTGAGTTATGTATTTTAAGAATTTGAATTGGATTTGTATTAAAAGAGTTTATTTATATATGAGATGAGAATTTGATTTAAATCCCCTGATGGTGGATTACTATTTTGATAATCATGATTTTATTCCCGCTGCATAATATTTATTTAATTGTGTTATTATTATTACTATCGCATGTTTATTTTATTTTAGGCTTGCTACGGGTTCCGGATTCAAAAGAATTCTCGTTCCCTAGCGCCGATCATGGCCCCTGTTTTGGGTCGTGACACTAACTCTTAAAAGTGTGAGTATTTTAATATTTTTTTTCACTTTATATTTGGTTTTTATCATATTGTGATGGTTTTAAATTATTGTTGTTATGCATTGAAATGTTAATTTCTTTTACTAGATAATATGAATATATCATAGTTGTATTTTATTATTTTACTTGAAAATAATGTGCAAATTAACATATTTATGTATATAGGCAAGTGGAAGGATCAAGATCTTGAAGAAAATGGGAATTATGAGTTTAAGAAAATTTATCATTTTATATGAAGTTTAAGTATGGATGTTTAATGGTTTTTTTATATCATTTTTATATGTTGTTAACCAATTTAAACATTTATATAAAGTTTAAGTATGGATGTTTAAACTAAAATATTATTTAGCATTTGTATGTTTAATTGTTTTTTTATATATTTTGTAATGTGGTAATAAACGTGTTTGTAACATGTCTACACACATTTCACCTATATAAGTTAAACATGTTACACAGGTCGTGTCGTATAACTGTTACTTAAACATATCCATATTTGGATTTATTGGTTTGACATGATTAGTTAAACGGGGTTATGTTCAGGTTGACCATATCTATATTATTATTATGTTTCAACAAGGACCCATTAATAGGAATTGCCAGCCCTACCTACTATATTTTTTATAGTAAAATGTAAATATTGTGTATTGTTGTATTAGATTAATTAATTGAAAGATCTCTACTGCTCTTGTGGATTTGTTTGGATTGAATCAAATTATTTAGAATTTAATGAAATTTTCATTTAGATTTGAATAATAATGGTTTAAACCAAAATATATAAAATATTTATAGTTTTTTTTTTCTATATATATAATCAATGGCTTGATATAGCATTATAGGCAAATTATTCTTCAGATAAGAAAAAATGTAAAAGCAAAAATTTTATAGGAACTGAGAAATATATAATTGAATAATTGATTTAAATTTGGCTATTATTTTTTACTTAATAAATAGTATAATTTAAAAAAAAACAAATAGAGTGTTTACATGTCAAGTCTTGTTATTCTTTTTAAGAAATTAAATGATAAACATTAAAACAAAAATTCTTTTTTATAGTGTTTAAAGGGAAAAATAATTTATAGTCTTAAGAGTTGTTTGATTTTATTTTAGAATCGAAAATATAATAAAGTGTTTAGTTTATAAAGGAATGGAGTCAAAATCAATATTATTATATATATGAAAATATACTATAATTATTTTTCATATGCATTATGATTACTATTATAAACAATTTTTTAAAAATTGTTTATTAATATTTACTTAAATATAATTATGATTTTTTAGGAGACAAAATTCAGTTCAAAAGGTTTTAGTTTCCATGATTTAGTGAGAAGAAGCTATTTGCCTTTTTTTTTCAAGTTCATACTTGCTAGAATTATATCTGTAAAAGTCTTGTCTTATAGCAAGTGTTGATAGTCTTGTTCTCTGACAAGTTCTAAAGTTTTATTTTGTCGTCTTTCTTAGAATATTGTTTACTGTTGTCTTATTTTCCCGTCATTCATATGGCTAGTATTAGTCAAAACATGGTGAACTCAATGCTTTGTGTACAAACTTAACTTTATAAGAGGGAAGAAGTGGGAGGTGTGGAAGTGGAGGAGGATAATTGGAGCAAGAACAATCAGGCTATGAATGGTGCCTCATTGATCAATTTTTGGCGGACAAGAACATAGATTTTACATCGATGAGAAGTATGATGGCCTCATTGTGGAGACCAGTGAAAGGGATGTGCATTAAGAGTTTGAACTCCAACTTATTTCTTTTTCAATTCTTTCATAAAAAGGATTTGCAAAGGGTTATCAAAGGGTGACCATGGTTTTTTAACAGACATGTACTCTTGACCAAAAGCTTAAAGGTTAGGAGCAACCAACAAAGGTGCAACTCTTTACCAAGCTACAGGTTTACAATACCTGTAGGCTTTATGTCAGAATGCATTTGGAAAACCATTGGAAATTATATAAAGATGCATCCAAATAATTTCAATGGCATGTGGAGATGTTTTTATGAATTCATGTTCAAATGGGTGTCAAACTACCTATAAAATGAAAAATGAAGATTAGGGAAGATTGGTGGTAAGTGGATGTAATATCCCGAGTTTTTAAATATTTTAATACTGCATCGGGATATGCAGTGTTAATAATTTTTGTATATAATATTGATATTTTATGAGTTTGTTATTTAATTAAAACCTAATTTTTATTGTTTTATATTATTTTTAAGTATTTTACGTAAAATTTTTCGAGAATTCTAATTTCGGAAAAATTAACTGTAAATAATTTAATATTAATTATTTTAAGTAGATTTGCGCATTTGCATGAATCCATGCATTTTTTTAATTGTCATATTGGAATACATATATATACATTCTTATATTTAATTATTTTAGGGTTTAGTAATTATTTTAATTATGTATGTGTATATTATATAGTTTATTATTAATATGGGACATGTATGTATATGTATTTGTATATTTTTATATATTTATTATTTGTGGTGCACAATTATTTGAAATATTATATTATAATTAAAGTTAAAGATATGTATATATATATATATATATATATTTGTTAAAATTACAAAAACTACCCTCACCCCTAACCTCACCCTCCCAACGTCCCCTTCCTCTCTCACCACTGCGCATGCTGGCCACCTATCGTCATTGTGCCTCCAACGTGCCACCTCTTTCCTCCAACCGTTTCGCCGCCTGCAGACTTTCCTTCCGACGCCGGTGAAGTGGATTTTGGCATTTTGGCTGAGAGTTGGCCTTTTCTACCTCCCTCACGTTTCCGACCACAAAACCCATCATTCTGGTGCCGTTGAACTCCTCTAAGGCCATAGAAGATGATTCTAAGCTTCCTTTAAGCTTAAAACTTGATTTGGTAAAGTTTTTGTCAATTTTTCAATTTCAGCCATATTGAATTTTCGAATTTTTTTGAGTTTTTACTTGTGATTCATGAAAACTTCCTTAACAAATGTTTCTCCCCTTAGCTTAATCTTCATGTGTGAATTTTTGTAGAACTTTTGAATTTATTTTGATTTTTGGATATTTTTTATTATTTTTTTATTATTTTCTAATTTTCAAAAATTAATTAATTAAAATTATGAAAATGTGTTTTATGGAATTATAGGTGTTGAAATGAATTATAGAAATTTATTTGTAATTTTTGTGAATTTTTATGTATTATTTTGAATTTATTTAGTTTAGGTAATTTTGATAAAATAGGGTTAATTATGTGTTTAATTGAAGTTAATTAGTTAATTGAGTTTATTTAGTGATATTATTGATATATATGCTGAGAAAATTAATTTTAAGTAACTATATGATTTTGGTGAATTTTTGAATTAATTTTAGTATATTTATAATATAGGGGTATTTTGGTAATTTTATACTAAATTGGCTAAAAATGTAATTAAATCAGTTTTAATAGTTAATTAGGGCATAAAAATGATTTCTACAAATTATTTGGTATTTTTAACCAATTAAAACTATTTTTCATAAATTATTTTCAATTATATATATAGTATAACGATTTTTCTAACAAAATAAATTTTTATCGATTTTTTAGTCTGTTTTAGGGTTAATTAAGTAATTTTGACTTATAAAATGTATTTTTATGATACAAGGGTATTTTCAGTAATTCTGTATTATTTTGTGAATTGTGGACCTCGGTCGATAAACTGTAGTTTGGAGTCCGACCGAGGGATTGTGGTGTAATTCTGCGTTTATTTTTTGAAGTGTGTTTCTTTGAAGGGTCGGCTCTACTCTTTGAGTAGAGAGATGTCTGTTTTACAAGAGAGGTTCTGTCGAATTTTTGATAGAATTCTCGTAAAACGTGATGTCCGGTTGAATTCCCCATTTTAATTTTGTCTCTAGTATTCTATATTGACTCTTTAGAACTTCTGTTAGATTTATTCTGATTCCTGTCATTATTTGTTTGTTTAGTTACGCCGCGACCGAGGGCCTAGTGGACCAGGCCCATCAGACCCATCTTGAGGACCGCAATAATAGTGAGTTGCTATTTTATATATATATGTTCTAGGGTGCATGTTTTAGAAATATATGTTTTATTATGATTAAATATGCATAATTATTTAAGTAGTACTTAAGTTTATTTTTAGTTTATTTTTATTTATTTTTGGTTTATTCTAAACTATATGCATGTTTATTAATGAATTATGTTTAAAATGTTTTTGAATATATTCTAATTTATTTTGCAATTATGTTGGATTTACTTGACGTATATATACTCGAAATATACCCTGATTTACTTTTGGTATATTTCAAGTATATATATATGGTTTATGTTGCTATTGTATTTAAATTCATGCATCATTTATTTTTATGAATGTATGTTTTATATTTCAATGAAGGATATCAATAGAACGTGCTACCTAGTGGGCAGCACTAGGACCAAGTACGTACCAGTACGCTAATAGTATTTAGGCTATATTACTAACCTATTGGTGGATATTGATTGGATTTGATTATTTGATGTGTGAGATATAGTTTGGGAGTGTGATTGCTGGAGCTCGGTTGACTAAGTGTCTCGGGACCAATCACACTGATAGTCAAACTGCTGGAGCTCGGTTGACTTAGTGTCTCGGGGCCAGTCTACTGTCCAAATGGAACAAGTGAACCTATTTAGAATAAGTAAGCCTGTATGACTAGAGTGTTGTCCTAATACTGTTTTGAGGTTGCGATTTTCTAAGGTTCTATTTGATCCTTCATAAATAGGATTTTCAATAAAAATATATAAAATGATTTTATTGCATCTGTGTGTATTTGCTTGTATACATACATATTAAATATACTTTTGACTGTGTGCATTGGCATTTAGTATGCATGTATATATATTATGGCAATTCACTCAGTGAGGTCTGACTCCCCTTCGTTAATTATTTTTTAGGAGAGTCCATCATCTGATACCTCAGTAGCAGACCCTTACGTCGGATTTCTTCTGCCCCCGGCTTTATTATGTAAACTGCTCACTGATTTTTATTTCTATTAATCTAGACACTGCAGTAGTTGTAAAATTGTTAAAAAGGTGTTGTATTATATTTGAACTGGATTTGTATTAAAAGTTTATTTATATATAAGATGAGGATTTAATTTAATTTCATTTGGTGGAAATATTATTTTGATATTATAATTTTATTCCACTGCATAATATTTTACTTAATGTATTGTTATTATTACTATTGCATGTTTTTATTTTATTTTTAGGCTGGCTACGAGTTCCGGATTTGAAAGAATTCCCATTCCCTAGCTCCGGTCATGGCCCCTGTTTTGGGTCGTGACAAAGTTGGTATCAGAGTGGAGTTCTGTGTCCTTAGTTGTGTGAGTCGTGGCCCTAGTTTTCAAAGTTATGTTTTCTTTTGGTAACTACTGCAGTAAATTAGGCTCGTGTATGTCTTGATAAGTATTCCTTGCTTTAGTTTTCTGCGTTATTCTTCCGTTGTCTGTTTTGTCTAAATCGTTCTGGTTATCTTTTTATAATGAGGAGGCGAGCGTGTGTCGCTCCACCGATCGTTAAGGCTGAGGGTGATGAGGTTTTTCCTCCTAAGCAGCCAGTTAGATGTAGAGGTCATGGTAGAGGTAGACCTTGAGGAGCGGCAGGTCATCGTAGGCAGAGAGAGATACAGGACGAGGAGCTTGTAAAGCCTGAGTTTGAGGATGTTCCTGTAGCTTCAATCATTTTGCCTGTTCAGTCTGCCTATCAGCAGGGTATGTCTGACCCTGAGGCAGCTATGTTCTATGCCAGAGTTGGCAGGATTGCATTTGATGGGACTTTTGACTTGCCAGACTTTCTGCACGCGATTGAGACTCAGACTCGGACTACTCACACCGAGTACTAGCGGATTATGATCATCGTGCTGTCTGTTGAGGGACCAGCTCTAGACTGGTTTATTCAGATAATTCAGCCCTATATGATGACGATGACGATGACCTGGGCTCAGTTTCGAGAGCAGTTATAAGGAGATTCTATCCAGAGCCTCTCCGTATGAGTTATCATCTCCGGTTGACTAGCATTTCTCGTGGTGATCGATCAGTAAAGGAGTACACCCGAGAGTTCCTCCTGCTGGGTAGATATACAGAGGATCTGGTGCGAGATTAGTACTTCGCAGTTACTACTTATGTCACCGGATTGGGTTCAACATTTGCTGGTATGCCTACAGCAGGCCTTACTCTGGAGTCTATAATAGAGATGGTCAAGGAGATTGAGCTGAGGCTAGTTAGGCAGGGAGCGATGCCTGATTATTACCAGTTGGGAGTTCAGTCGAGTGGATTGCAGGCTACTTCATACTTTAGTTTTCATGTTGGTTCAAGTAGTCAACAGTGAGGTCTGACTCAGCAAAGTCAGAGGCAGCAGCAGCGAGTACAATCGGCACAGTAGACATGGCCGTGGAGGTCAGCGTAGGTTGTTTAGATTTGGGTTAGGTGCTTCGAGCAGCAGCAGTGGTCGTAGTTCTGGATCAGCTGCCAGTGTTTACCAAACCTATGGTAGAGTCCGTCAGGGACCGTGTTACTTGACACCACCGCTGACATGCTTCAGATGCGGGCAGACAGGACATTATGCTAGATCATGTCCTTACTCTGGGTATCAGCAGTCGTAGATTCTACGATTCCCTCAACAGTCGATTGCTAGTGTTGCACCCATGCCATTTCAGTTGCCTCCAGCCCAACATCAGAGTTCCACTCAGCTTGTTCCATAGCAGGGTCGTGGTAGAGGTGCTAGAGGAGGTGCTAGAGGTATTGGCCAGGCTTCTACTAGTCAGCAAGGAGGTCAAGGACAGGCCAGAGTCTTCCACCTTACTTAGCAGGATACTCAGGCATCCAATGCAGTCATGGCAGGTATTATTTATGTCTGTTACCTGGATGCATGGGTTTTGTTTGATCCAAGTGCCACGCATTCGTTTGTTTCTCCTATTTTTGCTTTCAAGTCTTGTTGGCAAGCTTCGAGGATGGCTTTTCCTTTGTCTGTTGCCACTCCTCTGAGTGATTCTTTGGACACCGATATTATTCTTTCTGGTTATCCAGTTCTCGTGGGAGATAAAGAATTACCCGCTGATTTGATTCTGTTGGATGTGATGGAGTTTGATGTTATTCTGGAAATGGACTGGTTATCTCAGCACTATGCCATGGTAGATTGTAGGAATAAAGAGGTGACGTTCAGAATTCCTAATGAAGAAGATTTTAAGTTTGTGGAAGATAGGAGTTCAGCACCTCAGAATCTTATTTCTGCTATTACAGCTAGGAAGTTATTGAGGAAAAGATGTTAGGGATATTTGGCATTAGTCAGGGATACTTCAGTGGAGAAGTTGTCACTCACAGATGTTCCTATTGCCTGTGAGTTTCCTAATTTTTTCCTGAGGAGTTGCCAGGTTTACCACCTCATAGAGAGATTGAGTTCTGTATAGATGTGGTTCCAGGTACTACTCCTATATCTATGCCACCCTATAGAATGTCTCCTGCAGAGTTGAAAGAGTTGAAGGAGCAGTTGTAAGAGTTGCTGGATAAGGGTTTTATCAGACCTAGTATTTCTCTTTGGGGTGCACCAGTCCTGTTTATGAAGAAGAAGGATGGTTACCTGAGACTATGCATTGACTACAGAGAGCTGAATAAGGTGACAGTGAAAAATAAGTATCCTCTCCCGAGGATAGACGACTTGTTTGATTAGCTATAGGGTGCATAGTTCTTTTCCAAGATTGATATGAGGTCGGGTTATCATCAGCCTCGGATTAGTGAAGTTGATATTCCTAAAACGGCATTCCGCACTCGATATGGCCATTATGAGTTTCTGGTGATGTCTTTTGGTTTGACTAATGCACCAGCAGCTTTTATGGACCTGATGAACAGGGTATTCAGACCATATGTGGATCAGTTTGTGATAGTCTTCATTGATGATATACTGATTTATTCTAGGAGTATGGAGGAGCATGTATATCACTTGAGGACTATATTGTAGACACTGAGAGATCATCATCTTTATGCTAAATTCTCGAAGTATGATTTCTGGATGGAAAGTGTTGCTTTTCTTGGACACGTGGTGTCTAAAGAAGGTATCCAAGTTGATCCACAAAAGATTAAAGCAGTGTCTGAGTGGCCTAGACCGACTTCTGTTACTGAGATTCAAAATTTTCTGGGTTTAGCTGGGTATTATAGGCGGTTTGTGCAGGATTTTTTCAAAATTGCAGCCCCTATGACTCACTTGACTCAGAAGAATGCTAGATTCGAGTGGTCAGAAGCTTGTGAGAATAGCTTCCAGTTGTTGAAGGAGAAATTGACCACAGCCCCAGTGTTAGCTTTGCCTAATAGTGTGGACAAGTTCACAGTGTATTGTGATGCCTCTAGAGTTGGCCTCGGTTGTGTGTTAATACAGAATGGTAGGGTGATAGCCTATGCTTCAAGGCAGTTGAAGAAGCATGAGCAGAACTATCCTACACATGACCTTGAGATGGCTGCAGTGATCTTTACTTTGAAGATTTGGAGAAATTATCTGTACGGGGTGACTTATGAGATATTTACTGATAACAAGAGCCTTAAGTTCATTTTTCAACAGAGATATCTGAATCTGAGGCAGAGGAGATGGTTGGAATTATTAAAGGATTATGACTGTGAGATATTATATCATCCAGGCAAGGCTAATGTGGTAACAGATGCCTTGAGTAGAAAGTCCTCAGGCAGTCTTGCTTACATCAGTGTTGAGAGGAGACCGTTGATCTAGGAGTTGCATCTGTTAGTGGATCAAGGTCTGATGATGAAGATCAATAAGTCAGGTGGACTGCTAGCTCAAGTTAAGGTGCGATTTGTACTGAGGGATAGGATTAAAACAGCTCAGAGACGAGATCCTATTCTAGAAGAGCTTGCAGAGAATGTTCGAGTAGGGAAGTTCACTGATTTCACACTCGATGATGATGGTGTGTTATGGATCAGTGGTAGATTGTGTGTTCCTGATGTGGATGATTTGAGGGAAGAGATCCAAGAGGAAGCACATTCTACAGCCTATAGCGTACATCCGATGTCACTAAGATGTACCACAGTATCAGAGATTTATATTGGTGGGATGGACTGAAGAAGGATGTCGCTGATTATGTTGCTAAGTGCCTAATATGTCAGTAAGTGAAAGCTGAGCATCAGAAGCCTTATGGGAAGCTTCAGCCTCTTCCTATTCCCGAGTGGAAGTGGGAAAGGATAGCTATGGATTTTGTGGTTAGTTTACCTCGTTCAAAGGATGGATACGATTCCATCTGGATGATTGTAGACAGGTTAATGAAGTATACACATTTCTTACCTGTGAAAGCTACATATTCTGTAGCTAGATTGGCAAAGCTATATGTGAAGAATATTGTGTGCCTTCATGGAGTACCTGTGTCTATTATGTCAGACAGAGGTTCGGTGTTTACCTCTCTTTTTTGGCAGAAATTGCAGGAAGCGATGGTCACTAGGTTGGATTTTAGTATTGCTTTTCATCCTCAGACAGATGGTCAGTCTGAGAGAATGATCCAGATATTGGAGGATATATTGAGGATGTGTGTCCTGGATTTGGGAGGTAGCTGGGATGATCATTTGCCTCTTGTTGAGTTTGCATATAATAACAGCTACCATAGCAGTATTGGCATGGCACTATACGAGGAATTGTATGGAAGGAAATGTAGATCCCCTATGAGTTAGGATGAGATTAGGGAGAGAACTTTGACTGGACCTAAGATGGTTCAGGATGCTGCAGAGAAAGTCACCGTGATTAAGCGTAGATTAGAGACCGCAGTTAGCAGGCAGAAGAGCTATGCAAATCCTAAATGCAGAGATGTGGAGTTTCAGGTCGGAGATTTTATTTTTCTGAAGGTATCTCCGATGAAGGGTGTGATGAGATTTAACAGGAAGGGTAAGTTAGCACCAAGATATATCAGACCGTTTGAGATTTTGGAGAGAGTTGGCACTGTTGCATATCAGTTGGATTTGCCTCTAAGTATGTCACAAGTGCATCCGGTGTTTTATATCTTGATGCTAAGGAAGTATATCTCATACCCTTCACACGTGTTGCAGCCTGACAGCATAGAAGTGAGTGAAGATCTGACATTTGTGGAAGAACCTGTGGCGGTCATTGATTATCAAGTCCGAAAATTGCGTTCGAAGCAGATTCCGATGGTCAAGGTTCTGTGGCGTAGCAACAGAGTTCAGGAGCATACGTGGGAGACTGAAGCTGAGATGCGAGCTTCTTACCCGTATCTCTTTCCTTCTTGATCTTGTAATTATTCTTTCTAGAATTCGGGGATGAATTCTTGTAAAGGGGGAAGACTGTAATATTCCGGGTTTTTAAATATTTTAATACTGCATCGGGATATGCAGTGTTAATAATTTTTTTATATAATATTAATATTTTATGAGTTTGTTATTTAATTAAAACTAATTTTTATTATTTTATATTATTTTAAGTATTTTATGTAAAATTTTCCTGAGAATTCTAATTTCGGGAAAATTAACACGTAAATAATTTAATATTAATTATTTTAAGTAGATTTGTGCATTTGCATGAATCCATGCATTATTTTAATTGTCATATTGGAATACATATATATACATTCTTATATTTAATTATTTTAGGGTTTAGTAATTATTTTAATTATGTATGTGTATATTATATAGTTTATTATTAATATGGGACATGTATGTATATGTATTTGTATATTTGTATATATTTATTATTTGTGATGCACAATTATTTGAAATATTATATTATAATTAAAGTTAAAGATATATATATATATATTGTTAAAATTACAAAAACTACCCTCACCCCTAACCTCACCCTCCCGACATCCCCTTCCCTTCTCACCACTGCTCACGCCGGCCACCTACCGTCACTATGCCTCCCAACGTGCCACCTCCTTCCTCCAGCCGTTCCGCCGCCTGCAGACTTCCCTTCTGGTGCCGGTGAAGTGGATTTTGCCGTTTTGGCCGAGAGTTGGCCTTTTCTTCCTCCCTCACGTTTACGACCACCAAAACCCATCATTCCGGTGCCGTTGAACTCCTCTAAGGACATAGAAGACGATTCTAAGCTTCCTTTAAGCTTAAAACTCGATTTGGAAAACTTCCTTAACAAATGTTGCTCCCCTTAGCTTAATCTTCATATTTGAATTTTTGTAGAATTTTTGGAATTTATTTTGATTTTTGGATATTTTTTTATTATTTTATTAATATTTTCTAATTTTCAAAAATTAATTAATTAAATTATGAAAATGTTTTTTATGGTAATTATAGGTGTTGAAATGAATTATAGAAATTTATTTGTAATTTTTGTGAATTTTTATGTATTTATTTTGAATTTATTTAGTTTAGGTAATTTTGATAAAATAGGGTTAATTATGTGTTTAATTGAAGTTAATTAGTTAATTGAGTTTATTTAGTGATATTATTGATATATATGCTGAGAAAATTAATTTTAAGTAACTATATGATTTTTGGTGAATTTTTGAATTAATTTTAGTATATTTATATATATAGGGGTATTTTGGTAATTTTACACTAAATTGGCTAAAAATGTAATTAAATCGGTTTTAATAGTTAATTAGGGCATAAAAATGATTTCTACAAATTATTTGGTATTTTTGACTAATTAAAACTATTTTTCGTATATTATTTTCAATTATATATATAGTATACGATTTTTCTAACAAAATAAATTTTTATCGATTTTTAGTCTGTTTTAGGTTTAATTAAGTAATTTCGACTTATAAAATGTATTTTTATGATACAAGGGTATTTTCGATAATTTTGTATTATTTTGTGAATTGTGGACCTCGGTCGGTAAACTGTAGTTTGGAGTCCGACCGAGGGATTGTGGTTGTAATTCTGTGTCTATTTTCGAAGTGTGTTTCTTTGCAGGGCCGACTCTACTCTTTGAGTAGAGAGATGTCCATTTTATAGGGGAGGTTCTGTTGGATTTTTGGTAGAATTCTCGTAAAACGTGATGTCCGGTCAAATTTTCATTTTTAATTCTGTCTCTAGTATTCTAGATCGAGTCTTTAGAACTTATTTTAGATTTATTCTGATTCCTGTCATTATTTGTTTGTTTAGTTGCGCAGAGACCGAGGCCTAGTGGACCAGGCCCATCAGACCCATCTTGAGGAGTGCAATAATAGTGAGTTGCTATTATATATATATATGTTCTAGGGTGCATGTTTTAGAAATATATGTTTTATTATGATTAAATATGCATAATTATTTAATTAGTACTTAAGTTTATTTTTAGTTTATTTTTGATTTATTCTAAACTATATGCATGTTTTATTAATGAATTATGTTTAAAATGTTTTTGAATATATTTCTAGTTTATTTTGCAATTATGTTGAATTTACTTGACGTATATATACTCGAAATATATCTGATTTACTTTTGGTATATTTCTAGTATATATATGGTTTATGTTGCTATTGTATTTAAATTCATGCATCATTTATTTTTATGAATGTATGTTTTATATTTCAATGAAAGATATCAATAGAACATGCTACCTAGTGGGCAGCGCTAGGATCGAATACGTACCGGTACACCGATAGTATTTAGGCTATATTACTAACCTATTGGTGGATATTGATTGGATTTGATTATTTGATGTGTGAGATATGGTTTGGGAGTGTGATTGCTGGAGCTCGATTGACCAAGTGTCTCAGGGCCAATCACACTGACAGTCAGACTGCTGGAGCTCGATTGACTTAGTGTCTCGGGGCCAGTCTACTGTCCAAATGGAATAAGTGAACCTATTTGGAATAAGTGAGCCTGTATGGCTAGAGTGTTGTCTAATACTGTTTTGAGGTTGCGATTTTCTAGAGTTCTATTTGATCCTTCATAAACAGTGATTTTCAATAAAAATATATAAAATGATTTTATTGCATCTGTGTGTATTTGCTTGTATACATACATATTATATATACTTTTGACTATGTGCATTGGCATTTAGTATGCATGTATATATATTATGGCAATTCACTCAGTGAGGTCTGACTCCCCTTCGTTGACTATTTTTCAGGAGAGTCATCGTCTTCAGACCTCAATAGCAGAGCCTTATGCCGGATTTCTTCCGCCCCGACTTTATTATGTAAACTGCTCACTTGAGTTTTAATTCTATTAATCTAGACACTGCAGTAGTTGTAAAATCGTTAAAAAGGTGTTGTATTATATTTGAACTAGATTTGTATTAAAAGTTTATTTATATATAAGATGAGGATTTGATTTAATTTCATTTGGTGGAAATATTATTTTGATATTTATAATTTTATTCCGTTGCATAATATTTTACTTAATTGTGTTATTATTATTACTATTGCATATTTTTATTTTATTTTTAGGCTTGCTATGGGTTTCGGATTCGAAATAATTCTTATTCTCTAGCGCCGATCATGATCTCTGTTTTGGGTCGTGACAGTGAAAATGGATTACCTTCAAAATATGAATGTATTCCTAATTTTTATTTTTTCTATGGCCTCATTAGCCATAATAATAAGCTATGTGAAAAGCTTTATGATTATCAAGGAGAGTATCCAATTTTCATATGAGGAGACTAGTTTATGGCTTCTTTCCACAAATTGGCAACTATGGAAGGGGGCAATGGTTGGGTGCTACCCTACCGTCTATAGAGGTTGAAGAGGGGAATGGTGATTGCCTTAGAAAGTATATGTATAGAAGATGGGGGAATTAGTGGCACAAAAAATGGTGGTCGTGGTGCTTATGGAAAGAAAATCAGTTTACTCAATCATAGGGAAAACCTACAGAGTCAACTGATGAAGGGTATTAAAGTGGATAAAATTGTGGGAGGGCAAACTTTTGAAAATAATGAAGGTGTTATCATTATAGACCCAAAAAGGAGAAGATTTGAAGATGAGGTATTCAGATTAATAGGCCTTCATAAACTATGAATCCAAAAAACTTGCAAGAGGTGGGCTCTAGTCTCTATGCCCATCGGACCTAATGAGCACTTTATCTTGGAATTGTTATTGGCTTGGGAACCCACAGATAATTAAGTGGCCCAGTATAGTTTTTTTAATGGAAATTATGATTGATGTGCAAAAGTGGGAGGATGTTTGTAAGCAAATGGGTTTTGATGGATAGTTTTCTATTCTTAGAAAAGGGCATGGGGGCGAGATTGCTCTTATGTGAAAGGATTCCCTTTTTGTGAATGTTCTTGGCTCTTTAAGAAATTATATTGATGTGCATGTTAGAGCTTTTGAGATGGGTAAAAGGAGGCTAACAAGGCTTTTATGGGTAACCCGAGAGGCGAAGGAGGAAGGACTCGTGGAATCTTTTACGATCTTTTGCTACTACTTATTCTCTTCCATGGGTTATTTTAGGAGACTTTAATGATTTGGTCTCTTTTTTAAAGAAAAATGGAAGCACTTTTCATCCTAATTGGCTTTGTCAGGGGCTCCAATATGCAATCCAAGACTACTGTCTAAATGATTTAGGCTTCTATGGGCATCCATACGCTTGGTAGCGAGGTTGAGGTATGGCTAGATGGGTGGAGGAGAAGTTGGACAGAGCTATAGGTTATAATAGCTTGTGTCATTTGTTTTTGTATGCAAAAGTGTTTCATCTCTGTGCAACAAACTCTGATCATACACCAATTTTTCTCCAAATTACTGTTAAAATTTTCGTTGTGCAAAATAAGCATTTTTGCTTAAAATATGTTTGGCTTAGAGAGTCAGGGTGTCAAGGGATTGTTGCTAATAGTTGGGCATCATCAAATTCTTTATCTATTCAATGTTGCATTACAAAGTGTAGGGTAGATCTTTGAAGGTAGGGTGAGAAATTATTCAGCTCTTTTAAAAGCCATATTAAAGCTTGTAAAGATGATATGGCAATATTATGTGGCAGGTATGATTCTAGTTCCATTAGCATATTTGATGAGGTTCGTAGAGAGTATATAAAGATTTTAGGATAGCAAGAAGATTTTTGGAAATAAAGAGCCAAGCAATTTTGGCTTCAACAAAGGAAAAAAATTCCAAATATTTTCATATGGCTGCTTCTTCTCGATAAAAAAAGAATAGCATATCTCAGCTTCATGGTAATTATGGGAATTAGCTATCTTGGGGAAAAGGTTTAGAAGAACTGGTTCTGGATTATTTTAATAATTTATTTGGGTCAGTGGGTTTAGAGGATAATGAGATTATTGCTTCACTTAATAACCATGTGTTTTATGAGCAAAATGAGAGTTTGATATCGACTTTTACAACTTAAGAAGTAAATGAAGATGTGTTTTCTATGATTCCAAACAAGTCTCCCAGTCCTAACGGCATGAATCCTGCATCTTATAAAAAATTTTAGGAAATTTTGGGTGATGATGTTGTGAAGTCTATTATGAATTATTAAATAATTGCTTTTTACCGGAAGGCTTAAATGATACAATGATTGTTCTTCTTCCTAAAATGGAGCATGTTGATTATTTGGGTGATCTTCATCTGATTTCTCTATGTAATGTCCTTATGAAATTTGTGACTAAAATCCTAGCTAATCAGCTTAAGGGGGTTCTGCCATCTATCCTTTTTGAATCACAGAGTGCTTTTATCTCTAAAAGGTTAATTACTGACAACATTCTTGTAGCCTTTGAGGTGGCCCATTTTTTTAAAGTGGAAAACACAAAGGAATGAGGGTTAGACTGCTTTGAAAGTGGATATCAACAAGGCATATGATAGGATTGAATGGGTTTTTTTTGGAGAAAACTATAAAAAAAAATGGGTTTTTCTAAAAAATGGGTTCACCTTATCATGTTGTGTATGTCTTTGGTTAAATACAATGTTGCTTATAGTGGTCATCTCATGGGGCTGATTGTTCCTTAAAGGGGTCTTCGTTAAAGAGATCCCCTTAGTCTGTTTTTATTCATTCTCTACACAGAGGGTCTTTCTTCTATAGTTTGGCAATATGAGATGAAGGGCTTAATTCATAGTTATAAGGTTGCTAGAGGGGCTCTAGTGATAAGTCATTTATTTTTTGTTGATGACAGTTTCTTTTTCTTCAAAGCTATTGAGGCTTAATGTCATCAAATTTTGGAGTCTTTTTCTACCTATGAGAAAGCATTAGGTCAATTAATTAATTTCCAGAAGTCATCAGTATCTTTATATTCTAATACTCATGTTAATTTGCAAAGGAGAATATGTTCTTTGCTTCAAGTTCCTTTAACTGGTAATCATTGCAGAAATCTTAGTTTACCTTCTCTTCTTTGGAGAAATTAAAGACAGGTTTTTTATTTCATCAAAGATAAAGTTAGAGTTAGAATTTAGGGATGGAAAAACAAATTCTTGTCTAAGGCCAGCAAAGCAATCCTTATCAGGATCGTTGCAGAAGTGATGCCAACTTATACTATGAGCGTATTCCTTCTTCTGGGGTAGTTGTATTTAGAGATTGAAAGACTTCTTAATGTCTATTGGTGGCAAAATAATCAAAGAAATGGTAGAGGTATTCATTGGATGGTATAGGATAAATTGAGTAAGAGGAAGGATGTGAATGGTCATGTAATGTCAAGGACAGATGTTCAAACGAGGATATATGACTGACAACTGTGATCATGTGGTTTCTTTGGATTAATAAAAATGATATGGACTAAAATCTAAAGTAGAAAAATGCAGTTAGAATTGTTCATAATGCTTCAAGGTACCTTCAGCAATGGAATGTGGCCCAGCAATATACAGATATTTAGGTTAATCAGCAAAATATTCAAGGGCCTGTGTCTTGGGATAAGACTCCTCCAAGCTCTATTACATGTAATATGGGTGCAGCTGTTTTTGGTTTTGCAAAGAAGTTTGGGTTTGGTTTTATTATTCGAGATTTGGTGGGTCATTTCTGTGGTGTAAAATCTATAGTTGTCCCTTGGCCTTTAATGGAACTTGATCTTATTGAGGCTATCAGTTTGCGAGAGGCATTAAGCTGGCTAAAGAATCGATCATTTCCTAGTATTATTATTGAACTTGACTCATTAAAGGTGGTGCAGGCAATCTTTTTCTCTGCAGATGATAGGTCATTATTTGGCAATGTTATAAATGACTGTAAACTTTTTTATTAATGAAATCTCTGTGATGAAGATTTCTTTCATTAGAAGGTCAACGAATCATGTTACTCATTGTCTAGCAAGAGCATATGTTTCTTGGTTTGATCACAAGGAGTGGTTGATAGAACCTCCTCCTTTTATCATTGATGTATTGAACTTTGATTTGCAGTAATGAATTTCTACTTTTCCTTTTAAAAAAAAAAGTATAATTTTGATTTTTAAAAATTTTTATACTTATTATTTTAATAAATATTTTTTATTAAATCATTTTAAATAATTATTGTTATCAATGTATACATTTTATTTTATTACTTTAAAAGAATATTATATTTCCTAAATTTTAATAATTTATGATAATAGATAAATGTTTGACTAATTTATAATTAGATTAAAATCAAATAAGAATTCATTTTTTACTTTCATAAGAGAATGGATGATTCCCATTTTCATGAGAATTTTAGTTAATTAAATACTAAAAAACAGAATTACTTATGTTGTTTTTGATTTTCACTTTTACTTTTCATGAAACAAACAAATCCTAAAATAAATGGTTTGCTTGTTTGTTCATTTGTTTGTCTACATGGAAAGGAAATGATTTTCATCTCTGATTTAAGCTAAAACGTTAATCATATGAATTGTACAGTAAGGCACTTTCTGATGTGCTCCATGTGAGAATAATAGGTTAGAAAAAGGAACTAAAACAAAAACCATACAAGTAATCCATCTAACTAATGGATGGAAATTTAGGTGCTTTACAATACAATGTTGGCTAAAGAAAAAGGATATATATGATTTTTTTTTTTTAAATTGGAAGGTCATATGACCTTAATATCAATAGACTATACAAATATGGGCAGCTCTATCCTTAAACTAACAATAACAAAAATCAAACCTTAAACTTCAAGATGCCCTTAGAAAGTACAACACCTCAAGATTTCTTTGTTTTTGAACAAAGGGTATATGTGATGTTGCTATATTGGGGTCAACCATAAGATATTTTTATATATGTACTTGTATATAAATTTAGTTTTAAGTGCAAAATTCGAAGGCATTAAAGAATAAAATTCAGAGAAAAAAGAGAAAATTCAAGGGAAATAATATTTTTCCATAATATTCAAAGTAGGGTTATACCCCTTATATATACATATAGGAATTCTAATCACAACCTGATTAGGAATACAATAACATCCTAAATAGAATAAAGACTTTATTCCTAATTGTATACGAATATTTACTTTCTCAACACTCCCCGTCAAGTTGGTAAATGTATATCAATCATTTCCAACTTGCCAAATGAGTTGTAGAATGTGTTTTCGGATACATCCTTTATGAGGATGTCAGCTAGTTGAGTCTGATAATAAACAAATGGAAGATCAATTGTTCCTTGGTTCAAATGATCTTTTATGAAATATCTATCAACCTCCACATGCTTAGTCCGATCATATTGAACCAGATTGTTTGTAATTGCTATGGCTACCTTGTTATCACAATGTAACAACATAGGCTTCGGATGCTTTAGTCCTAGATCCTGAACAATTCACCTTACCCAGAGCAACTTACATACTCCATGAGTCATTCCTCTAAACTCAGCTTCAACATTTAATCTTGCTACAACTTTCTGCTTCTTGCTTCTCTAAGTGACTAAATTCTTTCCAACAAACGCAAAGTACCCGGATGTTGATTTTTGTTCAGTCCGATCTCTGACCCAATCAGCATCAATATAGCCTGTAATTTCATAATCCTTATTCCTTACAAAGAATAACCCTTTACCTAGAGAAGACATTAGATATCTTAATACTCGGTATACTACATCCATATGTTCTTTACTCAGAGAATGCATAAATTGACTTACAACACTTACTGCATAAGTAATGTCTAGCTGAGTATGAGATAGGTTAATCAGCCTTCCCACCAACCTTTGATACTGATCTTTATCAGTTGGAACTTGATATCTTAAGACTAAAAGTCCATGGTTGACTTCAATTGGAGTCTTGGCTGGGTTACAATCAAGCATGTCCGTCTCTATCAGTAGGTCCATTACATTCTTTCGTTGGCAGAGGGAAATTCCTTGAGCTAATCTTGTAACTTCAATTCCTAAAAAATACTTCAAGTTACCCAAATCTTTAAGTTCAAACTCGGATGCTAACTGTCTTTATAAGATTGTTATCTCACTTGGATTTCCCAGTGACCACCATATCTTCAATATATACAATCAGCACGGTGACTTTACGTAACTTCTGTTTGATGAATAGTGTGTGATCAGCATCACTTTGCTTATATCTGAGCTTTTTCATAAAAGTTGAGAGTCGTCCAAACCATGCTTGAGGCGATTGCTTGAGTCCATACAATGCCCTATTTAGTTTACATACTTGATCAATACATTTATGTAATAACCCGAGTTTTTAAATTATTTTATTTTAAAATAGGATATGCAGTGTTAATAATGTAAAATAATTTTTAATTATTTATTGATTAATGAATTTTATTATCATTATTTTATGTTAATTAGGGTCTCGATATATATATATATATATTTATTTTAAGACTAGTATTTGAATCATTTATTTGTGTAATATATATATCTTATTTTAAATAATATTTAACTTAGTGTATTTTATTTTAATGTCATTTTACCTTATTAAATCATATTATTTTATGCATTTTTATTTTATGTGCTAACATATATATATATACATGCTTTAGGGTTTAATATTTAATTAAATGTGTTTAGTGTTAATATTAGTGTGTAATATACATAAAAAGTGTATTATTTGCATGGATATATATATTGTATTATTATATATATATATATACTCATATATTAGGGTCTAGTCTTATTTTAATGTATGTTTTTATTATGTGTGAATATATAGGTGTGTGTATATGTATATATAAATTAAAATATATGTGTGGTGTGTGTATTTAGTGTAATATTATAATACATTATAATATAAATTTTATTAAAGGTATAATATATAGTATATTAAATATATATATACATATAAAAAACACCCTCTCCCTTTTATTTTCTTCTCTTCCCCGATCACCCTCCCTGTCACTGCCATCCCATTTTCTCCCTGTCGGTGTGCCTCTCCGCCCTTCGCTATTAACCACCCTTCCCTCAGCCAGCTCCACCGTCCTTCTCTTCTTCTCCGGCGCCGGCAATGGCTGAAAAACTTGTTTGGGCTGAGAATTGAGCTCACCGGCATTCATCACGTTTCTGGCCACCTCTTTCGACACCGCCGGTCTCTTTCTCTTCCTTGAGCACCGATGATTGTGTTTCTAAGCTTTGTTTCACCTGGTTTGCCCTAGATTTTGATGGTGAACGATTTTAAGTTTCGGCCATTTTAGGGTTTTTTACTTTTTTTGATAATTCTTGCTTGATTCATGCTTAATTTCTTCACAAATGTTATTCCCCTTAGCTTAATCTACATCCCAGAATTTTTGAGAATTATTTTGATTTTTTTGAATTTTTATTATTTTATTATTTTTGTAAATTAATTAAATAAATTATGAAATTATGATTTTTGGTGTTTTTGATGGTTATTGGTAATTTTAGAATTTAATTTATAATTTTTGTGTATTTTGTGTAATTTCTATAATTATTTTTAGTTTATGTTATTTTGAAAATATAGGTTGAATATACGTTTAATTAGAAATAATTAGTTAATTAAGTGCATTTGTTGATTTTAATGACTAATATGTTGAGAAATTAATTTTTGTGTAATTATATAATTTGTATTGAATTTTTGAATGTTTTTAGTATTTTATGTATATTTTTACATATTAGGGGTAATTTGGTGATGATTTTAGTTAAATATTAAATTTAATTGGTTTTAATAATTATTTGAGGTATAAAAATGATTTTTACAAATTATTTACTAATTTTAACTAATTAATACTATTTTTCAGAAATTATTTTCAAATTATATATAATAGACTATTTTTGTAAATAAATGATATTTTAGTAATTTTAAATATGTTTTTGGACTAATTAAGTAATTTGGATTCATAAAATGAATTTTTATTAATATTTGTGGAATTGTCGAGAAAGTTGATTTTTAATAATATTATATTATTAATTAGGGTTTTTAAGTAATTTTCAGAAAAATAATTACTTTTGGTGTTTTAACACTCAAATTGCTATATTTTGGTAGTTAAAGGGCATTTTTGGTATTTATTGAATTTTAATATATTTTATTGTATTTTGTGGTGAATTGTGGACTTCGGTTGGGAGAATTTGTAGTTTGGGGTCCCAACCGAGTAGTTGTGAGAATTTTTATTCAAAGTGTATTTTTCTTACAAGACCGGCTCTACTTTTTAAGTAGAGAGATGTCCGTTTTACAGAGGAGATTTTACCGAATTTTTGGTAGAATTCTCATAAAATGTGACATCGAGTCTAATTCCTATTCTCTGTCTGTGTTAGTATCCTAGATCGAGTCTCTAGACGTTAAGTTAGATTTATTCTGATTTTCATGGTATTATTTTATTGTTAGTTACACCGAGACCGAGGTCTAGTGAACCAGACTCGTCGAATCCGTCTCGAGGAGCGCATAACTGTGAGTTATTATTTTATATATGCGTGCATTTAGGTTGTATGTTTTAGAAATATATGTTTTAATTGTATGATTTATGCATAAATGACTTAATAAATGTTTAAGTATATTTTCAGTATATTTTTGGTATATTATGTAATAAATTAATGTTTTTCTTTTTAATTAAATCTAGATTACTTTCAAATATATTATTGGTTTAATTTAATATATTCCATGATTTATTTGGATTGATTTTATGTATATATACTTGAAATATACTTAGTTTATTTTAGGTATATTTCTAGTATATATATGATTTATAATGTTATTTATAATGACATCATGCATCATTATTTTATGAATGAAATGAATTATTTTTAATGAAGGATATCAATAGAACGTGTTTCCTAATGAGCAGCATTAGGACCGAGTACGTACCGGTACGACGATAGATTGTAGGTTTAATTACTAACCTATTTGTGGATCATGACTTCATTGATTTGATTGTTATATGAGGTGAATGAGAGTGTGATTGCTAGAGCTTGGTTGACTTAGTGTCTCAGGGCCAATCACACTGACAGCTAGACTACTAGAGCTCGGTTGACTTAGTGTCTCAGGGCCAGTCTACTGTCAATAAGGATTAAGTGAATTTATTTGAAAATAAGTGAGCTTGTATGGCTAGAGTGTGTCTGTTGTTATTTGAGGTTGCGAAAACATAAGGTTCTATTTGATCCTTCATAATTGATGATTTTCAGTATTATTATAAAATGATTTTCTTTGCATCTGTGTGTACTTACCTGTATATATATTTATTATATATACTTTTGAGTGTCTGCATTTGACATTTAGTAATGCATGTATATATATTATAACAATTCACTCAGTGAGGTCTGACTCCCCTCCATTGATGTTTTTTTTTTTCAGGAGAGTCCTCTTCTTCAGACCTCAGCAATAGACCTATCCGTCAGATTTCTACCATTCCCGCTCTATTATGTAAATCACTTACTTGAGTTTTATTTTGTACTCTAGATGCCGCAATAGTAGTTGTATTTGATTCTATCGAGACTTGTATTTGTATTTATGCATGTATGAGATTTTTAATTCAGAGTGTTTCTCTGAAGAATTGTATTAAGAAATTTTATTTATAATATGATATGTGATATTATTTTATTAAAGGAAGTTGAGGAATTCATTTTATTATCTGTGATTTAATTTCTGTTGTATAAGTATTTTATTTATTTTATTTTATTGCATGCTTTCTTTTTAGGCTTATTACTGGTTCTGGATTCGAAAGAATTCCTGTTCCCTAGCACCGGTCATGGCCCTCGGTTTGGGTCGTGACAATCTAGTTCTGGGTGGTGGATCCATATACACTTTTTCATCTATAATTCCATTCAAAAATGCATTCTTCACATTAAATGGTCGTAGCGGACAGTCTAGGTTGGTAGCTAAGGAAATCAAAACTTAGATGACATTCATTTTTGCTACTGGGGCAAATTTATCTTTATAGTTAATTTTATACTTCTAAGTATATCCCTTTGCTACCAACTGTGCTTTATATCAATTTATGCTTCCATCTGAATTGAGTGTGATAGTGAATATCCACCTGCACCCCACCATTTTCTCTCCTTCAGAAAGAGGAATAAGATCCCATGTCTGGTTCTTCTGCAATGCCTCCATTTTATCATTCATGGCTTTCTTCCAATCCAGATTATCTAATGCCTCCTGCACATTACTCGGAATAGATATAGTAGATAATTGATTTACAATAAGTGTATATGAGTTAGACAAACTGTTGGTTGATATGAAGTTATTGATAGGGCATTTAGCTTTGGTATGAAAGTCCGGATCATATTATTTTTTTGGAACCCCTATATTGATTTTAAAAGGATAATGAGGCTCAGTATTTGGAGTTACTAAGGAAGACAAGTTTACCTTATTGTGCACATTCGCATCCAGAGTTTCTTTAGCTTCTAGTGTGGGTTGGGAAGATGTACTATCTTGATTATTCAAATTTTCTTCAATTATCTATCCAAGTGAGATGCTTGGACTTAGAACATCAAATGTCTGTGAGATGGTCAGAACACTTGGGAGACTCAGAACACTTGGAATGCTATCTTCAACATTCGGACCACTCAGAATGTTATCTTTAAATTCAAAGAGGTTCAAATTTTTCTCCCCCTAAAGATAGCATTCAGAGTGAGAGAAGAAAAGAGTGTTTTCATGAAACTGAACATCCTGAGTGACATACATCTTCTTTGTATTCAGATCATAACATCAATATCCCTTTTGTAGATTTGCATAGCCAATAAAAATACATGGGATAGCTCGAGGATCTAATTTTCCAAGTGTCTGATGAACATATGCTGAGCATCCAAAGACTCAAGGCTCGAGATTATTGACGGGTGGAGATATGACAAGTTCTTAAAGTTTCTAAAGAGGTGTTTTGAAATTGAGTACTCTTGATGGTGTCCAATTCATGAGGTATGCAGCAGATCGAACAACTTCTCCCTAGTATTCTCGAGGAACATTCATGTCAAATAATGATGCTCGGACAACTTCCAATAACTGTCGGTTCTTCCTTTTGGCTATACCATTCTGTTGAGGAGTGTCGACACAGGATGTTTGGTGGCGAATGCCCTTATTGTGGTAGAAATCATTTATAATTGAGTTAATATACTCCCTACCATTGTTAGACTGCAAAACTCAAATTTTACTCTGGTATTAAGTAGCCACCATTTTGTATAGGTCCCAAAACTTGGAGCACTCATCTCCCTTATTTGAAAGTAGTGATACCCAGGTCATCTGGGTACATTCATCAATAAACGTTATAAAATATCGAGCACCATATAAAGTAGGAATTTGGGCAGGTCCCCATACATCAGAATGAATAGTCACAAATGGAATTTAATTTTTATTATAACTCAGTAGATATGAAATTCGATGACCTTTTGCCAATTCACAAATATTACACTTGAATTATGAGTCTATGGTATTCAAGAATAAGTCTGATTTTATTTGTCTAAGATAATGAAAAGAAAGATGACCAAGACGACGATGCCACAAGATTACTTGGTCTTTACTCGAGCAACTTCCACTAACTCTATTAACTTGACTTGACTTCTGAATTGAATCATCATGCAACTCAAGATAGTACAACTTTCCACGATTAACACTAGAGCCAATAATCTGGTGCATTGCAATGTCCTGATATACAAAATAATTAGGCAAAAAATTTGACAATGCAATTCAAGGTTTCAGTAATTCGGCCAACAGATAGTAGATTACAAAAAAGAGATGGAACAACAAGAACAATATCTAGATTAAGAGAGTCAAAGTGAGATACTGATCCTTCATGAGTGACTGGTGATATGCCTCTATTAGCAGTTAGAATATTTTGTTGGGTTGATGGGCAAATGGATGTAAGATAGTGAGTGGAGTTTGTTATATGATCAATAGCGCCTGTATCAATAATCCATGTATTATTTCAAGTAAGATTTGTCATACCTGATGTTGCATCAAGATCACCACTTGGTTTAGTATCACTAAAGGTGGCAATTGCAACCTTTTTGAGCTTTTTACGAGGCTTTCTATTGAAATTCCACTATTCCAAATATCCCATAATTTCATAGCACCATTCCTTAGAGTGTCCAACTTCGCCACAATGAGTACAAGTGTATATGATGGACTTACTCAGTATTTTCCCTTTAAATTGGGGACGAGTTTGAGCTACTACAAGTATAGAATGGTCCGGCAGTATCTTCAGCTCTTCCATCGTATGTCACTGGTTGTGATCCCTCTGTACATATGCATAACTAGACTTAAGATCAAGAGGTAGATCCTTCCGAAGTATTTCACTCTGAGCATTATTAAATTTCGAATCAAGCTCGACTAGGAAAATATATGTTTGAAGCCAGGTAATATGTTTGTGGAGTGATACTACTCCATTAACAACCACCCCTTGTGCACACATCCGGACATCGATTTCCTGAAATGTTCCAACCAGTTCATTATAATATGCAAGTAAGGGCTTACCATTCTGACGTGTTGTGATTGATTTTCGGTTTAATTCAAATAATTGAGTTTCATTAGATCCATCATAGAAGGTTTTTAAGACAGCATCCCATATCTCCTTTATTGTTGGAAGACGAATGAATCTCTGCATCAATGTCAGACTCATGGAGTCAATCAACCAGCTTGTAACTTGATTATTATCAAGGAGGCAAGTCTCCAACACTTTATCTCATGCTGGTGGCTTTTGTGTAGTACCATTAAGAAAGCCAGATTTATTTCTGACTCCAATTCGCATCTCCATGATCTGTGATCATAGAGTATAGTTTGTATCATCAAGAATAAATCCTATGGGAAAGGGAGAATTATCTTGAAGGGTTTGAATAAAATTGGGTGTTCCATGGGATACGATGGATGTATTTTTTGTGGTCATGGTTTTGAAGATTCAAAGAATTCAAAGGAAGAAAGAAAAAATACGATTTCAAGAATTCAATGAAAAATTTTATTTCAATGGGTATGCTCTAATACCATGAGGAATAAAATTCAAAGAAAAAAGAGAAAATTCAAGAGAAATATTTTTCCATAATATTCAAAAAAGGTTACACCCTTTATATATACATATAGGAATCTTAGTCACAACCTAATTAGGAATAGAATAACATCCTAAATAACATAAAGACTTTATTCCTAATTATATACAAATATTTACTTCCCAATATATACAATAAAAAATATTTACTTCCTCAACAGGCATGAATGTATTTATTTTCTTATGAATCCTTTAACGATAATTTTGAGCTAGGTGTGTGAGCTACATTAATTGATTTGAATCTCTAATTTATAATGGAAGGTTTAATGCAAACTAAAAAAATCTAAGTAAATTAGCAACAAATGAAATTTTATTTTTTTTAACACACATCATATCATATTACAGGATTATAAACTATATATATTGGTAAACAACCACGTGTTTCACACATGAACAAAAAATTTATTAGATTTGTGATATATAGTAAATAAATAATTAAACATATTATTATTATTATTAAATAATGTCAAGATCCAAAACAAGGGGCCATGACCAGCGCTAGGGAACATGAATTCTTTCGAATCCGGAACTCGTAGCAAGCCTAAAAAATAAAAGCATGTAATAAAATAAAATATTATTCAGCGAAAATTAAATCTCACAAAATAAAATAACTTCTCAGCATCCTTTAATATCATAAATCACATCTCATATCATAAATAAAAAATCTTTTTGTACAAATTTTCAGCATAACACTCTGAATTAAAATCCTCGTACATACATAAATACCAATACAACTCACGACAAATTTAAATACAATCACTATTGCAGTATCTAGAGTGTAAAATAAACTCAAGTAAGTGATTTACATAATAAGGCCGGAGCGGAAGAAATCCGGCAGACAGGTCTACTGCTGAGGTCTGAAAATGAAGACTCTTGTGAAAAATATCAACAGAGGGGAGTTAGACCTCACTGAGTGAATTATTATAATATACATACATACATAGCTAAATGTCAAATGCAGACACTTAATAGTGTATATAATAAATACATATACAGACAAATACACACAGATGCAACGAAAATCATTTTAATACTGAAAATCATTAGTTATGAAGGATCAAATAGAACCCTATATTTTCACACCTCAAATATTAATAGAACTCACTTAAGTCATACAGGCCCACTTAGTTCCAAATAATTCACTTAGTCCAACTAAACTGGCCCCGAGACATTAAGTCAACCGAGCTCCAACAGTCTGACTGTCAATGTGAGTGGCCCCGAGACACTTGGTCAACCGAGCTCCAGCAATCACACTCTCAATCACATCAATCTCAATCCTATCAATCATGTCATATTTTCTCAAATAAGTTAGTAATTCAACCTATCATCTATCGCACTGGTATGTACTTAGTCCTAGTGCTGCCCATTAGGAAACACGTTCTATCGATATCCTTCATTTATATTAAAACATACATTCAAGAAAATAAATGATGAATAATGTTATTTAAAATAAACAAATATACCATATATATACTAGAAATATGCCTAAATAAACTAAGTATATTTCAGGTATATATATATGTATAATCCCTCAAATAAATCATAGAATAAGTTAATTTAAACCAATAATATATTTAAAGACTAGCTAGATTTAATTGAAAAGAAAACATGCATTTATTTCATAATATACCAAAAATATAGTAAAAGTATACCTGAAATATACTTAAATATTCAAATAGGCAATTATGCAAAATTTGATATTTAAAACATAGAAGTCTAAAGCATGCAACCTAAGCAATGCATATATATTATAATAACTCATAGTTGTGAACTCTTCAAGACGGGTCCGACGGGCCTGGTCCACTTGACCTTGATCTCGGTGCAACTAACAATAAAATAATAACATAAAAAAATCAGAATAATTCTAACTTAACTTCTAGAAACTCAATCTAGGATTATTAAACACAGGTAGAGAATATGAATTAGATCTGATGTCACATTTTACGAGAATTCTGCTGAAAATTCGGCAGAACCTCCTTTGTAAAACAGACATCTCTCTACTTAAAAAGTAGAGCTGGTCCTGCAAGAAAATATACTTCAAATACAATTCACAAAACATTCACACAACCCTTGGTCGGGATCCTAAACTGCAAATTCCACCGACCGAGGTCCACAATTCACAATAAAATACACCAAATATATTAGAATTCCATAAATACCAAAAATACCCTTTTGATACCAAAATATAGCAAATTCAAATATTTAAACATTAAAAATACTTATTTCACCAATATTTACTTAAAAACCCTAATATTAATATAATATTATTAAAATCGATATATCTCAATAAATTCAAAAATATTAATGAAAATTCATTTTATAAATCCAAATTACTCGATTAGTCCAAAAACATATCAAAAGTTACTAAAAACCCATTTATTTACAAAAATAGTATATTATATATAATTTGAAAATAATTTATGAAAATAATAATATTAATTAGTTAAAAATAGTAGATAATTTGTAAAAAATCATTTTTATACCTCAAATAATTATTAAAACCAATTAAAATTAATATTTAACTAAAATTACTATCAAATTACCAAAATACCCCTAGTATATAAAAATTCACATAATATACTAAAAATACTCAAAAATTCAATAAAAATTATATAATCACTCTAAAATTATTTTCTCAACATATAATTCAATAAAATAAAAAATTATACTCAATTAACCAATTAATTTTAACAAAATACATATATAACCTATATTTCCAAAATTGACATAAACTAAATAAAATTATAATAATTACAAAAAAATCACAAAAATTCTAAAATAAATTCTAAAATTAATTTCAACCACAAAAAAACACTAAAAATCACAATTTCAAAATTTATTTAATTAATTTACGAAAATTAGAAAATAATAATAAAATAATAAAAAATTCATAAAAAATAAAATAAATTCCAAAAATTACACAAAAATTCCCAGAGGTATATTAAGCTAAGGGGAGCATTATTTGTGAATAAATTAAGCTTGAATATCAAAGAATGAAGTTCAAAAAAATTAAGAACCAAAAATGGCCGAAATTGAAAACTAGCTTAAAACCTTACCAAATTGAGTTTTTGTGCAAAAGGAAGCTTGGAATCATCCTCTAGGGAGTCTAAGGAGTCCAAAAGCACCAGAATCACCGAGCTTGGTGGTCAGAAAGATGATGAACGGAGAAGAGGGTGATTTTCGGCTAAAATGGGTTCCTTGAGCTGCTGCCGACGCCGTAGAAGACAACAGGGGTAGCAGAGCTACTGGCTGGAAGGGCGGTCAACTGTGGATGGGCTAGAGGTGCTTTGAAGGGAGGGGAACGGACGGTGATGGTGAGGATGGCTCGGTTTCGAGGAGAGAGGAAGAAGAAATAGGTTTTTATTTTTTTGTTTTAATTTTTGTATACATATATTGTAATAACCTAAGATTTTATATATTTTTATGCTGCATCGGGATATGCAACATTAATAATTTTAATATATATTTGAATATTTAATTAATTTGTTAATAATTAAAGTTAATTTTTAATTATTTTAAGTTTCCTACGTAAAATTTTTCCGAGATTTATATTTTTAGAAAAATAAAGCCTAAATAATTATTTATTTATTTACACTAGCTCATTTTATTAAATCGCATGGCATCATGCATGATTATATTTTGCATATTAATATATATATATATATATATATATATATATATATATTAATATATATTAATGTGTGGTGTGGGATTTTTTTTAAGTTATAATATTAGTATATTTTAATATTAATTGTTAAAGTTTTGTTATATATATATATATATATAACTTTTGTAAAATTACCATACGTGCCATCGTCTTCAACCTCCCACACCCGACACCCCTCCCCCCATCCACTGTGCAAACCACCATTCCCCCTTCGTTCATTGTGCTTGCCGGTGTGACACCGCCTTCCCCAGCTGCTTTGCCACCTCCCACCATCTTCTCCGGCGTTGTTTGGTTGTGGGATTGGCCAGAAACCCGAAAGACTCCATTGTTTTCGTTCTCCTTCGTCCTGCCACCGTTCTTGTTGATTCCAATGTGGTTTTGCTCCTAGAACTCCATAGAAGTTGATTCTAAGCTTCTAGAAGCTTGAAAACTTGAATTGGTAAAGATTTAAGCTTGGTTTCAATTTTGGCCTCTTTTGCTTCTTGATTTTTTTGAACTTCAATCTTGATGATTCAAGCTTAATTCCTTCACAAAAGTTGCTTCTAGTAGCTCAATCTACATCTTGTAATTTTTGTAAAATTTTTGGAATTTATTTTGATTTTTCTGAATTTTTATTATTTTATTAATATTTTCTAATTTCCGTAAATTAATTAAATAATTTGTAAAATTGTGATTTATGGTGTTTATAGAGGTTGAAATTAATTTTAGAAATTAATTTGTAATTTTTTTGATTTTTTTGTAATTATTATGATTTTATTTAGTTTAGGTGAATTTTGGAAAATTAGGTTAAATGAATATTTTGTTAAAATTAATTGGTTAATTGAGTATAATTATTGATTTATTGAATTATATGTTGATAAAATAATTTTTGAGTAATTATATAATTTTTAGTGAATTTTTGAATAATTATTGTATATTATGTGAATTTATATATATTAGGGGTATTTTGGTAATTTGATAATAATTTGGTTGAATATTAAGTTAAATTGGTTTTAATAATTATTTGAGGTATAAAAATTATTTTTACGAAATGTTTAGTATTTTTAACTAATTAAAACTATTTTTCAAAAATTATTTTCAAATTATATATAATATACTATTTTTGTAAATAAATGAGTTTTTAGTGATTTTTAATACGTTTTTGGGCTAATTATGTAATTTGGATTTATAAAATTAATTTTAGTTAATATTTGTGAAGTTATCAAGAATTGTTGATTTTTAATAATATTTTATTAAAATTAGGGTTTTTAGGTAAAAATCGGTAAAATAATTATTTTTAGCGTTTAAATCCTTAAATTACTATATTTTGGTATATAAAGGGTATTTTCAGTATTTTTTGGAATTTTTATATATTCTGTGTATATCTCGTGAATTATGAACCTCAGTCGGTAAAATTATAGTTTGGGAATCCGACCGAGGGGATGTGTGGATATTTATATTCAAAGTGTGTTTTCTTGGAGGACTAGTTCTATTTTCTGAGTAGAGAGATGTCCGTTTTACAGGGGAGGTTCTGCCGAATTTTCAGTAAAATTCTCATAAAACGTGACATTCGATCAAATCCTTATTCCTAGTCTGTGTCCAAAATTTTAGATCGAGTCTTTAGGAATTTCGTTAGATTTATTCTAATTTCGTGTTGTCATTTATTTGTTTAATTGCATCGAGACAGAGGCCTAGTGGACTAGGCCCGTCGAACCCGTCTCATGGAGCGCACAACTGTGAGTTGTTATTTTATATATACGTGTACTAGGATGCATGTTTTTAGAAATGTATGTTTAAATTTTATGAATTATGCATAAATGATTTAATAAATGCTTAGGTATACTTTAGGTATATTTTAGTATATTTTTGGTATATTTTGAATTAAATACATGTTTTATCCATGATTTATACTTAAATTATTTTAAGTATATATATAGTTTTATTTCTGGTTTATTTTGTAATTAAACTGAATTTTTTTGACATATATATACTCGAAATATATTTGGTTTATTTTTTGTATATTTCTAGTATATATACGGTTTATATTGTCATTTTAATTAATGTCATGCATCATTTATTTTATGAATGTATTGGTTTATTTAAAATGAAGGATATCAATAGAACGTGCTACCTAGTGGACAGCACTAGAACCGAGTACGTACTGGTACGATGATAGATTGTAGGTTAAATAACTAACCTATTTGTGAATATTGATTAGATTAATTTAATTGATGTGTGATGTGATTTGAGAGTGTGATTGCTGGAGCTCGGTTGACCAAGTGTCTTAGGGCCAATCATATTGACAGTCAGACTGCTAGAGCTCGGTTGACTTAGAGTCTCGGGGCCAGTCTACTGTCCAAATGGAACAAGTGAATTTATTTAGAATAAGTGAGCTTGTATGGCTAGAGTGTTGTCTAACACTATTTGAGATTGCGATCATTTAGGGTTTTATTTAATTCTTCAAAAACAGATATTTTTCAATGATATATATATAAAATGATTTTTGCTGCATCTGTGTGTATTTGCATGTATATATATTTATTATATATACTCTTGAGTGTTTGCATTTCTCATTTAGTTATGCATGTATATATATTATAACAATTCACTCAGTGAGGTCTGACTCCCCTCTGTTGACATTTTTCAGGAGAGTCTTCATCCTCATACCTCAGTAGCAGATCTTTACGCCCGATTTCTTCTGCCCAGGCCTTATTATGTAAACTGTTTACCTGAGTTTTGTTTTGTATTTTAGACACTGTAGTAATTATTTCAGTGAGCTATATGTATTATAAATGCATGAGATTTAAATTTCAAAAGTTTGGACCGAGAATTTGTATTAAAAATTTTTATATAAATGAGGTGGACTTGTGTTATTAAAGAGTTGATGGATTATTATTTTATTTATGAGATTTAATTCCGCTGCATAACGTTTTATTTATTTTAATATATGTTGCATGCTTTTATTTTATTTTAAAGGTTTGCTACGGGTTCCTTATTCGAAAGAATTCTCGTTTCCTAGCGCCGATCATGACCCCCTGTTTTGGGTCGTGACATATATATATATATATATATATATATATATATTAACTTAACTTTATATTATAATAATATAAACTTTATAATATACACAATAAACACACACCACACATTCTTTTACCCACATGCATAATTATATATATACATATATATATATAACACAAATAAAATACAATATATATATATATATACATAATAAAAATATAATTTAGCCATTAACCCTAATAATATTCATGCATGCAAAATAATGTGTTTCATTAAAACAATAATATTAAAATATAAACGCTTTAAGTTAAAGATTTATCAAAACACTACTTCCCGAAATAAAAATAATTTAAAGACATGTTTACGTAAAATATATTAATTAAACATAAAATAATAATGATACTAATTCACAAATATTAAAATAATCAAATATAATTTCAAAAATATTAACACCGTATATCCCGATTTAAAATAAAATCATTTAAAAACTCAAGTTATTACAAATAAGGTTTTAAAAATTGTAACAATGCTATTTATTTAGCAATTTAATATTAACTTAATATAGTTATAATTTATTACAACTTTTTTATTTCTTCAATATTTTTAATATTAATAATTTTTTTTACTCAAAATTTAATTTAATGTAATTTTTTAAGTTCAACTAATAATTAATTGATAAATATTAATTTTTTTATTCTTTTTTGTTCAAATTTATAAAAATATCTAAAAATGATAATTATTGTCATGACCCAAACCAAAAGTCATGACCGACACTAGGGGACGAGAATTCTTTTGAATCCGAAACCAGTAGCAAACCTTAAAAATAAAAAAATATATATGCAATAAATAAATAAAAATACACCAGAATTAAAATTTAAATCGATATAAAAATAAATACTTAAATGTCATTTTATAAATAAAATATTCATACAATATTTTAATACAAATCCCAACATCAAAATTACACACTGCTAATACAACAATACTACTACTGTAGTTTTCTAGAATACAGTAAAAGTTTAAATATGAAATTTACATAAAATAGTCGGGGCAGAAAAAGACTGGGGTAAAGCACTACTAGTATTGTCTGATAAAGAAGACTCTCTTGAAAAAAATAGTTGAAAGGGGGTCAGACCTCGCTGAGTGAATTATTATAATATATATACACGCACCTCCTAATGTCATACGCAATCAATCATCAATATATATATAAATATATACAAGCACTTCACACTAATGCTAAAATCCACTTTTGTATATAATAAATGCAGAAAACATTTATTTAAGTGAATGATCAAATAGAACCCTAAAAGTATTTGCAACCTTAAACAAATATCTCATTAGCCATGCAAACTTACTTAATTCCAAAAGAATTCTCTTATTCCATTTTTTTGGACAGTAGACTGGTTTCGAGATATTAAGTCAACCAGGCTCCCGCAGTCTCACTATCAATGTGATTGGCCCCGAGACACTAGGTCAACCGAGCTCTCGCAATCACACTACTCAATCACTGAAATTCTTAATAATCGATCAATCAAATTTCACCCCAAATGATCTCATAAACTCAAACCTAAAATTTATCACACCGGTATGTACACAGTTCTAGTACAGCCCACTAGGTAGCATGCTTTATTGATATCCTTCAATAAAATTGTAATTTAATGGAAAATACTAAATTGCACAATTTAAATATAATGGCAATCATTTAAAAAGAATGTACCACTTATATACTAAACATATATCATAAATATATAAAAAATATACTAAATGTATATGCTGAGTATTTGTCAAATATACTGAATATATACTAAAACATGCTAACATATATATGTCACATATCTACAAATTCTATACTAAAAACAAACTAAGTAAAATGTCACATATATATCAAATATATTAAAAATATACTGAAAGTATATCAAAAACATACTTATTCATTTCATGAAATAATTCATGTTTAAACTCATATTAAAACATGAAAACTCATAATCATATATCTACATGCAATGTATATATAAAATAATAACTCATAGGTTTGCGCTCCGTGAGACAAACTCAACGGGGCCTGATCCGATAGGTCTTGATCTCGGCATAACTAGAAAATAAATATAATGATAATATCAAAATTAATTCTAACTTATACCTCTAAGAATTCTAAAGGAATACTCGATCTAAGAATTCAAAACTCAGTCAAATATAGAAACTCATGATCGACCCGACGTCACATTTTACGAGAATTCTATCAAAAAATCGACAGAAACTCCTCTGTAAAATGAACATCTCTCTACTGAAAAGTAGAGCCGATCCTATAAGAAAATCACACTTCTAAAATATAAGTGCTCACCACCTCGGGTTGGGATCAAAAACTACTCAAATTCTCAACCGAGATTTACAATACACAATAAAAATAAATATTAAATAATAATATATTAAAATCATTAAAAAAATCCATAAAATCAATAATAAATCACAATATAATTTATTTAAACATCAAAACACTAAATATAATTATTTTCACAATAATTAAATAAAAATCTCAAATAATAATATAATATTAATAAAAAATCCAATTTTTCAATAATTTAACATAAAATAGTAAAATTTACATTTAATTACTCAAATAGTTTAAATATATTATAAAAGTAGTTAAAAATCCATTTAATCACCAAAATAGTAAATAATTTATTATTTGAATATAATTTTTGAAAATTAGTATTAATTAGTTAAAAATAGTAAATAATTCGTAAAAATTATTTTAATACCCTATAAAATTCTAAAATAATTTAAAACATACTATTTAACTATAATTTCAATAAAAACACACAATTAATCTATATATCTTAAATTCACATAATATTAAAAATATTTCCAAAAATTATATAAAATCATTAAAAAATATTTTATTGATACTAAAATTACTAACTTAAATTAATAACACTAATTTAACCAAATTTCCATTCAAAATAATTAATTAACATAATTAACAAAAATTCAATTTTTTTAATATTAAAATATTCAAAAATACCCATAATTCAAATTAATTCAAAAAAATATACAAAAAATATTTTTGAGAAGGTTGATCTACCTACAACAACATTAACAAAGCAAAGTTTCATAAATCAAACAAAAAATAAAATAAAAATTCAAAATACTAATGACGCATAAACAAAAACTTGACATAACTCAAAAATAAGGGAGTTTAAGCTCAAATGGAGCTTGGAATCAAACTCACCGGAACTAGGAGGTTTGATCAAGACTGGAATAGAGGGCTGAGGTGGCTGGAAGCTTCGCTAGAAACAATAGAGGTCACCTACTGTGCAATCTCGGTTCAGGCGGCTCCAACAAGCTTCAGGCGCTTTGCTGGTGGCGATAGTCGATTGGGAAGGAGCTGGAGGTGGTGGTGGTTGCTTGTGGCATAGTAGTGGTCCGACAATGTGGGTGGGTGGCTACTGGTTCACGAGAAGAGAAGAGAAGAAAACATGAAGAAAAGAAAAAGAAAAAAAAAGGAGAGAGAATACTCGGTTTTTGTCCTAACTCATTATTTTATTTTATATATATATATATACACACACACACAACACAATACACAATGCACATTAATATAATAACCATAACAATACTAATAATAATAATACAATACTAACATTAATCATAATAATAATAATAATAATAATAATAAAAATAATGCGCATGCATGCAATAATACTATTAATAATAAATAACAATAAAAATGTTAATTATAATACTATTAAAAATATTAGCAATGAAAATAATTTTTAATACTTTAAATAATAAAACTCACAAAATAATTATTTTACATAAATAAAATATTTAGAATAAAATAAATAAATAATATTCACAAATAATGAATATATATAAATATAATTTAAAATTTTATTAACACTACATATCTCAAAATAATTTTATATTATTTAAAATATCGGATCATTACAATTATACTACCTTTATTACAAACAATATATTTTCAAAAAAGTTATATAATTAAAATAAGAATCATACTTTCAATTAAATTAGAATTATGTGTTAATTAATTTCATGTTTATTAGAGATAAAATAGAAGTTAAACTAATTAGATTATGAAAATACACTTTCAATTAAATTAAAATTACATATTAATTTTATTTTATTTTATTTTATTACAGATAAAATAGAATACATACTTTCAATTATATTAAAATTATATTTTAATTAAATTAATTTTTATTAGATATAAAATAGAAGTTAACCTAATTAGAATAAAAAAAATATACTTTCAATTAAATTAGAATTTTTGTCAGAGATAAAATAAAAGTTAACCTAATTAAAATATGAAACATACTTTCAATTAAATTAGAATTATATTTAGTTAATTTAATTTTTATTAGAGATAAAATAGAAGTTAACCTAATTAAAATAGAAAATAGACTTTTAATCACATTAAAATTATATTTTAATTAATTTAATTTTTATTTTTATTAATAAATAACTAAATTATCCAATTTTTATATAATAATGAGTGAATAATGTTTCATAATTTTGTCTGTCTCCCCCCTTCATACATTTATATATACTAGTAAATAACCACATGAACAAAAAATTTATTAGACTCGTAATATATAGTAAATAAATAATTAAAGATATTATTATTATTAAATAAGGTTTTAAAAATTGTAACAATGTTATTTATTTAACAATTTAATATTAACTTGATATAGTTATAATTTATTACAACTTTTTTATTTCTTCAATATTTTTAATATTAATAATTTTATTTACTCAAAAATTAATTTAATGTAAATTTTTAAATTCAACTAATAATTAATTGATAAATATTAATTAATTTAATTTTAACTTTTTTTTTGTTAAATTTTATAAAAATATCTAAAAACGATAATTATACTATTTTTATTACAAACAATATATTTTCAAAAAAATTATATGATTAAAATAAAAATCTTACTTTCAATTAAATTAGAATCATGTGTTAATTAATTTCATATTTATTAGAGATAAAATAGAAGTTAACCTAATTAGACTATGAAAATACACTTTCAATTAAATTAGAATTACATATTAATTTAAGTTAATTTAATTTTGTTACAGATAAAATAGAATACATACTTTCAATTATATTACAATTATATTTTGATTAAATTAATTGTTATTAGATATAAAATAGAAGTTAACCTAATTGGAATAAAATATATATTTTCAATTAAATTAGAATTTTTATTAGAGATAAGATAGAAGTTAACCTAATTAAAATAGGAAACATACTTTCAATTAAATTAGAATTATATTTAGTTAATTTAATTTTTATTAGAGATAAAATAAAAGTTAACCTAATTAAAATAGAAAATAGACTTTCAATCACATTAAAATTATATTTTAATGAATTTAATTTAATTTTTATTAGTAAATAATTATATTATTCAATTTTTATATAATAATGAGTGAATACTGTTTCGTAATTTTGTCTATTCCCCCTTCATATATTTATATATATATAGAGAGTGTGTGAGAAAAATCATTATGGTTAAGAGTCATAATTTGAGTATTTTAGAAATTAAACCCATTACCTATTAGTCATGGATGTCTCTCCTTTACCATTTGAGTTAAGGCTCATTGGTCAAATGAAAATATCTAAATTTACTATTGAAATTAATTTAAAACAATGCTTGCAAATTTAAATGTAAAAATTAAATGCTAGTGAATTTAATTAAAATAGATAACTGAATTAAAAAAAAAGCTGGAAATGACAAAGAAACTAATTTATAAACAAAATTCGATTGAAAAAAAATATAAACAAAATATTAATTGAAACAAGAAGTTAAAATGCTGAATTGTCGATTAAAATTGTCATCACTTATCTTGCGTTTAATAATTGCCTCTGAATTTTCTGGCCGAATTCTCTTTATCCTTTTATTTTTTCTTGTTAAGCCTCCTTTCACACTAAACTACGTTCTCAATAGAAATCCACTTCGCCTCAAATTCTTTTTCCGTCATAACTAATTAATACTCAATTAAATCACTTAATTGGGTATTGGGATTACAAATTTTAACGACCCCTGAAAAAAAAAAAGAAAAAGAAAAAAATCTTAGGACTAAACAATATTTTATTTGTGTATATATATATTCACATTGTAAATTTACACAATTTGGAATTGGTCAATTAAAGCATACGCTCCCAACTTTCAAACATTGCATGTGATCCCCGGCTATTAAGTTGGCATTTCTTATCTTCTACTGCACACGTGACATGCCCATCGCGCTCTCTCTCTCCTTTATTAAAAAAAAAAACAAAAAAAACAAAAAAACAGACCAAATCTTCTTTCTAATCTCTTCTTCAACTTGTATAGAAATATACTGCCAATAGTTGCTTAACATGAACAACGTGACAATAGCTATAAATAATTTTCTTTTCTTTTCTTTTGAAATGGTCTTGTTTTTCAAGGTGGGTTTCATTTGACTTGTAATATGCGAGAATTACAACCATACAAATATAATAATTAGAAATTAATATTACCTACCACTTTATATTATTTATAATATCAACAACAACAACTTAATACAATTAAAAAAAAAATCTCATTTCTGTGTTGTTCATGTGTCAAATACGCGTAAAAACCTTTATTATTATTTAATGTAATCGAAGGGATAGATATTTATTTTTTAGTCTCTTTCTTTTTCTTTTTTAATATGTCATTATCAGTTTTTTACGTATTTATATAGCATGCTTTGACAATTGATGCAAGATTTTCTTATTCGGGATAGCACAACCACATAAATAGATAAATATTTTTGCGCAGTGCAATTGTTCATGTTTTTCTATAAAGCAATTGTCATGTAAAAATAGATAAATGGGTCCAAACTTGATAAGCATGCCGACCAATAGAACAGCATGGGAATAATGATGATGGCGTTGAAAATGAAAACGATTTCTTCACGTGAATTGCTTGACTACAATTCCTCTAAAATAAAGAAAAACTCATACAAGCCATTGAATTATGTTTCAATTTGTGAGCTTGCATTTGGGGGATTCGTGTAAATTTGAACAACATCCATTAAATTCAAATATCCAACACAAAAATCTAACTCAAAATGCATGTATATATACTTAGGGATTATGATTAATCCACTAAAATAATCATGGCTTCTGATTAATAAAAATAATTACAAGAACTAATAGTGACATATAGCAAGACTGATACGCCAGTGCAGTTAGATTCTACGTTGCAAAGCCTCGGCTTTAACAACCAAAACATAGAGCTATAAAAAGGTACAGCAGGATTCAACCCGCTTCAAAAAAAGGGACCTAAATTATGACAAGAAACTAAAAATGAATATAATAATAATTAATTAGCAGTGCAGCTACTGTGAAGATTGAGCAGCCAGGCCTAGCCATGACTTGCTTTCAGCTGGTGCTGGCTTTGAAGGAATGGATGACGGGCCACTTGTTTGGTATGGAGATCTTGCAGTGATTCTGCAAGACAACAAAACAAAAGAAATTTCCAAGACCAAATAAATAACAAACCCAATGAATTAACAAAAATGAAATGCCCTGCTCATATGACAAAAGCAAAACAATAAACTTTTTCCAATTATATTAAGCATATACACTTATAATCATCAATACAGTGACATGGTGATATGATGATCTTCATCTGGTAATATATCTATTCAAGTAATGAACAAACTTGTAACCTATTTATGGAGTTCGGTACACCCACAACTAATTGTCAAGGATACTTCTTCTTCTTGGTAATGAAAACATGATTTCTTTTTTTCTTACTTAGCAATGCAAAAAACCTACCTATCTTTTCTCTTCTCCAGAAACCGGTGGAGGGAAGCTCTCCTTGCAATTGGCAGGTCTGATATTGAAAAAAAAAAAGGTAAAACCTTGCATCAGAAATTTGGGAAAACAATTGACAAAATTTAAAACAACATTCATATAGATCGATTGGTACGAGGATAACCAAGAAGAGAAAAAGAAAATTACCACTTCCAACGGTCTGAGGAGGAGGTTGCATGCGTTCTTGAACCAAATTATTGCTGAAGCTACGACCAGAATTTGGACTGGAAGGAATTGAAGGGTTGGTATTGGATTCAATAGCTGGTGCCATAGCAACATTAGAAGCCGAAACAGGAGGATGAGTCTTGACAGGAACAGAAGGAAAACCATTAATGTAACTTCCTCGGCTAGCCAAGAGCATAACTTCCTTAGCCTTATCAGCCGGAAAGTCGTTGAACACAATCACTTGTCCGCCGTAGAAAATCGTCAATTGTGCATTTTGAGGCTCAGGGCTCACAGTCTTGTTAACACTACCAAAATACAAACAACAAAAACAAATACACTAATCAGCAAAAAGAACAATAATATACATTAAATTCATACATTCAAAAAAAAGGTGTGATAAATCAATGCACACCTTGAATCAGCCCTCTGCTTCAGCAAATCATCCTTAAAACCACCATAATGTTGAGGGAACAAATCCATGGATCTAAAATTAGTACGAGGAGGAGGGGCACCCATGTTCCTGTTAGAAACATCAGCTTGTTTCTCACTAATTGGAAATAAATTCATTGTTGTTGCTGCTTGCTTCAACATTTCTGGTGTACCTGCAGTAAATGGATGACAAGCCAACATCAATTCAGACTCTTTAGGATCAAATATAAAAGAAGAGCAGTGGCCGATTTATATACGCAGTGTGTATTAATAAATTTCTGAACATAATTAATAATTAGTTTTATTACGTTTTCCTGAAAATGAACTGTTCAAAAAAAAAAAAAGAGCAATTTAAGGGATGTCTGTTGTTGAATCATTAAACATGAATATGTCAATTTCTAACTCAGATTATTTTGGATCTAAACATGTCCAGATCTAAGCTAAATAATCTCTGTGTTGTCTTGTCTTGTCTGCGTAACAATGATTAACCAAGCATTAAACTAACTTTTTTAAGCTCAACCTAAGCCTAAATTACAGACTAACCCTAATTAAGAAAAATCATTACCTTAAAATTAAAAAAAAAAAAAAATTGTATTAACGAATATATAAATGAATAAATCGTATTAATGCTAAAAAAAAAAGAAGAAATCGTACTGTTTCCATTTCCATTGCTATTTGAATCGCCGTTGTCGCATGACATGCCGAGACTGAGATCTCCAAAACTACCTTTCTCCTTCAAGTACTGACTCAACAAACTACAAGTCTGCGAGAAGCTACTTTTCTCCGGCAGCTTCCCTGTTCTCTGACCGGAGAACTCAACGAATTCCGGGGAACCAGACATACTTCCTGAAGAAGCTAGCTAATCAAAACAAAAACCACAAAGATAGATCCAAATCCAAAACTATGGTGATCGTAAAACAATTAGGAGATAAGAGAGAGCCGTTTTGGTGTGTTTGGCTGAATAAAAATGGTGGTTTTGAGGAAGACGAAAGGGTGGGTTAAAGCAGCACGAGGAATATATGGAGGGTCCGTTAAGCTTGTTCCTTGCGGTTTCGCCAAGGGTATTCCTTGTTTTAATTAATAATTATTATTATTAAGTTTATATTTTAAAGCACGTGTTCTTTGCTTTTTTTATTTTTATTTTATTTTATAGGTGAAAAGGGTGGTTACCTTAACGCAATTATATTACCCACTTGAACAACATTTGGCTCACGTTTCCCCTTTTTCTTCTTTTTCAATAATTTTGCCTTTTATGCCCTCTTTATTTTCTTTTATTTTTGTTATGGTTTTTTTTTTTAAATAATTGGTTTGTTTTTTTAAAAAAATTCCCACAATTTTAATTCAAACTTTAGCAAACACAAATGTTATATAAATTTTTGTTAACCGAATGAATTACATAATAAAAATAATCTATAATCTTTCTTATTCAAAAAAACTAAATTAATTTTAAAAATTTATGAAGGAAAATTTCAATTTTATAATAAAGATGATAATCAAGGATGATTTCAACTTAAATATAACCATAATAATAGTATTCAACAATTAAATTAATGTAATTATATAAATTATAATTTAAATTTTAAAAATCAACTGAATAATGACAATTTTCAACCAGCTAATTTAAAAAGGTTATGTTAAAATTGTTCTCTTCTTGAGGTAAATGTACATATTATATCAAACTTTTAAAATTTAACAAGTTTTAATCAAAGATATTCATAAAAGGGTTTAGTTTATTGCAAATATTAAGACCAACTAGTATAACTATTTTCACTTTCATAATATTCTATGTTTAAATTGTAATATATACATTTATATTTAACTAATTATTATAGAACATTTTTATTGTTTTTATGATTATATTATATCGAATCAGATTAATTGAAATCTAACGAATTCTAAATGATGGTGGTTTAAATAAAAAATGTTTAATTAATTACAATAATAATAATAATTGCAATTTAATTAGGTTAAAGAAGTAATTACAAAATAAATTTAATAATGTTATTTATAAAATTCATAAAATAAAATATTTTTTAAATTCGAATAATATTGTTGCATGTTATTTAAAAATTAAATTCAAATGGTAATTTAACAAAAGAAGAAGAAGGAGAAATGTGAACCTATTGCCAAACAATCAATCAATCTCGTCTCCGTCTCCTGGGCATCAGTCTCAACGTATTGTCAGTGATTGCGGCCATTTAACAGAGCGCTAGAATTAACGGACGTTAAGTGCGGTGGTGGTTTAACTTACGTGCCGACTTGCAGGCGAGCAACATGACAGAAGTCGGGGACCACACATTCTCAGGTTTTATCTTTTCTTAATAGAAATTTTTATTTTATTTTTTACTTTTTTATAAAAGAAAAAAAAACACACAGAGAGAAAGCGGCTCGTTCACGTTCTCTTCAACCAATAGCAAATCGACAAATGGCAACGCAAGTTGATTGTCAATTGCGCGTGTGTAAATTTTCTATACACTGTGTCAAAAGGGGAAAAGGATAGGATTTGATATTAGCATCACGAGATTTTCGTGCTTTTCCCATTTGCATTGCGTTCATGTGCTCTTCATTTATTTATTTATTTCTTTTCTTTTCCTTTCTCAGAAAGAAAAATAAATCAAACTAATATAAGAGATATAAGTAAAAAATTTCTTTTTTAATTAAATTAAATATTTTTTGTGAAAATTATATGAATTTATATAAGTGAGAATTTGAAATAAATTTATAGTACGGAGGATTTGAAATGATATATAAATATATGTTATTTGAAATTTTTATATTTAAAATTTAAAATTTTATATTAAAAGCTTATTTCTAAATACACAGTAAAAGTTTTTTTATTATTCAAAAAATATATATATAATTTTTCTATAAAATATAAGGGAAATTTTACTTGTTTGTTGGTTTGAGGATGGAAATCATAATTTGCCATGAAGAAAATTTTAAGGTGTGTTTAGTTGAAATTAATTTCACAAAATTTTATAAAATTTATTTACAAATCTAAAAAATTATATTTGGTTTAAATGAAAATTTTATAAAATTTATTTTTAAATCTAACTTTTTAATTTTGAAAGATTATTATTGATAAAATATATTTAGTTGAAATGAATTTAAAATTAATTTGTTTTTGAAAGATTTGAAATAAACTTTGAAATCCACTATATAAAAAAAATAATAAAATAAACTCAAAAAATTAGTTCCTTTTAATTCCTACTAATTTCACCAATTTGACAATAAAAACTGTATAAACCAAAAATAAATTCACTCTACTCCCTTTTTTTTATTTTTATTAATAACATATCATATGATTTAAATACAATAAAAGATTACTTTTTTACTTTTTTACGTTTAATAAAGGAAAATTTTTTCTTTTTAAATTAAATAAAAATAAATTACATAAATTATTAATAATAATATTTAAATTCTACATTTCAGTATATTTTTTTATAATAAAACAATCATTATAAAAAAATTAAAATCCCATGACAAAATGTGTAAAGTATTTCACTTAAAAATGTTTGTTTGTGATTCTAAAAAAAAAGTTTGTCTGATGAAACAAACAGAGCGTTAAGATTAGATTAGATATAAAAACCAAGTATAAACACGTATGGGAAACGCGAACGCCGATGGAGACAAAAAAAGCAAAGTGGGGGTGGGTCGAGCAGATGAAGAGAAAGAGAGAGATGCACATGTGAAAGAAAATACACGTGGCGGAACATAAAGGGCTTGTTAGAGAAAACATTTTCCTCGTGAAGGTGACTTTAAAATTGTTTACTTAACAGCCAAAATTCTTGTCCACCCAAACATATATTATGATATTTAATTTTATTAATCGTGACCGCCATGGCACTCTGGTTGATGGCCTCTGGTTTTCATGCCGCCTTCCCTCTGCTATCGTTGGCAAAACCAAGGCTCTGTTGCAATTGCAGAGCACAAAGGAAGCACTGTTCGAATCGTACCCTCATTAAACCATTGCTGGTATATCTGATGGCCAAGCTCATATCTCATGAAAAATTCATGCTCTTATTAAAGATATTCACATCATGCTTTCCTCTGAACCTTAATATGAGCACACATTTATCCTCGGAAAAGTTAATGGGGCTCCTAATTGGGTGGGTCAATATCATCCCTCATGTATAGTCAATCCTCCTTATGACTTTATCAAAATCTTGTACTCTGATGTTTTGCGTTAATAATATTATATTTGTGTTTCTTTGTTAAAAAAAAAGATATTAATTTTATTAATTAAATTTAAAATATTTGCTCGAACTTAATTAAATATAGCCAATGATTCAAAAATAAATAAATAAATATAGCCAATATGACACAATTTAATTGATTAATGTGTTAAATTTTCAATCTTGGATTCGATTTTCACGTGAAACATGTTTATATTATATATTTTCTATATGAATTATTATTTCCCATATGAATTGTGATTTGTGTTTGTATTGATAAGTGATGTATTTGAAATTATAAATGATATGATTATACATGTAACATTTAAAAAAATTAAAAATTAAATATAACATATTTTGAATATATATATATATATATATATATATATATATATATATATATATATATATATATAACTAACGGTTAAGTTTAATTTCATCTAAAAAAATTAAAAATTAAATATAACACATTACATAAAAAAGATTAAGGGTAACTTATGTACAAAGAGAATTTAAAAATGTATTGTTGAAATATTATCATAGTGGATTTAAAAGAGAATATATGTCCTGTTTACCGTCTACTAACATTTAAATTATATGATTTCATGTTAAAAAAAATAAAAAATACTAAAGTTAACAATAATGGTGTGTTTGGATTGGAGTTATAGAAATAAGATGTAATAATTATATATGTAACTGTTAAAGTAGTACTAATTACAGATTTAATAATTAAGTTGTTAACTTTATTTGGTAAATTAAAAGTAACTGATACATAGTAATGTAGTATTTTTTTAAGGAAAAAATTATACAGTTGATTAAATTTATTATTAAATATTTAAAAATAATAAAAATAAATAAATAATTATTTAAAATTTTGAATATTTATATAATTTTTTAAATAATATATTTATATGTATTTGAAAAAGTAACATAGATATTATAATAAAAATTCAAAATGATTCGTACATTTATTATAGATTTAATTAGTAACTTTTTGATAAAAAAAATTGAAATAATTTAATGAAAGTAGAGAAAAAAAAAGTGTTCTTTTAAAAGCATATTTTTATTATTATAAATGTTTAACCTAGTTTCAACTAAATTAATAAAAATATATATAAATGAGTTTAATCGGATTAAATATTAACCCTAAATTTTTAAAGTTTATCAAATAAGAGCTAAGGAGATTAATATATGACAGAAATAACATTTAACCTCTTTAATCCCATCCATACTTAACTTTAAAAATTCAATTTTATAATAATTAATCAAAATAAAAAATATTACGACTTTATTTTACTAATCTAATCTAATATATTTTTTTATTTTTTTAAATGTATTAAAAGAGAACGAGGGTATATACACCATGTGATAATTTTATAATCATAATAATTTTGATATTTTTATTTCTAAGAATTTTTTAGAAAAAAAAAATAAAATAAAAATTTGTCATTATTTGCTTTTTTTTTTTTAAATAAGTTTTTGCTTTTTAAAAAATGAAAAATATGTAATCGTTTAATTATAATCATAAAATAATTAATGATATGCGGTCACGGGCGGACCGTTGACGTGCTGTATCATTATTGCTGCTTCAAGAGGAGCAAGTTGCGTTGCAACTTGCGAAATCCACCACGTGCTCACAGTGTCTTCTTCTTTTTATTCGTTTCCCAAATGCCCTTATTATTTTATAAATTTACAATATTGCTCCCTCTGCTTTTAACTTTTATTTTTATTGAGAAATCTATGCGAAATAAGTGTGTAGGGGTAACATCAACAAATTTAAATATCAATAGTGCATTTTTTTTAAATGATTTATATTAAATTATAATTTATTTTTAAAATAAATATGAACTATTTCAAAATTATTTTGTAATTTGAAAAATCTAAAGCGCAAAAAAATGAAAAAGCAAGCATATGAAAACTAATAAAGGATTTATTTGGAAAATTGGTATATATATTTTACCCCCGTCATATAGCCAAAAAGTAAAGTGCAAATTTTTTTAATTTATATTGAGTTTGTGTAATTTCAATATTTTTTTTATTAATAAAGTACTATGATCTAAATATTAATAAATTACACAATAAAAAAAATTCATTCCTTTTTAATTATATGAAAATAAATTTTATATATTAACAATAATATTTAAATTATATACTTTAAGGTTTATTTAGCTAAGCTGTTGTTGATACTAGTTAATTGATAAATGTTAAGTGTTTGGTAAAAATATTTACAACTATTGTTGTTTATATGTTTAATAACTATTATAGATATTAATTAAGTTGTTTAAAATTTTTCTAAATTTACATTTATTGTTATTAAATTATTTATATGTTCAATTATATTCAATTATAAATATTAATTTCAAAAAAAATTATATTTATAATTTTAAATATTAAAAATTATTTAATTAAATATAATAGCATAATTAAAAATTATATATAATATAATATAACATATTTATATTAATTTTTAAAAATACATATGATATATATATAATAATATTTATAAGTAAAAAAATGCATATAATACATCGTTAAAATAATTGTTCAAAAAATTAATTAACAAAATATGAAATAAATACAAATTAACTAAAAAGGTACGAAAAGGAAAAAACTAATATATAAAATTTAGTTTTTAATTTAATTTGAATAGATATAGATAATTAAGTAATTATGTTTAAATAATTAGGGACAATTAAATAATTAGATTATAATTATTAATGAGAACTTTTAATGAAAAGTTTCAAATTGAAGCTGATAATAAATGTCGCAACAACTATCAATTATCATTTAAAAATATTAATCAAATATTATTTTGTAGATGTTAAAAACTGAATAACTATAAGTTCTCCTCTAACACCTATGTCAAACACCATCTTAAAATGTCTTCTTCAAGTCATTACTTGATTAGCTGTATTTTTAATTATTTAATGTCAATTTTTTTGGGGATATGTTGGCTAAAATATTAATTATCGTTTGATTAAAGTTTAATGATATTCAATCATGGAATAAGATAAAAACATTAAACATTGCTAACTTTTACCATAAGACTCAGTAAATATGTAGCACTTGATTATTTTTAATATAAAGTCACCATCATTATTAGCTTAAATATAATTAGTCATTAAGTAATGTTAAATATAATTAGTCATTAAGTAACGGAGCAACATGCAACTAATAAAAATCATGATTTGAAAAAACTTTATACTAGTTTAATAAGCCCAACACCAACTCTTTGTCAACTCGTTAATGCCATGTGATTAGGACTATTAAATATTAAGTTTTTACTTGATTGGACCGCCTTTTACACTCGCAAATCATACGGTGTAAAATAATACAATTACAAATTGTAAATACATTTGACCTACTATGCTGCTATAGTTGAGACAAAAATTGTTAATTTTAGGCATAATACGGACATGGTTCCATGTAGTTTTTATTTTTTTAGTTTGACATATTAATTTATAATTTTATCATTTTAACATCTAAATTTAGTTAAAATATAATTTTAAAATTTTTGTCAACACATATGGTATAAAATAATAAATCAATATATGTCACATCATAAGAATTTAATTGACTAAAAACTACAAATAACAGTATTAAACTGATAAAAAATAACAAATATAAAGATAATAAATGTACTATATCATCATATTAGTACAAACTAGTATATTTTAACTAAATTTAAGTGTCAAAATAGTAAAATTATAAATTAAAATATTAAATTGATAAAAGCAATAAATATAAAAAGTGATCTATATTTTATACCTTAATTTTATTAAGGAAAGGAATCGTGTAACGCGCCACAATATAAATAGTATATAATGAGTTGATATAATTATTTTTTAGCCTCTTTTATTTTATGGGTCATTAAAAATGCTTAACGATGAAAATAAAATAAAAAATATACAACGTCCCTAAATTTTCATAGCCTGCTATAACTATTATCATTTTTATATCAATTAAGTTTTAGTTATGTATGGATGTTTAAAAACAAAAGCTAAAAATCTAACGTAAATTGGACTAAGATTTTAATTTATATAAAGCAAGTGAAAATTAGAGAAAAAATATATGTTTATATTTACTAACTTCTTAATATTTGTTTTTTTAATTTTGAAGTGACGTGATTTATTTTTATTTTGGCAAATAATTTTTAAACACGCTTAATTATTATATGTTGAAATCAATAATTTGTTATAGATGAGGATGAAGAAGATGATATAAAAATCAAGGGACATTTAATCATTGCTTTTAGGAAATTAGAAAACATCATGATTTCATACTACATAAATTTAATAAAAGTGCAACACACGTTTTATTTCAAGAAGATTAAGAAAAAAGCCAAATAATCTATTCAAATCTAATGTTTTATAATACTTAATTTCAACTGAAAAAATTGCTTTTGTATACTGTTAATCATACTAATTTGGTTTAACCTTCTTTTGATCCCTGTATCAACTTTTTTTTTTTCCCTATACGAAAAGGTTTTTTCTCAAATTTTATTAAAATTTTTGAATTTTTAGAGTATAATTTTTTTAATGTACCATTTTTTTTGTATCGAGTTGTAAGAATTAATTTTTGAACAATTTTTGAAACCATTTATTATTATTATTATTATTATTATTGACTAATTGTACAATCATTGTATTATCAAGCTCCATCATGTTTTATGATCCACACAATTTACCGAGTCATACCCATTTAGCCCGTGTTTTATTATAATTTTTACAATTATCTTTTCTTTTTTTTTAAAAAAATCTCATATTTTTTTTTAATAACTAGTTTAAATGGTGAAATCTCATAATTTAAAATGAGATAGAAAGAGGTTGGAGAATAAAAACTCTACTCTCAATCAAATATGTTAATCTCATGACATAATATTTATTAAATTGTGGTTATTTTTATTCTCAATATTAATGAAAATTATAATTTTTTTAATTATACACAACACATAATAATAAATATTTTGTAAAAGTTGCAAATAGATAAATATACATTTTATTTTTTGTTAACATTATAAATTTAGGTGAGGGATCTAAACCCAAATCTTTTTTAAAATACCATAAAAATTTGATCACTCAATTTTCACTAGCACATTTTGTTCAATTAATCTTCTGCTAATTTGATTAAAAAAAAAAAAAAAAGTGTGCAAATTTTGATAGACAACCTTTTCCAATTTTATTCCCCAACACCCAATTTTCCTTGGACAATATTTGGCCCACATGTGGAATTGTATTCCATAAGGCATAATCCCAAGCTTAATAATCTTAATCGTATTTAATTCTGAAACGTTTTGCTTAAATGTCACAAATGTGCACATGATGAATTTGCTGAGGTAGGTAGGCATTAGGTAGGATTAATGGTTTTGGATATTAAAATTTTGGTAGAGGAGAGATGTTAATTTGTATGAGGAGGTTAAGGAAATTAGCTAGATTAATCATCATCATTAATCATAAAATTAAGAACAAAAATGACCGTTTATAGGTGAGGTGGTCCACGAAACAACTTCCCATTAATTGTTGAGATCCATAAAATCTCTTAGCAATTAGTACACATTTCGTTACAAGTTTTAGGTCTGGTTAACAACCTAGTAATTTAAATTAATCATGGTTTTCCATGTGTCTACTATTACCATTATATTCTTTCTATTTTTCAAACATGCGCCAAATTTCAAGTAAAAAAAAACACTAAATATATTTTTTCTTTGGACAGTGAATTTTGTCAGTAAAAAATTATACTAAATTAATTTTTATCAGACTAAATGATAAGAATTTAATTTTTTAAATAAAAAATTAAATTAGAATTTTATATATAAAAAAAAGACCGCTTCAATTCAATTTAGATTATCCAGAATAATCATGAGCATCGATATCAAAAATAAATTTTAAAAAAAATATATATTAATGATACGTACCTAACTTTGTAAACAAAATAAAGAGGTGGGTTGCTACCAAATTTCTTTGTTGTAGCATTGGTCACTCTCATATTTGTTTGACTAAGTATATGTATAGCTTTTTGTGGCAAATGCTTTTTATCTATAAATAATTCCAAATTTGATCATCTTGAAAACAACGTAAATTATTTCTCATTTCCATATTTATTATTGATTTGATGAATTATAACTTTAGCTTTATAGAAGCCAAAAGTAGTTTGTTATTCCCCAATAGACATCAATCCACTTAGATGATTCTTTTTAAAATGTTAATGTTTAAAACATGAAAATTAGTTTTTCCTTTTTTTATTTTTTCTAATTTTGAACATATTCTAATTACGCTATAGACAATAATTAAATGCAAAATTTTTTAATCTTAAGATATTATCTTTAATAATAAAGTCAGAATTTTTTATTTGATGCTCATTTCACTTTATGTATATAGTATTTTTGGACAACCACATAAACATTTCTCAAAAATATCTAATGCTATGTGAATAGATAAATTCAGTTATAGGTTCATTTCATTTCTCCATTAATGAACAAATAAAAAACCTATTATTATTTAGAACATCAAATGCCGTTTGATTTAAATATTCTTTATATCCATCCAATGTTCATGATTATAGTGGTTATATGTGCAAGAAAGGAAAAAAAAATTACTAAGAAAATTAAGTCATGTTATTTACAATGATATTGAAATGTTTTTTCTTTTTTTTTAACAATTAGATTGAATGGCTGAATTTCAAAACTGAAAATTAGACGGTAAAAGAATTAAAGAAATTTAAATTTGCTCTCAATTATGATTTAATTCCGTCACAAGGTGTTTTAATTTTTTTTTTCAGATTAAGTTTAAATAGTTATTGTGTTAGTTAAAGTTAATATTAGGAAGGGCGAGGATCAAATTCTGATCGACAAAGTTTCCAAATAAAATATAATGCTAGGTGGCAAACATAAATTTGTTGGCCTTATTCAATTTTCTTTTTATATTTGACATAATTTTTTTTTTAACTTTTAGTTTATATATTTTGATTGTAAATTGTAAGTTGGATCCAATCTATGAAAAAAATGATATGTGTTTGGAAGAAATGATATTATAAACTAAAATAAATTTCAACAAGCGCTGTTAAGATGATAATGACTTGCCTTGTTTTATACAATTGAATTATGATACTCATTTTTGTTTGATTTCATCACACCAATTTAAAATAATAATAATATGAAGAAAAAAAAAATGTTATATCCACATGGTTGACATAGTTGTGATTAGTATTCTAATGTATAGAAATTAATTTATTTTTAAAATTTATAATTGTCATATTGTACCCATGATTTACATTAAAATCATATACAAAATCATGACCAACATAAATAAAATACAATTATTAAAACATTAATCTTTTCCTCTATTTTCTCTGTGATTATTTTCATTGTTTTCCAATATTGCGTTATCTAAATTTGGATACAAAAAACCATCCAAATCTACTAATTTTTCTGTTTTCTTTATGATAAAATAATTTTTGTTGAGTTTTAAACTTAATATGTGTGATTTCATATCATTATTCAATGATATCTATTTTGATAGAGAGATATTATAGATGGATCTTATTGGATCACTCCCATAAGCAAGAAATCATCAATAAACAAAAGGAGGAAGATTAAATGATGATGCTCATATTTTCTATATCGATATCCAAACTTCCATTGCATCTAGCTATATGACAAGGGTCCTAGCGACCCCTAGCATTGATTCTTAAAACATAAATCTTCTTCTTATGTGTTTTATAGAAATTGCTCGTCTGATTTCAAACTTTAACGATATTCTCAAGATTATTGTTGGGCTGATGAGTTCTTAGAAACTCATTCTTAAGCTTTTCTCATCTCCTTTTCAGCCAAGGCTACTGGTGCTTAGACTCTGCCTTAGCAAGTCTAAAATTTCACTAAAGAACATGATGAGCGTGAGATATGAGTTTGTATATTGATTTGGACTGTTATTGAATTTGTTTGTTGTTGGGCCTCTATTGTATCATCTAATGAAAGTATTTTAAGGGGGAAATTTTAGTAGATGGCTTGGTCAACGCACATATTTTTATTGGTGGTTATGTTTTTTTTTTTTTTTTTTCTTTTAGTTCTATATTCTTTCTTTTCACCATTAGTTTAACTTTTGTTCCATGTTTTCATTTCGTAAAATCGGCATTTAACATTTTTTTTCATTTTTTTATAATTTTCTTTTACCTGTTGATTACTTTTGATATCATCTTTAATTTAAATTTACTGTTTTTATTTTTTTGATTTGTATATTTTAAATAATTTAATTTTGTATTCTAAATAATAATTTTTTTAAAATTTTGAAACTTACTATTATTTAGAATATAAAAATTAAGCTAATTAAACTAAAAATTATTCATAGTTTTCAATAATTATTTAGAATTTAAAAATTAAACTAAAAATTGCCCATATTATTTAATAATTATTTTTTTAATAAAAATAATAAAAAATTATGAAATATATAAAAAAATTATTTTTTTTATTATTGATACTAATAAAAGTAAAAAATTATATTTATGATTTTAATTTTATTTTTATGAAGAAAAAAATTGTTACACCCACATGGTTTACTTAGTTGTGGTTAGTATTCGAAGATATTGAAATTAATTTATTTTTAAAACTTATAGTTGTTTGTTGGGAGCAATTGTCATATTGTACCCATGATTTACCTTAAAATCATAAACAAAATCGTGACCAACAAAAATAAAATACAATTATATTAAAACATTCATCTTTTCCACTGTTTTCTTTGTGATATTGTTGTTTTCCAATATTGTATTTTCTGAATTTGGGTGGGGTTTTTTTTGTTAATTTCTAATCAAAAAAACCACCCAAATCTAATGATTTTTCTGTTTTCTTTATGATAAAATAATTTTTGTTGAACTTTAAACTTAATATGTATGGTTTTCATATCATTTTACATTGATATCTATTTTAATAGGAAGGTATTACAGATAGATCTTGTTGGATCACTCCCATAAAATAATAAGCCATCAACAAATAAAAGGAGGAAGATTAATTGATGATGCTCATATTTTCTGTCTTAATATCCAAGCTTTCACGTTATCTAACTATATGACAAAGGTCCTAGCTATCCCTAGTGCTGTTTCTCAAAGCACAAATCTTCTTCTTATGTGCTTTGTAGAAATTATTCGTTTGATCTCCAACTTTAACGACATTCTTAAGATTATTGATAGGCTGATGAGTTTTTAGAAACTCTTATTGAGCATTTCTCATCTCCCTTTCAGCCAAGGCTGCTGGTGTTTTGATTATGCCTTTGCAAGTCTAAGATTTCACTAAAAAATATGATGAGTGTGGGATATGAGTTTGTATATTGGTTTGCACTATTATTGACTTTATTTGTTGTTGGGCCTCTATTGTATTATCTTAATATTATCTAATGAAAGTATTTTAAGGGGGAAATTTCAATGGATGGCTTGATCATTGCAAATGTTTTCAATGGTGGCCACGCTTTTTTTTCAGTCATATCTTCTTTCTTTTCACAATTAACCTAACTTTTGCTCCATATTTTCATTTCGCAAAATCAGCGTTTAACATTTTTTTTTTCATTTTTTCATTTTTTTCTATAATGTTCTTTTATCTATTTATTAATTTTGATGTCATCTTTAATTTAAATTTATTGTATTTATTTATTTGATTTTTATATTTTAAAAAAATTAATTTTATATTCTAAATAACAATTTTTTAAAATTTTGAAACTTACTATTATTTAAAATATAAAAATTAAGCTAATTAAACTAAAAATTATCAATAGTTTTAAATAATTATTTTTTTTCATAGTTATTTAGAACTTAGAAATTAAACAAATTAAACTAAAAATTACCCATGGTATTCAATAATTATTTTTTCAATAAAAATAACAAAAAAATTATGAAATATATCAAAGAAATCATAATTTTTTTTATTGATACTAATAAAAGTAAAAATTATATTTATGATTTTAATTTTATTATTAACGATGAAAAATTGGAAGAACAACAAATATCAACAAAAATTAAAAAAAAAATTAACAATTGCAATTTTTTTGTTACTTTTGTTAATTTTTGTTGATTTTGTTATTTTAGTTGTAGTTTTCAATTATTTTTATTATTTCTCTTTATTTATATTTGTTGATTTTTTAAAAAATAAAAAATAAAAAACAATAAAAATTATGACATATATAAAAAAATCATTAATTTTATCATTAATACTAAGAAAAGTAAAAATTTTATTTATAACCTTAATTTTGTCATTAATAATGAAAAAATAATTTAAACAATAATAAAAAATCAACAAAAATCAACAATAATCAAAACAAATAAAAAACATAAATTTTATTGATTTTTATTGTTTTGTTGTTTCGGTTTGTTGATTTTTTTTTATTTTTTCAGCTTTTTTTGGTTGATGTTTAAACTTGTTACATATTAATGATCAATAAGGATCAAATAATTTTAAAAAAAAGTTTAAAACATTTTAATAAAAAAATTAAAGTAAAAAAAATAAAATTCTTATCTTTAAGAATATAAAAGGAGAAAATTTTGTATATTTATTGTTGTTACAATATTTGAAGATATTTATTATTTTCAACAATTGAAAATGTTTAGTTTATAATTATTTATTTGAAAAAAAAGGTCACAAGACAAAAAAATATTGAGAAAAAAAAGACGTTAAGAATAAAATGAAGACAATACTTTAAAAATAAAAAAAATGTTGAAAATATTAAAAAAATATATTACTATAAAAATATAAAAAAAAATATTTAACAAAAAAAAATGTTAAGAAAAAAATGAAGAAAAGTATAAAAAATGTTAGAAAAAATTTTAAGCAAAAAAATAGATGAAGACATTAAAAAAATTGAGAAAAAATGAAAACAGTGTAAACTAAAAAAATTGTTAAAAAAAATAAAATGTTGAAAAAAAAATATAAAGTGAAAAAATCAATAAAAAAGAAAAAATATTAAAAAAAAGAGATAACCCTAAGGTGAAAAAATAATTTTGAAAATTTTTAATTTTAAACGTTTTTTTGATTTTTTATATATTTATATAAAAATCCTTATTTTAAGTTGTTAAAAAATAAACCAACATAAATTTTTAAAAGTTTATTCTATATCAATATAATTATTATACTCTTTAACAGTTGGACATTTATTAGAAAGTGTTCTAATCATTATTTTTATTTATGAGTATTTGGAAAACTTTAGATTCAACTTTTTTAATTGATAATTTACTTACATTAATAACATTTTTTAAATTTTATAATAAAAGCATTACTCTTTAGATTTCAAAATTGTGTGAATTATTCTATGTTTAATATATGATACCCTATATATATATATATTTATTTAATTAAACTTTTTATTTTCCTATACAAGTATTGCTTACAGAAGAAAGAACACTGAAAATAAATAAGAAAAAACTCCCAATTAAGGAGACTCCCGAATAAGAAGAAATACTCTCTTAATAGGTACAAAACTTTCATCAAGAAGGAATATTATTTCTCTCAGGTTTGAAAATCACTATCCCTATAAATAAGAGCTTATATCCCTTATTTTCATTCATTATATTCTCTCATACTTCTTGCTATCTTTATCTCTCAAAAACTCTCTCTCTACATTCTCTAACTTAGACATCAGAGGGTTTGTGGGGATCCTCCCCACCTCTCACCTTATCCTTCTTTAATCCTTTACAAGGTTGTAGTTTAGGAGTCTCGAAAATAAGTTAGCAAGTGACGCTATCTATAGGGATTCTTGAGTTTAAAGCCGTTAAGCATCTACCAAATGAGATATTGGTATTATGACTTCCAGTCCACCACTAATTTCAACTCTATACACACACATCAATCCATCCGCCCCCATTCCTCCAATTAATCCATCTACTCTCATTCCTCCAATCAACCTGTCACACCCTTTTAAACAATAATTCCATTGGCCCCCTTTCAGTATGTTGGACCCTCATCTCAAGCCCCAATTGGAGCATGGTTAGCTCTTAGCACCGACTTCCCTTATTATGCTCCTCTTCAGTATAACAACATACCTATACCTTCTGTACCTTTTCCAAGCCTGTCATAAACTCCTACCATAAACACACCAAATCTAAACACAGTAACTTAGACACTCAACCTATCCCTGATAAGTAAGAAGCGATAATTCAAAATATTCAAACCCTGATGACCCTGATGCAACAATAGCTAAATGCATTGATTCAAAATGGTAATCCCAAAGCAACTCACCTAGAAAATTATATAGCACCACCAATAGTAGCTCCGAATGCATATAGAAGGAACAGAGAAATATATAAAGCTCTAAAAGGAGAATCTAGTTCAATAATCCCAGCCTTAGATGATTCAAAGATAGCAGAAGTCATGCACAAAACTTGTACCGAGCCAATAAAAGAAGATGGATGTGTTATGGAAAGAAAGACACACTTTGTATGCAGAATAATCTGGACAGAGATTTTAACCAAATTCAGAATGCCTTAGTTAGATAAGTTCGATGGAACTGGGGATCCAATCAACCACATATCCTCATTCAAGACTAGGATGTTACTTTAGAACGTGAATGACGGAATCATGTGCAGTCTTTTCTAGTACACTAATTAAGAATGCTTATAAGTGGTTCCATCGACTTTTTAAGAATTCTATCTCTTCTTTTGAAGAGTTAGCTGAAATTCATACTCGGTTCATTACTAACATCCCTTATGTCAAAAACATCAATGATCTATAGATGTACAGACAGGAGATCACTAAATCACTGAAAAGTTATTTAGATAAATTTAACAAAGTAACTATGCAGATAAAAAATTTGGTCGATGAAATAGCCATAGAGGCTTTAAAGAATGGAACTCGATTGGGGAAGCTCAAAGATAAGATAATGACAAAAGAACCCAACACCTTCACTGAGGTAATGACTATAGCAATAAAGATGATAAAGATGGATGAAAATAGAAGGATGCGTTGAGACAATGAGAAGGCACTTGTCAAAAAAGATGAAAGGTTAGGACCTAAAAGGTTGAGCTTCTAGAGATTAAACTTTAGAAACCTGGCAGAAGGGTTTGAAAAGGAGGTTAAGAGGTATAAACTACTAAACACTTCTAGATCCAAAATCCTAATATGGGTCAGACATAATGGCTTGGGCATAACCCTAACTAGAAGATAGAGTCCAACCAGAAGAGCCATGCAGGATAGGAGGTACTACTGTCAATACCACCAAGATTATAGGCATGAAACTGAGGCATACAAAATGGTAGACTCAGTAACTTCATTGACATAGCTAAAAGGAATAGAGATCCAGATGGTTAAGACAGAGATAAGTCGAAACCAAAGAAAGCTCGGATTGAAGTAATCGGAGTTATCAACATGATTATTGGAGGATAGGCAACTGAGAAAAGGCCTAAGAGATCCTTCTGAGAAGAATGGATTACCCATGAAAAGAAGCAGGCTATCATGTTTGGTTCAAAAGATGGGAAACATGTTCAATACCCTCATAATGACGCTTTAGTAGTGAGTGCTTTCATCAATAATTACTTGGTAAAAAGGTTACTGATCAATGATGGAAGCACTATTAACCCTCTCTCTTAGAATGCTTACAGAGCTATGAGAGGTTCTGTCATTGATTTGAAAGCTACTCAAAATCTCATTACAAGCTTCTGTGGAGGAACCACCCAACTAATGGGATTAGTAAAACTAAGTTTAGAATTTAGCGACTGAGATACTAGGGAGGTTAAATATATCAAAGCTTAATTCAATGTGGTAGATCTTCCCCTCATATACAATGGCATCATAGGCCGACTAATACTTTATAAGATCGATGCAGTCACAAGTATCTAACATTTGACTATGAAGATTCCTTTTGAAGACCAGGTCCTAACAATTCATGGAGTTCAACACATGACCAGACAATGTTACCAGATGGTAATCAGACCCTAGATAGAAGCATTCCCTCTAGAATTATAGGAAACAGAGAAATAATGAGCCAATCCTGAGCCAGTTGACCAAGTTCTTACTTTATAAATCGCTGAAGGAAAGATAGTAAGGATCGATAATGAGCTTGATATTGAAGTTAAGCATAGAATAAGCAAGGTACTCATTAAATATTTAGACAACTTTACTTCTTAAGTGTCTAAGATCATTAGCATAGATCCTCGGATTGCCTTGTATAGTTTGAACATTAAACTCGGAGTAAAGCCAATTATTTAGAAAAAGAGGAACTTCGTATATGAAAGATAAAAGGTAATTACCAAGGAAACAAAGAAGCTGCTGGAAGCTGGATTCATTAAAGAGGTAACACACCCAAAATGGGTAGCCAACGTGGTGCTAGTAAAAAAGTCCAATGGTAAGTACAATATGTGTGTGTGTGGACTATACTAATCTTAATAGAGCATGCCCCAAAAAAAATTATTCATTGCCAATGATAGATCAACTAGTAAACTCCATTGCCGACCACTATTTGTATAGCTTTATGGATACTACTTAAGGGTACCATCATATACCAATGAAGAAAGGAGATTAGGAAAAGACATCATTTATCACCCATGAGGGTCTTTATTGCTATAAGATTATGCCCTTTGGGTTGAAGAACGCCGGAGCAACATATCAAAGGTTGATGAATCATATGTTCCAAGATTAAATAAAAAAGAACATGGTATATGTGAATGACATTATCGTTAAGAGCCAATATGCAGAATAACATTCTGATGATCTTAATTAAATCCTTCAAATACTGAACCAGTACTAGATCAAACTTAATTCAGAGAAGTGTGTTTTTGGAGTAAAAGCAAGAGAATTCCTAATATTCATAATATCCCATAGAGTGATTGAAACTAATTTAAAAAAGATGGCAGCCGTTCTTCAGATGAAAGCTCTGACATCAATTAATGAGCTACAAAAGCTAAATGGTAGAATTATAGCCTTAGGGTATTTCATCTCCTGTTTAGATAAATTGTGTCCACCACTATTTCGAGCCTTAAAAAATTTCAAGAAGCTTGTATTGAGTAAATAATGCCAGGTAGCTTTTGAAAACATCAAAAAATTCCTCTCCTCGCTACCCTAAAGAAACATTGTACCTATATCTCTTTATTGGCTAGGAGTCAATCGCATTGATACTGGTAAGGAAAGAAGGGAGACAACAAAGTCCATTATACTACATTAGTAAAATTCTTAGAGGTTCAGAAGTTTGATATCCCATACTGGATAAATTAGCTATATCCATCGTACACACATCTCGAAAACTCTGGCACTATTTTTAGGCCCACTTAATTATTGTAAGATCTAACTTTCCTTTAAGGAAAATCTTACATAGACTTGAGACATTCGGTAGGCTAGTTCAATGGTCAATATTGCTTGGAGAATTTGACATCAGCTATGAACCTCAGTAGTAGATAAAAGCTCAAACCTTAGCAAATTTTGAACATGAGATGACATCAGAAGATTTTGCTCCTACAGAGTGTCCAAAATGGAAGTTATATATCGATGGAGCCTTATCTATCCAAGGATCAGGTGCTGAAGTTATTCCTAAAGGGTCATCCAAAGTCACTATTAGATATGCAATTTATTTAAAGTACAACGCCACCAATAATGCAGTCGTATATGAAGCACTCATCTTGGGATTAAAGTTAGCCATAAAGGTTAGAGCCAAGAATCTCAAGATATATTATGACTCATAATTGGTGGTAAACTAAGTGATGCGGGCGTCGACGGGCAAGCAATTTGATTTTTGAAAAAATATGAAAATTTAAGGTAGTGGCAGTTTTATAATTATCTGCAACTTTAGAGTTTTAGATTTTGGTAAATCATAAGCTTAATTTAATTAAAAATAGCCCAAGAATAAAAAATCATGATCTTTGCTCGTGAGCTTCATTATTTTTCGGGCAAATTCTATCATTTAGGCCTTTAGAAAGGCAATTTTGTGTTGTAGGATTCATTTTTCCTAGTTTGATTGTAATTATTTTTTAAGGTTTTCTATTTAAAGCTTTTTTTTTAGTCTTTGGATGTGGTTATGAATAATAGAATTTGAATCCTTTTCAAATTTTCCAAAATTCTTTGAATTATGATGCCTATACCATGAATTTGAGAATTACAGGCTATAGACGATTAGTGATTGGTAGTCCAGCATGATTCAATAGTCATTAACTCTTATTTTATCACTCTTCCACTACATCATTTTGGTATTAAAGTTGTGCTCCTTGGATAAGAGGTCTCACAGAAGGTAGTAGTAGTAACCATAATAGCAATATCTAGAAGAGGTTTATGAGTGTGATGATCTACATCGCTTTGAGCAACGGTTTGAACAGTATGGATTAGATGGATCAGCAGATTAACACTTTCATAGAACAGCTCATGGAGAGAATGGGTGAGCTTTTAGTTAATCAAAATAGGGGGTAGCTAAATCAACGACGGGGTCCCTAATGTTGATGACCAGAGAAATCCTTTTGCAGAAGGAAACGATGATGAAGATGACTATGGTGAAGGTTATTATGAAGTACCGTATAGACGTCATTGATAGCATGCTGAGAATGATGATAAGAGACAGTGGGAGGTAAGTATGTGGATTGAAATCCTTGAATTTCATAGTATCTTACAACCAGGTAGAATTCCTTGATTGGTTGGTTATAGTAGAAGAGATCTTGGAATTTAAGGGGGTGCCAGAGGGCCTATGAGTACCATTAGTGGCAATTAGGTTTTGAGAACATGTAATGACTTGGTGGCAGCAAATTAAACAGACACGAGTCTGTTTGGGGAAGTCAAAAATTACGACTTGGGAGAAAATGAAGAAATAGATGTGTGCCACGTTCTTGCCTTTTAATTATCAATGTTTAATGTACCAGAGGTTGTAGAATTTGAGGTAAGGGAATCATTTAGTTGATGATTATACAACTGAATTTTATCGACTGATTGCTCGTAATAAAGTGCATGAGACAGAGGACCAATTAGTTGTTTGGTATATTAGGGGTTTAAAGGAACAAATTACAGAGACAGTCAATATGTTTGATCCTATGTCTATTTCTATAGTGCACCAATGGGCTTTACAAATTGAAAAGAGGTGACTAGGTGGCTTTATGCAAAATTTTAGATTCATACGTGCAGGAGGTGGTAGCAATGTGAGCCGTGTGAGTGGCAGAATGACCCAAGGGGCTACTATGACTAAATCAGAGGCAGTGGTAACCATTGCATAGAAAGCTAGCTCGAGTAGTGGTATTAAATGTTTTATGTATGGAGAAGTAGGTCACAAACAAACTGAATAGAGAAAGAAGGGAAAAAAGGTAACGTTTGCTGAGACAGATGAGTAATATAAAGATGAAGATCTTATTGACCTAACCGACGACTCGATATTTGATCTAGATTCTGCTGATGAGGAGGTCATGACTGGTGATGTAAGGGCTACTTTGGTTGTGCAGAGGTCTTGCTTAACACCTAGAGCTGTTAATGACTATTGACTGTGAAATAATATTTTTTAGTCTACCTATACTATCAAGGGCAAAGTATACAGGTTTGTAATTGATGGAGGCAGTTATGAGAATACAATCATAGCAGAGACAGTCCAAAAATTAGGAATTTTAACTGTAAAGCATCCTAAGCCTTACAAGTTGGTATGGTTGAAAAAGGGGGCGAGGTAACAGTGTCAAAGCGTGCCTTGGTTTCCTTTTCTATCGGGAAATATAAAGATGATGTTTGGTGTGATGTGATAGCCATGGATGCATGTTATTTATTGTTGGGATGACCATGGCAGTTTAATCGAGATGTGACTCATAACGAGAAGACTAACACCTACAGTTTCATGTTCAAGGGATTGAAAGTCATGTTAGTACCTAACAAGGATCGTGATCAGTTCGAACAGGTACGATAAAACAACAAGGGTTGTGTTAGTTTATTAACTTTGACACAATTTGACAAGGTAGTGTAGAAATCTGAAGTTGTTTATATCTTATTTGGGAAGATAGTGGACAAAGAGGTAGTGGTTCCTGATGTAGTTTTACCACTTTTGGAAGAGTTCAATGATTTATTTCTAGAAGAATTGCCTAAAGGGTTACCTCTCATGCAAGATATCCAACATCAGATTGACCTTGAACCAGGTGCAACATCAGATTTTTACTAAATTGGATTTGAAAAGTGGTTATCATTAAATTTAGATTCGGTATAGAGATGAATGGAAAATAGCCTTCAAGATAAGGGAAGGGTTATATGAATGGCTAGTCATGTCATTTGGGTTATCAAATGCACTAAGCACTTTTATGCGTGTTATGAATCAAATTTTGAGACCTTTCATTGGTAAGAATGTTATTGTATACTTTGATGATATTTTAATTTATAGTGCTAACCTGGATAAGCACCTTAGTTAGTTGTGAGATGTTCTCACTGTGCTGTATAAGGAGAAGTTCTATGCTACCATTAAGAAGTGTGCATTTTTTACTGTCGGTGTGTTGTTTCTTGGTTATATTGTGTCGGGTAAGGGACTGCAGGTAGATGAATCAAAGGTAGAGGTTATGAAACATTGGCCAAACCTACTACCATTACTAAGGTGAGGATTTTCCATGGGTTGGCTTTATTATATAGGCAATTTATTCTATATTTTAGCAGCATTATGGTGCCTATTACTGATTGTATGAGGCAAGTAGGAAAGTTTGTGTGGACAGATAAGGTAGAAAAGGCATTTGAGCTGATTAAATTATGCTTTACTATAGCTCCTATTTTAATGTTTTCAGATTTTCATCAACCTTTTAAGTTGAATTCAGATGATTCTAAGGTGGGAATTGGGGTTGTTATGAATTAAAATAACAAACTAGTAGCGTATTTCAATGAGAAGTTATTAAGGCCTAGAATGCGTTATAACACTTATAATGTTGAATTCTATGTTGTGGAATAAGTTATTAAGTATTGGCATCATTATTTATTTTAGTAGGAGTTTATCTTGTATACAGATCATAAGGCATTAAAGCATTTACATCGGCAAGATAAAATTTATGCTAGACATGCAAATTAGGTTGCTTATGTTTAGAGATTTACTTTTATGGTGAAGCATAAGTCTGATGTTACTAACAGGGTGGGTGATGTGTTGAGCAGATAAAAGAGTCTGTTGACTCAAATGTCCATTGAGGTACCTGGTTTGATTCCTTTCTAGAATTATTTGAGATTGATCCATATTTTTTTGCTGTTGTGGCTAAGGTTAAAGCAGGTGAGAGAACAGATTTCTTATTGCATGATGGATTTCTATTTAAGGGTAATTAACTATATATCCCAGATTGCATTTTATGTTTAAAAATTATTAAAGAATTGTATGGTGAATGGTATATGGGATGAGACAAGACTATATAATTGGTGCAGGCTTATTATTTTTGGCTTACCATTCGCATAGAAGTTGAAAAATTGGTGTAGAGATGCCGAATTTGTCAAGTTTCTAAAGGAATAACATCTAACGTGGGTTTATATATACCATTGCCAGTTCCTTCGTACCCTTGGGTAGAGCTTAGTATGGGTTTTGTGGCAGTTGATCGGTTTTAAAAAATGGTGCATTTTATTCCATTTAAGAAAACCATGAATGTTATTCATGTTGCTCAATTACTCTTTAAAAAGATTTATAGACTGCATGGGTTGCTTAGATCTATTATGTCTAATTGAGATACTAGGTTCCTTAGTCATTTTTGGCGAAGTTTATGGAAAATGGTGAACACGTAGCTTAATTTCAGTAGTGCCTATCATCCACAAATAGATGGGCAAATTGAGGTGGTGAATCGGTCTTTAGGTAATTTGTTAAGGTGCTTAGCAAGTAAGCATATGAAGAGCTGGGATCAGAAACTATGTTAAGTAGAGTTCACTCATAATCATGTAGTCAATCAGAGTATTGGATTTAGCCCTTTTATTGTGGTGTATTCTATTGTGCTAAGAGGATTGCTGGATTTTATTTCTCTCTGATAAAATGAGAGTTCATGGTAAGGTAGAGAATTTTGTTAGTGGATTACAGGGAATTCATAAGGCTGTCTTGTTAGCTGTATGCACTAGGTCAATCATGTATGACCATGTTTTGACTTTATCATTTTATTTAATAAAGAGGCATTTTTCATTATCATTTTCTGTTATGATAATTACTTGAATAGTAAATTCTTACTAAGGTCATAAAGTATGTGACTTGATAGTAAAACCCTTAGATTAAATATGAGCTCTATTCAAATTATCCTTAGTCATAACAATATGTTATGACTAGTATGATGTTGATTGATAATTATGTTTTACTAATCATGAATATGAGATATTAAGTCAACTCATAGGTACTTATTTGGGAAATAATGTACTGGATTAACCCATAATGAGAATACTACATAGATAATTGTCATAAGTAATTCTCATAATAATAATATTGATTTAGTCCTTTGACCTTGAAATCATCATGGATTTCTACATAACTATTATATATTTTGACATAATCTAACATTGTATTTAACAAGATGATTAAATAGATTATTGTTGGATATGAAATAAGTTATGTGAGGAATGTGAGTGATTGAGAAGGAATTTATCCCTCATTTAATCTGAGTAAGATATCTATGGGCCCCTTTATAAGATAGACTGAGGAAAATGCATGGCCATGATAAATTGAATTGATAAAGAGTTATCATTCTCAGTTTACTTAGAGTCAAGATGATTGAATTATATAAAGATGACAGAAACTATGCCTTATATTCAATCAAGATATCATGTGACAAAGGGATTATAATATTTATTATAAATTAGGTTATGTCGGATTATTAACTTCACATGACTTGGGTAGTCATAATATTTTGCTAAAGGCCACTTATGACTTGTAGGCCTAAATAGAGATTTAAGGCCCACTACCAACGTCATGTGAACCTACAGGGTCATACACTTAAAACAGACTCAAAAACGGATATGGGTTTGAGAAGCCCAAATATGCTGTGTGGAAATAAATAAATAATTTATTTATTTAAGGCAAAGGTTATCTTAAATAAATAGAATATTATTTTTGATTTAATTTTAAATAAAATCATATCAATAATAATTGAGAAATTACCAAAAAGTTGTTTTGGTAAGTGAAACCCTAATTAGAGGTCTATAAATATGTTATATTCTTTAGGGTTTCACTAACTCAATCATTAGCCACCAAAAATTCATTTTTCTCCTCTTAGAAAAACTAAAACATAGAGTGTTTTTATTCTTGATTTATTAGAAAACAAGACAAGTACTAGCATATAAAGTTTTCATTTTAATCAAGGGTTGTTCGTGTGGACGCTTGTAGAGGACAGATTCTTTTGAAGATGTCTTGATCCAAACTACCAAAATCAAAAGCTCGAGGTAAGGTGTCACCAGAGTGAACCTCCTTTATGCCTTCTAGAAATCTTACCTCTTCGGCATTTGGGGTAAGATTTAAAAACCCTAGTTTTAAATCAATTAATCGAATTACTTAAATTTGATTTATGATTAAAAGTTTTAATTTTCACTACGTTTTTGAATCATGAAACCCAATAGAAAATAAATGGACACCACAAGATCGTAAGCCCCGTTCGGTTAGTCTAATATGTAGACCGAGTGAATAGTTATGAATTAACAGCCAATTGATGTGGGGGATTATATGTGGGTTATTCTTACCAAGGAGAGATTTCCTACAGATGAATATAATAAGCTGTCTGCCAAGAAGATTGGACCAGTGGAAGTCATCAAGAAGATCCATCCTAATGCCTACCATTTGAAGTTACGTAGCCACATTCGCACTGTACATGTTTTTAATGTGAAGCATCTGATTCCATATGGAGGTGATTCTTTAAAGGAGTCAGATTTATAGGTGAATTCGATCCACCCTGGGGAGAATGATGGGAGCATTGAAGAGCAAACAATTTAATTTTTGGAAAAATATGAAAATTTGAGGTAGTGGCAATTTCATAACTATCTGCAACTTTAGAGTTTCGAATTTTGGTGAATTAGGAGCCCAATTTGATTGGAAACTACCCAAGAATCAGAAGCCATAAGCTTTTCTTATGAGCTCCATTATTTTTTGGGTAAATTCTATCATTTAGGCCTTCAAAAAGGCAATTTTATGTTTTAGGATTCATTTTTCTTAGTTCGATTGCGAATATTTTTTAGGGTTTTCTATTTAAAGCTTTTATTTTTGGTCTTTAGACATGGTTATGAATAATAGAATTTGAATCCTTTTCAAATTTCCTAAAATTCTTTGAATTTTGATGCCTATACCCTGAATGTAAGAATTGCAGGTTATAGATGATTAGTGATTGGTAGTTGTGCATGATTCAACAGTCATTAATTCTTGTTTTATCACCCTTTCACTATATCACCAAGACAAAGGGACATACTAAATTAAAGACCCAAACATCGCCGAATATGTGGACAAAGTTAGGCAGCTCTTGAAGAAGCTTAAATAGGATGGGGGACAATGGGAAATCATCCAAATCCCCAAAAGTGAAAACTCAAAAGTAGATTTACTAACCAAGTCAGCAGTAGAAGATAATCAAACATTTAAAGAACTTGAGCTTACTGAGGAATTGATAAAGCTAAACACTGAGGAAATAAAGAATCATGATCATTCAGTACCTCGAGCATGGGATACTTCCATAAAATAAGCTGAAAGCTCAGAAGTTGAAAATAAAAGCTTTGTACTACTCCATGCATAATAGGGAACTCCACAAAAGGTCTCTTTCACATCCATAGTCTAAGTGTGTATCGCCAAAAGAAGGAAATTATGTGCTTATATAAATTCATAAAGGGATTTACAGAGCCCATGAATCTCATCATTCACATATTAGAAAAACGTTGCTCCAAGTCTACTATTGGCCCACCGTGTCTCGAGTCACTCAGAAAATAGCACAAGAATGCCACAAATGTCAATAGTTTGCTTGCCTCAGCCACAAGCCCTCTAATCCTTAACATCCAATTGGGAGTCTGTGGCATTTTTTAGTATATGGGATGGACATTCTGGGCCTATTCCCTACTTCAACCTCTCAAAAAAAGTTCTTAATTGTGGTTATAGACCGCTTCACTAAGTGGATAGAAGTTGAAGCTATGCCAACCATCACTGAAGCCTGGATTCAATACCTTTTTTGAAAAGAAATCATCTACATATACAGAATACCATACACCCTAATAACAAATAATGGGAAGTAGTTTGACAATGAAAAATTTAGAATGTTATGTTCAAATCTTAAGATAAAGCATCAATTTACTTTGATAGCCCATCCATAAAAAAATGGCTAGATGGAAGTCACCAATAGGATCATCATGCAAGGGCCAAAGAAAATATTAGATGAAAAGAAAGGGAACTCGGTTGACGAATTAAACAACGTCATTTGGGCTTATAGAACTACACTCAGAACTTCCATAGGAGAAACACCTTTCAGACTAACTTATGGCATTGATGTAGTAATCCCAGTGGAGATTAGATCAGCAAGCTACCGGGTCACTGAGAATCTGGATCAGGAAGTCAACAACATCAATGCTCAGATATGTCTGGACCTGCTTGAAGAAAGGAGAGAACATGTATCCATTATAGCAGAAGCTCAGAAATTGAGGGTCATGGAATATCACAACTGACATGTCTGGTCAAAATAGTTTAAAGTTAGAGATTGGATACTTAGAAGGACTGACATTGGCAAAGGTAACACTGACACAGGCAAACTTGGACCAAATTAGGAAGGTCCTTATCAAGTCATAGAAAAGACGATCAAAAGGGTATACAAGATCAAGAATAAACAGGGAAAAAAGTTACCCCAATATTAGAACTCAGATAGTCTCTGAAAATATTATTAATAAATGTACTCTTAATTTTGGAGAATAAACTGCTTTATTATCTTTCATAATATTGAGTTACAAAGTATTACAAAAATAAAGAGAAAATTATTGACTAAGTAATTTAAAATTAAGTATTGGGAAGCTCAGTAGAAGGAAGATTCATATCTTGAGACTCAAATGTAGAGGTTGGATTGGATCCAGCGAAGACAGAATCAACAGACGTCTTCCTTGCAAGCCTCAAATCCTTTAGTTGCTTGAAAGATAATTTATTGGTAGTAGACTTGGTTGGTTTCTTAGGATTCTTTGACTGCTTGGAAGAAGCCATGCCGCAAGCATCTTCTTCAGCAACAACCCTAGCTAGATCGATAGGTGTTATTTTATCCAAGTATGAAAAGTCCAGATTCGGGTGTTGAGCGAGCAAGACTCTCTAACATTTGGACTTGTAAGCTTTGAGAAACCCTATGACTATATTTTGGTAGCTTCTCTTGTCATCCTTATAGGATTTCTTTGCTTTAATAATTTTTTTCTCCAATGCCATAATCAGGGAGTCTTACCCTTCAATTTTTAATGTAAGTTGGGCTTGGTTTTGTTCAAACTCCTCCACCCTCTTCTAGCTCACCTCAACCTTAGATCTTGCCTTAGTATGCTTGGTTTATCAAAGTTCTAGTGCTGCCTTCGCCTTTTCCAGTCTCTTCTCGAAGTTAATAGCTATAGTACCAACCTCTGTCTCTTTAGGATGTACTGGCTCTTAAGATAATAGTAGTTTTCCTTAACCAATAACAAAGCCTGAGTCATCTGAAAGAAAAGACAATCATCATTAACTTAGGTACACATGAACACAAATTAAATAAAGTAGAAGATAATTACCTCCAGCAAGTGTTATATCATGGAGTTGTACAACTCCTCCTTATCTACATTTGTCCAACGTTGGATGTCTTTAGGAAGTTGTAGAGACTTAACATATTGATCCCTTACTTAAGCATTCAGGATACTCGGATGATTCATCTTTTTTAGAATCTAGGCTTTATGTCCGGACACCTGGATAACTTTGGGCGCTTGATGAAAACTTTCTCATATAACTCTTTAGCATTCGAGTCCTCATTCAAGGCCTGTTTCCTTCGAACCTCATATTTGTCCACTTGAGAAGTTTCAACCATGACTTTTCCTTTCTAGCTGGGTGTAACTTCAGATGAGACCTCTAGGGCAAGCAGCTCAGAAATAGGAGAAGAAATCTTTACATCCTCTTAACTTTCCAGCTCATCATCTACAAGTTGAATCTTGTATACAAATGCAAAAAAATTAGCCATCTATAAATAAAAAAGAAAAGAATAGAATTTAGAGTTATACCTTTCGAATATTAGAACTTACCACTGAGACGTATGCGATTAGGGCAGACTCTTTAGAAATATCTCTGACATAAATTTTTGGCAGATGTTGTGTTAGCTATACCATGGAGATGAAGCCATATAACCATCTTTGTATCCTTATTAGATAGCCTTGAAGGACGCTTCACCTTGTGGTAGTTGTCAGACCACATCTATCGGATGTGGATGAAGTCTAAAGGATGTTCAATAATAAAAAGCTTATGCCTCCACTTCTTATAAAGGTCCGAAAGTTTTACAAAGAGGCTATGGTTTGGAATAACCGATAAGGAGAGCATCAACTCTCCCTTTTTCTTTTTCAAGCTATAGAGATATCGTAAGACATCTAAGTCCATCTCTCTACCCTTCCTGTGGATCAACTCTATAAAACTAGTCAAGATTCGATAGCTATTGGGATGAAGTTGCCCAGGAGCTATGTTATATCTATTCAGAAAGATCCTAATGAAAGGATCTAAAGGGAACTTTAATCCCCTTTCTAATTGATCAAAGTATACCATTAACCTATCAAAATCCAATAGAGGAGTATGAGCTTTGAAGTTTTGATCTACAGTGTGTAAAGCGAAATCTACTGGAATGCTAAAACATCTCCTGTACCATTTTAGCATGTCCTTATCTACCCTAGAGACAAATAAATCAGAACTAACTTGCTCTTATAGAGCCATGGATCCCATTAAATAAATATAAAAAGGAAGAATATGGAAAAGAGAAGAAGTTTCACCTGGAGAGAAGAATACAAGCTTATGAAGAAGGTTATAGAGACACAAAGAACACACAAGAGAGAACTTAGAAAGGAAAGAAGACAATAATAAAAGTGAAAATGCAACAAACAGAAGAGTTTGATCTATTTAAAGAGCAGCGAAAAGTTATAGAACGATCATTATTGCTCTCATGATCATTTTCATCTCTCTCATAGTATTAAGGGTAATTTTGGGCAAAAAAATAGCTAACTAATCAAGCAGTTATTATTATGGTAGCTAAAATGTCTTATCTTCTGGCACACAAACATACGTCACGGTTACACAATTCAAAATTCAAAGGAAAGTCAAAAGACGTGGTGGTTGATAATCCCGCCCCTCTCGCTACCAGCTGTCTCTTTCGTTGGCACTCTGGTCGTGCTTCTAATGCACCAAGATTCTAAGTCCAGTGAATAAAGCTGGCACCCTTAGGTTGCTTCGATAGTACTGAGGTTTAACACTTGGACCGCACTTTTAATGCATCGATATTCTAAGTCCATTGACTGAAGTTGGCACCCTTAGGTTGCTTTGATAGTACTGAGGTTCAATACTCGAGTAACATTTCTAATGCACTGAGATTCTAAGTCTAGTGACTGAAGCTAGCACCAGGTTACTTTGATAATACTGAAGTTCGGCACTCGGGCCATGCTTCTCTAATGCACCGAGATTCTAAGTCTAATGATTGAAGCTGGCACCCTTAAGTCACTTTGATAGTGTTAAAGTTCGGCACTCGGGCCGTGCTTCTAATGCATTGAGACTATATGGCATTCGAGCCATGCTTTTAATGCATTAAGTATAAAAACTCTAGCGATGGCTAGTTCAGTCAGATTATTTCTAAACTAGCGAGTTAATATCTTAGGTTATTTTTATGACACCGAACATTTTATTGTAGGTTTTGTGCACTTAAATTCTAGTTGGCACTTCAACGATATTCTAATACGGTGATTTCAAGACTTGGTACCGAGCATCGTCTCTTCTTCCGTGACTGAGGTTGGCCACCTCAACTCACCCTCTTACAATAAATGCAATTTATGTGAATGGTTCTTTCCATTTAGTAGGACTTAGCCTTGGAAATACTCATTATCTAGCAAAACGCATTGAACATAAATATCCAAACATACTTTTTAAGGGGACTCTTGATGTCCCATATGCATATTTCTATTTAACTAAGGCCTTTATTTTCCTATATAGGGGTTGCTTGCAAAAGAAGGACACCATAAAACAAGTAGGAAAGACTCCCAATTAGGGAAACTCCTAGATAGAAAGAAACATTTTCCTAATAGGTACAAGACTTTCATTAAGAAGGAATCTTATTTCTCTCATGTTTGAACATCACTATCCCTATGAATAGGACCCTATATCCTTAATTCTTATTCATTCTATTCTCTCATACTCCTTGCTATCTTTATTCTCTCATGCTCCTTGCCCTCTCTATATTTTCTGACTTAGGCATAAGAAAATTCATGGGGATCCTCCTCACCTCTCACCTTACCTTTCTTTAATCCTTTACAGGGTTCTACCTTAGAAGTTCTGAAAACAAGTTATCAATATGTATGAAATAGTATTAAAAAATATTAAAATAATTTATATTTGTAAAAAGGTTTGATTCAACTAGTTTAATTTTTATTTTAAAATTTTTAATTTTTCAGTCCGGTTTGATTTCAAATTTTATTTAGTTCAATTCAATTTTAATTTGGTTCAATTTGATTAACTTGGTTGGATAAAAAAATAGCCACCCTAATTATATTTGTATTGTGGTATCACAAAAAATCAAATAACAATAGTATATTCTTATGAGTAGATTAAGTGACAAAATGTGTGTACGTCCAGTTTGATGAGAGCATGGTTCAAACTTTCACTTTCTCTCTCCGTCTTTATGGTGTTAAAAATTAACTATTTATATTAGTTAAAAAAAAACAGTATTACTGTTTGAAAAAAAAAACACCAACAGTATTAAAAAGAGGCATCAAAGTGCCAGAATTTATTCAAGTACGAGAGCACATTTTCGAGTCCCAACACCCTGATAGTCAAAAAAATGAGATTCACAATGTTCACGTTTTATTCCCTTGGTGCCTTTCACAAAGCAACACCACCACCACCACCACCACCACCACCACCACCACCACCACCACCACCACCACCACCACCATTTTTATTCTCTTTTACTACTACTACTTCAAGGAAGAGTAGCTCCACGCCACTTGCTTCCCACTTTTAGAAAGAAAGAATCCATCCCCACTCTGCCACTTTTCTTGAGCACAACCAGTACAGCTCGTTCACCATTTACACATTTGAAGAGTGAATTGTATAAAGATTATCCTCCATTTATGCAAGGAGCATGCACAAAACGGTTGCATACAGGGACCAAAGACCTGAAAACTTTACTCATACAATCTTGTTACTCTTCAAATTCTATGTACTATATGGACCACTTCTCACAAAGAGCCTCAATTGCAGCGGATTCGTTCCCTACGAAATGAATGAGCTTCATGCAATGTGCAGAGTTTGACAACTGCAGTAAGTAGCTTTTGATCTATGTAACGAGAATTTAGACTTGGTCAAAAAAGGGACAAAAAAGAAAAAAAAAGCGAAGCTATGCATTTCAATAACCTCTTGAGCGCATAAATTTCTATATATACAACTCTTGACAAGAAATGAAACAACTATATATGCCAATTGATTAACTCATCCTGTGGAGATATCATCTGAATTCATGGACCTCTAGAAAGCTATGCTCAGGATATTGAAAATCCAGCATAGTTGTCAAAAATCATAATCTATGTCTGTCAGATTCTGGGAAACAGAGTGCCTTATTAGCCGTCCTTGCTCATCATACCGGTCAAGGTTTTCGCATGGGGCAGGGAAGATGGTACCTATTACATGACCTTGAACAAAGGCACACTGGAATATGTGCTTCTTCTTGTATGTCAATCCAACTGACATGTCCTGAAAAGTCACATTCCTAACTGGAATGTCTTCACTCCCATGCATTCGCACAGGTACACGAACACCCTGACCATGGACCCCAGTGAAGCTTATGTCCCGAAGAATTGGAACAGCCTTTGGATCAAAACCTTCATCAGGATGTTCATTGTAATCTGTCTTGATAACAATTCCGACACGGACATTATCAAAAGTTAGATTTCTGTAGGTTATATGTTGAACATATCCGCCTCTTCCAGGGGCTGTCTTGATCCGAACTGCACGTCTTGAGCTCCACACTAGGAGGTTTTCCACAGTGATGTTTGATACACCACCTGACATTTCACTGCCGATTGATACACCGGCACTGTTGCAACCAACATGGACCTCAGTTACATTTGGGAATATGATCATAAATATGGTATATTTTAAAATCATGAGCAGTCCTTTTTATGTTATATAAAGTTATGGCTTTATGCATATATGCATGCATCAAGGGTCTGTAGTGCAAAAGGGGATGCCACCTAAAATATTATGTACTCAGTAATGTAGTACTTCGGCATGGAGATGTTTATGATCCATGCAAGCAAGGATCATAAAATAGTCTTTCCACTAAAATGAAGAGGTCAATAATGCATAGAATGTGCCACCAAGTTGGAAGAAAATTGAGCAAGGGATTCCACCTGACCATGGAGCGAATCACAAGGTTGCGAATGAGAATATTCGTCGAAGGCCGTCCATATGCAATTCCATACTGATCCCAGCCACTCTTTATTGCAATCCCATCATCTCCCACACTTATGTAACAGTCTTCGATTACCATGTCCTCACATGAATCTGTTTGCAACCAAATAGTTTAAATCAGTCACATTCAGGATGGAAAAAAAAAATTGATGGAAAACTTCATAAACATGTTTTACAATAGCAAACAAACTAGTAGCAGAGTCAATACTTGGATGGCGTCCGATCTAAAAGGTTTATAGGCAGGCAGAATTTGATGTGGATTAAGAAAACATAGAAGGAAGCAACAATTGCAGTAATAGGAATGGAAATTTTCATTCACAACAATGAAGTCAGTTTTTTTTCCTCTTTCGAAAAAAAAAAAAAAGAGAAAAGGAGTTGTGAAATATACTCTCTCAAAAAGAGTTTTTCATCAATTCCTTCATAGCAGAATAGAATGGCACCAATAGTTCCTCAGTGAAGCATTTTCTATGATTGGTAAAACAATTTCTACTTCCATTAAAATAGCATTTTATCATTTTTTGAATGATTATTGTTGAAAATCATTCAATTGGTAGTCCATCGTTCAAAAGAAATACACAAATGTTAAAGATTCATGTCAGTAATAAGGCTGACCAGCTTGCTATTTGATGTCAAAGAAAAGCCATTTACTTGGTCAATTGCCATTTCTGTTGAGAGAAATATGCAAAGTTAATAAGTACTTACCAGGATCAATTCCATCAGTGTTTGGAGCTTCAAGAACAGGAGCCAATATTGTAACATTTCTGATTGTTACATTCTTGCAATCATATGGATGGAGTGTCCAAAATGGGGAATCCTGCAATGTAATATTAGTGATCACAATGTCACTTGACCACATTATCTGCACAAGGGGGCCTCTTGTGTGGTTGAGAAGTTTTTGACGATACTTTTTCCACCATGTTTGACCCTGTCCGTTTATGGTACCATTGTGTCCTGATGATTTTTTTTTTTTTTTAAAAAAACAAAATCTAGATCAGAATGAATCAGAAAATAACCCTTTTGTAGAAAACAAAAGAGGCTAACAAAATTTATTGCTGACTATATTTTCATTCAAAACATTGCTGAACTTGCCTACATCTAGATCCGTTTAAGAAAGCAAACTAGAACCAATAAAATCGATACAAATGACTCCTACCTACCTATCATTATACCGTAGATAATGGTTATGCCAAAAGTTAGATTTTCAGACTTGAAGATTTTACGTGAAATGAGGTGTGAAGATTTGGTTGGATAATAAATTAATTTCTTTCATTGTCCTTATGTGGATGTTCACTGCAGATGGCAAATGTCAAAACAATGAATTTAGGAAGAACAAAATAACAGGATAATGAATTTCTTTAATATCCAGACCAGAAGAGACACTTCGAACACCTCTCTCTCTGAAAGTAAATTCCTTGTGCAGCACAGTCAATAACCTAAGATTGTTTTGCACAAGAAATTCCTGGGTGGTGAACCAATCTGAAATGCGGGCCATAATGCACACGTGCACAAAATAGACATCTCAGAACTAATCTTACAAACTGCAAAAAGTCATCAGTTATCTCAGACTCCCCTTCTTTTAGATATGATGTAAAATAACAAAGAAAATTTCACTCAGCGGTTGCCCTCAGTTACAATGGGTACAAAACAATTCAAAATTTGATTTCCCTACAAGAACTCTTCACATTTAAACATCACAATACGTTGTCAGTCATCCAAAGATTTGCACTTCCATTTTACTCAAGTTACTTTATCTACTTATTCGTTTCTTTCGCTGACTAAATTTTGTAATCTTCTCAGATAATCGCACTTCATTTGCATAATTTGTGATTTTAATGAGAAGATTTTTTGAAATGTTCAGAGTTCAGGTTCAGGTTCTGTATATGTAGAAATTGGTTCACTCTGATATCTTTTTTCCAAATGTCATGTGAAAACTAAGGTTAATCAATTCATAATTCCACTGGTTTGGATTCACCTAATTTGCCTCCTAGAAAAAGGTATCTTCTCTTCATGACCAATATAATTCTTGAGTTTCATAATACCAGACACTAGATGTATTTATAAACCAATGAAAAAGTGTATCTTATACCAGTCACCTTCTGGACTAAGGCCTCCATAAGAAACTATTACAACATTAGAGTTAATCACTATGAACTAACAGAAGTTTGTTGACTGACCTGTTATAACAAGATCTTTGAGATTTTGTCCATGGATTAAACTCCCATATCGAGGTCCAATATGCTCTCTTCCAAATCCATATGAAGGCAATGGGGGCATTAATGGCCAATACTTCTCATCCTGTTTATCATCGCAAATGGGAACATAGCAAAAAATAAGCATTTAATTCATTTGTCTAATCAAAGAACATAAAAAAGAAAAGCAATTGCTTAAATGATAAATTAAATAGGCTAGACATGATAATCTACCCAGGTTTTGAACTATTTGCAGATTATCATATTCCTCATACAAACTATCTGGTCTTTTCTTGGCCCCATGACTAGATAAATGTCTCTTAACTAGTACTTTTATATCACTACCAGTAACTCAATTATTCAAATGGTGAAAAGTTATCGAACAGTTTTGAAATGCTTCTTGAACAGCACTCATACAAAACATGTGACTAATAAAAAAAAAAAAATTAACACTCGTTTATGGTGAAAAAAGTTGTGCACTTCGTTGCTCATGCAATTATAAAAATTTAAATATCAGCGCTTTCAAAAATCGCAAGGCATCTTCAGAAGTGCTACAAAGGTCCACAGAGTTTATCAGCTTGTTTAGCTAAACTAGGTCTTCTACACAATGAATTCATAAGGTTGCATTCAATGCTCTCCTTTCTCATTTAAAAAATTATTCCTAACATTCTATTTGGTAATCTCACATTTCCTTCACTATCTTAGTCACTGATATCTTTTGTAATCACAATCCAGTTCAATTATGTATCCATGTTAAATGAAATATCCACCATAGTCGACCAGATAGACCATATTCACACTTTCAAGACCACTGTCAAATTTGCCATGTCCAATCCAACTTAGACAACAACCAAATTGCAAGCTACGATATTTGAATCTTAGGATAAATTTATAGAAAGATCCTAAATAAAAGAGAAACCAGTTACTAAAACAACTCAATCTTGACTCAATGCTCACTAAAATGCTTGATTTCTCAATCAAACTGTCCAAAACTTGAAGGCTAGAAATAAAGAAACACTGACCTGAACTCCAAGTATAACAGCATCCTCAGCAAGAAACAAGGTCATATGACTAGTAAGATTAAAAGGTGCAGTAAGCCATCTCCCAGGAGGAACATTTAACTGTCCACCACCTTTCTTACCCAGCTTAGAAATAGCCAAAACTGCCCTCTCAAAAGCCTCAGTATTCATAGTAACACCATCACCAACTCCGCCAAAATCAGTCAAATTAAACGCCACAGGTCTCAACTTCGGCATCGGCCTCATCGGCGGGGCTTTAACGAAACCCGCAAATCCACCGCCATCCACCTTCCTCTGCCACATAAACACGCAAGCAAACGCCGCGATCCATAAAACGGTGAAAAGGGTTTTATGAGAGGATAAAAATGTAGGTACCCATCTCTTTAATTCTAGCCTTCGGTAATGGAATCGCCCCAGAGGAGCTGTTTCCACCATCATTAATTTAGAAGATAAAGTTTGAATCTTTTTGCGTTCAGAGTGGATTTTCTAATTTGAGTGGTTAATGGGTAGTTTGATTGAGTGAGAACGTTGATGGGAAATGAGAACTGAAGAGAAAATGTGAAATTTTTCTGCACATGGATCTTAAGAGGGTTTTTTTTTTTTTTTTTTGGTTGTCTGGGTGAGACGTAGAGTATCGAACAGGTGGCTGTTGTTATTGTTTGTTGAGGAATAACCGAATAAGTGTATTTGAAGGTAAGGGTCTTTAAGTTTTAATAAGAGTTAATTGTATTGTTTGAGAAAGTGGATCAGATCTTAAATCCTGCAACAATGGTGCAGTTTACTTGTTACAGATGCTATCAGTTGGAGATCTTGAACAGTTGGTTAGATAGGGACACGTCTCATTTATTTTTGTTTTTGATAGTGGTTTTTTTTGGGAGATTCTTACCTAGATTTATTATAATATGGAGTATGATTTGTGATATATTAATTAAATTATGAATATTTTATCGTTAAAAATGAAATATATATATTTTTTGTCAGTAATTTTATAAATAGAAGTAATACATTTAGTGTAGACAATAATTTGTCTTTTATTTTTATATAAATATGACTTTATAATTTGTTTGAGAGAATGAGCAATCACAGATTGAATTTTCATTGTCCATGATTTAATTAAAATAACCAAATAATTGCAATTGCATTCTTGTAATACGAATTGGAAATGTGTATTTTTCACTTCATATTTTCATGCTGTGTTTTAGTATTTCTTTTCAAAATCTCCAATAAAATGGACTGTATGTATCTTTGTTGGCAGTAAAAATGTGAAAAGGTGCTGCATTTCTCAGTTTCCACTAGGAGATATTGATTCTGGTGGCTTTTCATTTTGTACTTGAGTAATTTTGTTGAACTGATCTTATCAGGAAATGATGATCTAATGAAATGAAGATAGCAGCAGGTCAGAGGAAGTGTAGTGGTTAAGGTGGAGAAAACCTGAGGAAACTTCAATAGGTAATTATGATATAAGGTTCTGAAAAAGCAAAAAAAAAGCCTCTTGAAATAATAAATATTTATTGCAAAACTGAACTTAGCAATTAAAATAGTAAATATATTTTTTTGGATAAATAAATAATTGATATGATATAATTTTAATGGATTGAATTCCCTTTACGGTAGAAATCGAGTTATATAATTCATAATTCACTTTAGGAGGAGTTAATAATCTAAGAAAATGAGTTAATCAATACAATTTCTATTTGTTCTTCCTGCATGCTGTAATCTAAATACATTTTGAGATATATTCCCTTAATAAGATTATTGTGATGAGAACATCGGAATCAATTTTTGTTGTGACGAAAATATGGGAATCAAATTTTCTTCGCTTTCCTTTCCTCCTATTAATTAGATTGAAGGAGAATTTCCTATGGATTGATGGCTGAAGGCATCAACTCCATCTAGGATCACACAACAGGTAGAGGTCCCTGTGGCGGAATTGTTAAGGAAACTAATAATTCACACCCAAGTAGGTAAAGCTGGTAAAGGGTTGCTATCTGTTTCTTTCACTTGCGCTGTACACCTACCTCCAGCACAGAATGGTGTTTCGTACAGACACTCTTTTAAAGCTAATGGCTTATTCATTGGATTAATGGTTTGAGGAGCGAGTGCCTATCTGGTCAATGGTCATGCAACATAAGCTATTAATAACTGCAACAACCAAAAAATTACAAAGAAAAGAAAAAGAAAAAGAAGAAGAGTGGGTTTTTGGACTGCTGAGTGCTGACCAGTCTCTAATGTTGTGAACACAAGCTTGCTCCAAGGACAATTGCAGTCCATTGCACTCCAATTCTCAGCTCCCAAAGTTTCAAATCTTGGGCAGTTAGGCCCATGTTATTTAAAAGATAAAATGCACTGTGGGAAATGAAAACGTGAGGTTGATCGAAATTTAAATATTTAATGATAAAAATCTATTTTAAAAAATTATAAGTTTGATTTTTTTAATCATATTTTTAGTTTTCTAGAGTTCGGCTGGGTGAATTCATCCATAAAAAAAAAAAAAAAAATCTTTCAATATTTATTTCTTTTATACATAAAAAAACTCCAACATAAATATTTTATTTTAAATTTCTTATCACTTCGATGAATATTTCTAAAAACACAAAAGGCAAGAAAAAGCGCAGCCCCCAGTTTCTCAACTCTATATCCTTTACATGTGTCAGTAGGTAAATCACAATTTGCTGTGATTTTATCCAGTGCCATGAAGAACAATCGTCTTGAGTGGATAAGCCCATACTAAAGCCCATGAAGTTAAATAAGCAAAACAGACATAACTACCAAAAACTGCACAGAGAACATTTAGATTGGTCATTCATGGCTCTCAGCATTGCTTCTTCTTCATTGAAACCAAGCCTTCCTACCAGTACCAGGTCATAATTTTTCTCAACTTAACATTTTGTGTTTCTTTTAGTTCTTGTATGTTAGTTAAGCTTTTAATTTTATTTTAGTTACGGAAAAAAATTATTGATTTGTTATATTTCTTGTATGCAAACAGGGAGATACCTAAAAAAACTTTGCTAAGGAAGATTGGAACGTGCCAAGTTGGGAATACTAAAGTGAAAGTGGATGCAACTAAAGGTGGAGTTTCAAGTGTCTGTGAACCACTTCCTCCTGATAGACCATTATGGTTTCCTGGCAGTTCACCTCCTGAATGGCTTGATGGAAGGTAATACTTCTGTTACTGTAACATTGAGATGCATTTGTCTTTGTAATCATGAAATGGGTCTTTGCCTTTAATTTATTTCAGCAATAAAAGTGGAAACTTTTTGCATTCATAGTTGGAAGATAATGTGGTTTGAGCTGGCGTAGTTTTATAAGTAAGTTGCTGAATAATCATGTGATTACAATTAAGCAGGATGCTTTTGAAAAATGTGGAATGTCCATACAACCTTACATTGCATATTTATCATCAAGATTAGCTTAACAGGAATATGCCTGACTTGTTTATTTCAAATGTGTAGTCTTCCTGGAGATTTTGGCTTCGACCCACTTGGATTAGGTGTGTTCTTTTAGTTATGATGACTTGAGTTTCGTCTATATTTATCCTTCATGTAGTTGGTTGCATGAATAAGTTGACTCCTGAGACCGAGTACTAAGGCTTAGGCTTCTGTCTTATACACATATCATATATGTTTCAGGGTCTGATCCGCAGTTACTGAAATGGTTTGCTCAAGCCGAACTAATGCACAGCAGGTGGGCAATGCTTGCTGTGTCAGGAATTCTCATTCCAGAATGGCTTGAAAGCCTAGGATTTATAGAGAATTATAATTGGTTTGATGCTGGTGAGAGGGAATACTTTGCAGATCCCACAACCTTGTTTGTAGTGCAGCTAATCTTGATGGGTTGGGCTGAGGGAAGAAGATGGGCAGATATTATTAAGCCAGGGTGTGTTGATATAGAACCTACATTACCACACATAACTAAACCAAAGCCAGATGTTGGTTACCCAGGTGGGTTATGGTTTGATCCTTTGATGTGGGGTAGAGGTTCTCCAGAGCCTGTAATGGTGTTAAGGACTAAGGAGATTAAGAATGGGCGTCTTGCTATGCTAGCATTTGTTGGCTTCTGCTTCCAGGCCATTTATACTGGGGAAGGTCCTATTGAAAACTTGATGGCTCACATTGCAGATCCTGGTCATTGCAATATATTCTCTGTAAATTCTCCTCTACTTCATTTACATCCATCAAGTGTCAATTGTTGATTTGTTTCATTGTTGCATAATCAATCCAAATGACATATTTATTCTTTCATGATCCTAGGCTTTCGCATCTCGATAATATGATGATGTTTGGGGGCCTAATCAAAGGACTGGTATAGGAAGACCAAATTCCACAGGTGGATTCAAACAGACAACCTGGGCCTGTGTCAATATTGCCTGATTTTCTTGGTTATGAAAAGATGATGTATTGCAAAGAAAAAGAAGACAAGGTTTCAGTATATGCTTTCAACTAGTATTCTCTTTTAGTTTTACATTTTTGGCAACGTGTAGACATGTACTGAGCTAATTAGATCATGACAGGCCAAGTTCAGTTAATGATCACCACCACTTTATCACTTAAAGATTAATCTTTGTTCTAACGGGTAATGTTTCTTGTTCCATTTAGTTGAAGTAACAGTTCCAGAGCTATGAATACTGTAGAGAAACCAAAAATGTGGATGATATAAGGCAAATGTATAGTTACCAAGTTTAGAGGTTATCATTATTATGTTGACAGGGTCAACAGTGACTGCAAATACCTCTCCTCTTATTTCTCAATCCCATAAAAATGGCCTCTCTTCCAATTCTATTCTTAGAATCTGAGGTAAACTTGCCAGCTCCATCACTAATTTCATTTCTTTCAATCACACATCCAACATGAAGCACCCTCTTAATCCAGAGTTAACTAAAAGAAGCAAACCAATCTCCAAAAAGAAAAATAATAATAAAAAAAAAAAAAACGAAAAGAGCTTGGAGAGCAACAAAAATTTCTCCGGCAGCGGCTCGTTTCTACCCGGAGCCACTCCCATTTCCGGCTTGGAGATGACCGTTGTTGTTCGCCTTCTTGTTCTCCTCTTCCTCCTCACACTTTCTTTGTGGTGCAATCTCTCGTTTTCTTTGTCAGAAAATGAGTCTCTTGTTAAATTCAAGAATTCTTTAACTCATGCTGATGCATTGAATAATTGGGTTTCAGACTCCAATCCTTGCGTTGATAGATGGGTCGGTGTTGTTTGCTCTGGTGGTATCATTACAGGTCTTCATCTTTCAGACTTGGGTCTTTCAGGAACGATTGATATTGATGCGCTACGAGAGCTTCCTGGACTTAGAACTGTCACTTTTGTTAACAATTCATTTTCAGGTCCGATCCTTGGATTCAATAAACTTGGGGCATTGAAATCACTCTTGTTAAGCCAAAATGAATTTTCTGGCGAAATTGCTAACGATTTCTTCACCCCTATGTCATCTTTAAAGAAAGTTTGGCTCTCTGAAAATAAATTTACAGGTAAAATACCTGACTCTGTAATGAAACTATCACTTCTCACAGAATTGCACCTTGAAGGGAATCAATTCTCTGGATCCATTCCGCCGTTGAAACCCCCCAAGCTTCAATCCCTGGACCTTTCACGCAACCTTCTCCAAGGAGAAATTCCGTTGATCCTTTCTGCATTTAATGCCTCTTCATTCGTAGGAAATGAAGGACTATGTGGAAAACCACTTGACAAGGGTTGCTCTTCAAGCCCTCCACCATTACCAATTATTCGTCCTGAGGCCGCATCTGCCGCTGATAATACCAAAGCCGTGGTTGGGCTGTCAGTATTTGTACTGATAGGACTTTTGATATCTTGTGTCCTCTGTTCTTCCTATAAGAAGAATAACGATGATGACTTTAGCGCCTTCGGTAAACAGAATCTTGATTCAGTGGTGGTTTCAGTGCGCGGACATGGTTCAAGCAAGAAGCCTATGATAGAGAGTAGTCGAAAAGGCCTCGGTTCTCGAAGAGGATCCCATCACAGCAGCAAGAATGGTATGACTGATCTGATCATGGTCAATGATGAAAAGGGTAGTTTTGGGTTACCTGATCTGATGCAGGCAGCAGCAGAAGTGCTTGGAAGTGGCGGGTTAGGGTCTGCGTATAAGGCCATGATGACAAGCGGATTATCAGTGGTAGTAAAGAGGATGAGAGAGATGAATATGTTGGGAAGAGATCAATTTGATGCTGAAATGAGGCGGTTTGGAAGAATAAGGCACAAGAACATTCTGACTCCATTGGCATACCATTTCAGGAAGGAGGAGAAGCTTTTGGTATCAGAATACATGCCTAAAGGCAGCTTGTTGTATTTGTTGCATGGTAGGATTGTGACCATGATTGCCATTTCTAGTTTTTCTCTTCTTCAATCTTAATTATTAAATTCTGTATTGTTCAATCATTAGGTGATCGTGGAATAAGTCATGCCGAACTCAGTTGGCCAACTCGTCTAAAGATCATCAAAGGAATTGCGAATGGACTGGATTTTCTACATAAAAATTATGCAACATATGACCTTCCACATGGAAATCTCAAGTCTAGCAATGTTCTTTTAAACGACAATTACGACCCACTTCTTGGTGACTATGCACTTGATCCACTAATCAATCCTGAACATTCTGCACAGACAATGTTTGCTTATAGATCACCAGAGTACCTAAACAATCGTCAGGTTTCTCACCAATCTGATGTCTACTGTCTTGGAATCATCATTCTTGAAATCATTACAGGAAAATTCCCTTCTCAATATCTTAGCAATGGGAAAGGAGGGACAGATGTTGTGCAATGGGTCCTCCAAGCAAGTTCTGAAAGGAGAGAGCAAGAAGTGATTGATCCTGAAATATCAAACTCTAGCAGTGCAAATTCAATTCATCAGATGGTGCAAATAATTCGAATCGGAGCAGCTTGCGCAGAAAGTGATGCAACACGACGGTTAGATTTGAGGGAAGCAATTAGAGGGATAGAGGAAGTCAAGGTTTGAGGAATTGCATTAACACGATCAATAGGTTGATCCAAAGTTGGTTTTTTTTTGTTAGGCAAGATGCTAAGCAAGAGATAGCCATCATCCAAATCCATGTCTTCATCATTCATTAATGATCTAATTCCACCCTAGTTTTGGAGAAAGAATGAATTCAGAATCGATATTTTGCTTGTGGGTGCACAGAATTTAAGAAGAGGAATCACAATCCGCAGTTTCTTGAAAAAGGAAGGCAATGTGCATGATTAATATGAAGTTCCATATATATATATATCAGGAAAACATCACTTGAGCTTGTAAGACAGTTTTGGATTATGGCTTGGAGGACAGCAACGTCTCATCAGAAAATGTACATTACTAAAACACACACACACACACACTATTTCTTCAGAACAGATTGACTTGAAAATTGATGGTTAGGAGGGAAAATTAGCCTCCACACCTTATAATGGTTGATTTGTTGTATAGAGTTTTTTTTTTTTCTTCCAAGGCAGTTTTTTCTTGCTCTGTTAATTAATTAGCATACGTTCATTCTTAAACTCTTCCCAAGCTTCTGTTAAATGATAAAAAAAAAAAAATCATAATTCATGCATGTCAAAAATTTCAGATTTGTGTAAAAGATGAACATTGATCAAATAACACAAATTGCAGGATCATCCAACAAATTTCAGAAGCAGACCAAATCAAATTAGTACAGTAGAATCATAAGTGTAGAGTTAAATTTATAATATATATTTTATGTATTTTATATCTGACCAATAAAATGAGAGGCATAAATGTATTATAAATCTTATTAATTAGTATTAATAAATTATTTATCACTAATTTATTAAAAAAAATTATTTGTTGCGTCTATAGGTTGAAAATTTTAGTTAGACCATATATGTGTGTCATTATCTTGATGATATCATAATCATATTTTATTTTATTATACTAATTTTTATTCTATTTTCCCGAAATATATTTAGCAAAGAATTTGATTTAGAAAATTTCATTGATTTCTTTCAATTTTCTTATTTTATAATGTCATTAAAAATTATATAAAGACAATTTCTATTTGATATAGTAATTCGTCCAAATATTTTTAACTGTTTATTATATAAATTATTTATTAATCTATTATAAATATTGGATACCATAGTAAAATATTTTACCAATTAATATTTAATACAGAGAAGAGTTCGATTTCCCAATCCTAAGCTCTCGATATTAAGCAAATTAGTTGAAAAAAAAAAAATTCGTCTAAACGACATGCCAAAGACAAACGACGAAGACATTGCAAGGTCAAAGCCAAGTGCAACTAGTTCCGTTTTCGTGGCATCTAAATTGATACGTGGAATCAGCATACTGTAGCCACGTGGAACCTAGGAAATTAGATTTATAGAAATCTTCTCAACGGGAAATGCGATTTTCCGGTTACTCATCGTGACGGTTAAAAAATGTACGGAACGGCCAGGAGGCTGCTCTCCGGCGTAACCGTCGGTAAAAATGGCAACTACCGTCTCAGATTTATTAACTTTCCAACATTTGTAACCGCCGATCGATTTTTCACTACCTCTGTAAATCGGCAATCAGTCTTTAATCAGAACCCTAATAATCATAAACAAAGCCCTAATCAATCAGACTCAAACTCATCAACGTCTTCGAGTTGGTCGACATCATCAACTGCTGACGAGGCCCCGCGCCACCACCACCGTGAAAATCGGAAACCCAGAGTTGAGTACCAAGATGAGCAAGAGCGCGTGCTCCAAACTTCTCTTCGGCAAGTGGTATGATCTTGCTTCGAACTGTCATTTCTGTAATTTGCCTAAAACACAGATTGAAAAGAGGGAATTTTTTTTTTTGGCAGAACAGAAGGTCAATGAAAAGATTCAATTTTTATATGATGTGTGTGTTTTAAGAGGTGGTTTTTAGTGTTTTGGAAGTTGTTGTTGCAGTTAAGGTATGGTTGGAGTGAAGAAGCCATGTTTGCTGGAGCAAGGGATGCTGGTGTTTCACCTGCAATTGTTGGTTCTTTCCCGCGAAAAGAAGCTGTTTTGGTCGAGGTATGGTTTTAATCCTTTGTGTGCTTGTCTGAAATTATTGTTTATCTAGTTAAGTTCACTAGTTAGTGAAAAGGCTTGATTTTTTTTTTTGTTACATGCTCTAGAGAAGAAAGAAACTGTACCCTTTAGTTATTAATAATTAGACATGAAGTGTTTGTGTGAAGAACCTCAGTATTCTGTTCATTTGTGCACAGTTGTGTTATTTCAGTATCTGCTTACTTTCTTTTGTGTGCATGAATCAAAAGTGTGGCAGTAATATATTGCTTTCCTTTTGCAGTTTTTCATGGATGACTGTTTACAAAAGCTTATTGATAGAATTGACTCTGGGGAGGACTTGCAAAACTTGGTACCTAGTGAGCGCATTTCGAAGCTTGTCAGGATTCGCTTAGAAATGCAAGCTCCCTACATATCTAAATGGCCTCAAGCACTGAGCATCCAAGTACTATTCTTTTGACACTTTTTAAATTGTCAAATTATGCTTGAGGAGATGAAATTCTCAATCCCTCTGTTTTATGACATTCTTCATAGGCACACCCATCGAATCTACCAACAAGTTTTAAGCAGCGGGCAATACTTCTGGATGAGATTTGGCATGCTGCTGGTGATGAGGGCTCTGATATCAATTGGTATGTGAAGCGCACTGTCCTGGGAGGAATATACTCAACAACTGAGGTTTACATGCTGACTGATAGTTCCCCAGGTTTATTGTCTCTAACTTTTAGTTTTTTTTTTTCCAGTAATTAAAATGAAAATGACTAAATATTTTTTAACTTCAAAATGAGATAAGAAGGGGGCTTCTAAAATGATTCTGATTGGTTCTGTGATTGTCTCTCCCCTCTTCTCTTCCCCACTTCCCCATTTTGGAGTTCGAGTTAGATTTTTAGTAACAGAAGAATTACATAGAGCCAATGCCTGCTAAAAGGGAGAAGGATTGATTATTCTCTTTTGCCTTTTGTTTTCCTTGAAATGGCCTGCTGTGTCATCCTCTTCCGCAATCAATTGTTTGGTTGAGGATACTTCTGTCATATATGTGGAAATACATGGTAATTATCTCATTTTCTAAACTTGTTTTGGACAGATTTTCGCGATACTTGGGCATTCTTGGATAATAGAGTTAAAGATGCCTTTGATTTCAAGAAGACAGTTCAAGAGGTACTCTCACTCAACCATCTTTCTTCTTTTAAGTTGAGCAACTTTCTTTCATTTACTGTAACGTGTTGATTTTATATGCAGGCAAAATACTTGGCTGAAGCTGTTGGCGCTGGCATGGGGAATACTCTACAAGGATTTGTAAAGAAAGTTTTTCAGGGGTGAATCTTTCTCAATGGCTACCATTTTTGTCTAGGCCAGTTTCGGGATAGAAAACTCATGCTCTTATTGCCTATGATGAAGTACCATAACTAGGAGTAGAATGCTTATGTTGCAAATTTTATTGAAGTCTTTAAGCCTCGCATGGGGTTCTTCTGACAAATGCTCTGGTATTAAACATAATGTCTCTTGGCAAATTAATTGCATTGTTTCCATTGATGGGTTTATCCTTGCAGCAATTTACTAAATAAAATAAGCTTGAAAACAATTTTTTTTTTTTTTAATTTTGTTTGCAATGAATAGTGGATAAATGTATTGTTCACCTACTAGTTTTTGAAGTGTTGAAATTTTTTAAGATTTGGTGTAGAGATTTCCAGTTTGCTGAACTGCTTTCTGGGAATTTCCTTCCCATTTCAAGCGACTCCTTTCTTCATGGAGGGTAGACTACACAAGACAAATGTGACATTAATGAAAAATTATTCCCATTTCACGCAAGAGATTCCCTTGTTCATGAAGGGTAGACCACACAAGACAAATGTAATATTAGTAAAAAATTATTCCCATTTCAAGCAAATTTACCATTTATTGAGAACAAGAAATTTATTTCTGCAAGAAGATTATTTTTCAAAAAACTTGGATGGCTTTTTGCTTCCCTTTTGAATGACTTTGGAAAATATTATTCACAAGAGTAAATTATTATCCATTCAAGTGGCAACCTTTGCCGCAGCATATTCTACTCAGTCACCACAATTTATCCATGGCTTATAATGTAAGAAATGGACACTGCGTACGAGTTATGGCAAGTTATCTTGCGAATGGGGCAAAGGAGACCGACAAGTGCAATTGCCTGGTCGTACAACATTCTCTGAAAGCAACCGAAGATTGTTGATTCTAAGATTCATCTCAAAGAAAGTTATGAGACTTTCCCACGATCACATGCCATTAAATAATAGTATTACAGGAAACTTCTGTCCAACCTCCTGAAAATCTGTAATTGTTCCTTCTCCATCTTCTGGGCCAACTATCCAGAACTCCGGCGATGAATCTTCTTGAAGGCCAGCCAATCGTTTGCGACAGTGGATCAGGATCTGTGAAGGTAAGAGAATGATGAAAAAAGAAAATACATTTATTCACCATCTCTCCTAAATTTGCTGTAGTGTTTTACAATGCACAACTCAGAATCATTATTTATCAAAAGCAGGCTGGTTTCGCTGGTGATGATGGTCCATGTGTAGTATTTCCCAATGTGATAGGCCGGCCTCGGAACAAGCATGCCATGATAGGTGTCGGACAGAAGGATATGTACTTTGGAGATGATGCAGAAGCAAGAAGAGGGATTCTAAAATTAAGCTATCCTATCCGTCATGGAATTGTAAGAGACTGGGAGGCAATGGAGAGAATTTGGGAGCATACTTTTGACAGGGAGCTCAGGGTCACCATAGAAGAGCATCCTGTTCTTTTAACAGAAGCTCCGCTTAATCCCAAAGTTAACAGAGAAAAGATGGTGGAGATCATGTTTGAAGCTTTTGAAATCCCAGCCACCTATATAGCTATCCAGGCTGTGTTATCCCTGTACGCCAGTGGCCGGACTACAGGTACAACGGAATTTATTAATATATATCCTTAAGCAGCACATCCTGACAGTAATGTGTAAGATTTTTTTTCCTTTTTTTTTTTTTGAAATATACACCTGTTTGCAGGTATTGTTATGGATTCTGGAGAAGGGGTGACACACGTAGTTCCAATCTACGAAGGGTTTGCGCTATCACACGCTGTCCATAGACTTGATTTGGCAGGAAAAGATCTGACAGAGTACCTGGCAAGGATTTTAGCAGAAGAAGGCTACATATTCAGGAGTTCTGCAGAGAAAGAAATTGTCAGGGACATAAAAGAGAAAATTACGTATGTGGCAATGGATTTTGAAAAACAGCTTGTAACATCAAGGAAAAGTTCAGAGCTAGACAAGCAATATGAATTGCCAGATGGGCAAGTGATAACAGTAGGAGCTGCAAGGTTCAAGTGCCCAGAAGTCCTGTTTGATCCAAGTAGGTTAGGAGTGGAGTCAGGAGGTGTGCATGAGATCGTGGTGAGGTCAATTAGAAGGTGTGATATGGACATCAGGAGAGAAATGTTTAGCAATTTAGTGCTCAGTGGTGGAACAACTGTAACGCCTGGACTTGCTGACAGGTTGGCTAAAGAGGTTAGCTGTTTAGCACCTCCTGGCGTGAGGGTGAGAGTTGTTGCTCCACCGGAAAGAAAGTACAGTGTTTGGATTGGTGGCTCCATTTTGGCTTCATTAAGCACATTTGAGCAGGTAAATGAACTTCAGAGCTTGATAAAAAAGGAAAGCAGAAAACTTTTGTTAGTTGTATAAGGATCATCAAAATGCTCACCCTAAGGTGGTGTAGAAGGATCATAAATTTCATTATCAATTTCTGATATTTTTTTTTTTGGTCGCAGATGTGGATAACCAAGGAAGATTACATGGAATCTGGATCTCCAATTGTGCACATGAAATGCTTCTGAAACTGAAACCTTTTCTTATATTATATTTTCTTTGTTACAATACCCATATAATGTATATAATTTTATTTTCATTACTAGTTTCAACAAATAATTAAACATTAAGTTTCTAGTATATTATAGAATCATAATTATTAATTATTAGTATCGGAATTTCAAGGTTTCAGGTTGTTTTCATGTTTAAGTCTCATCAAGAATTTTTACCTGCTACGAGCTTATTAGTTATCACACAATCAGACGTTAATGGTTATTTTTTTTAATATTTTGAACTAACATTTAGTTCATATTTAATTTTCCCAATAAAAACGACCTGTCGTTCGGGGAGATCACCACCATGCCGTTTTAATATCCTTGTGCGTTTGCCAAACCAACAGCATTGACATCACTACCTTCATCATCATGTCCTGTTTCTGGGTTGAACTTTGAATGTGCCTATGATGCGAGAATTTATTTTCTTTGCGCCTAGTAAATAAAATAATAAAAAAAGGCCATTCAATGGAGTCGGTCATCTTTATAATTCTCCTCTCAGTTCTAAAGAAAAAATGCCATTCTCATCGTTACACCCAACATTTCAAAAGGAAAAAAAGGTTAATACTTTTTGCAGGAGAGAAAAAACTTGAACATGGCGTCTTCATCAGAAATAGTGAAAAAATTGAATCTTCAGCCTCACCCAGAAGGTGGATTCTACTGGGAAACCTTTAGAGATGCGTCTGTCACTCTCTCCACTTCTCAACTTCCTCCAGAATGTAAAGTATTCAAATTTATTTTTTCACCATTCGTAGGTCTCTTATGCTAAAATAATAGAGTTCATGATTTCTGCTCCTAATCTGGGTGTGGTTTATCTTTCCTTCATGGTTTGATCTAAAAGATGGATTCTTTTATTGTCAACTCAACTGTAAAGTTTGCTTGACATGTGCTAAATTTATCATCTTTGTTGCTTTTGTAGTCTACTAGTTTGCCTGTTTGTGTTGCCCCAATTCTCAGATACAAGGTTATGTGTGAATTGTTGAATATGAATCATGTAGCATTTAATAGAATATTTAGTGATCCGAATCTATATTGATCTGATGGCAGAACCATTCATGTAACTGAGCTAAATGTTTTTATTTTGAAAATAGGTAGGATTTTACATACAATAATTCTTATAATTTACTCGCTTATCTTGGGGGAAGGGGGAGTGTTAGTAGCCAGATTCAACCTTACCAGGAACTAATGCATATCTCTTACCTTTATGCTCTTGTTATTAGCTAATTTACTAATACTGCTGTAGCTTTTCTGCAGATAAGGTTGATCGACCTGTTAGCACAGCTATTTACTTCTTGCTTCCCTCTGGGAGTGTGTCCCATCTTCATCGAATCCCATGTGCGGAAACCTGGCATTTTTATCTGGGAGAATCTATTACGGTACAGCTAATAGGGATGTAATTGAGCCGAGTCGAATCGATACACTGTCAAGTTCGAGCTCGATTTGATTTTCAAACTCGAAGTTTGAGCTTGATCAAAAGTCGATTGAGCTTTTTTTTTTTTAAAATTTGAACTTAACTGATTAAATAATTCATATACTCAAGATTGACTCGGTTCGACTCAATTCATCAAATAAAATTTTTAAAAATATTTATTTTAAAAAATTTAAACTCGACTCGAGTTCGAACTCTAATTTGAACTCGATTCGATTTGATAAAATATATTTATAATTATATTAAAATAAATGGGTAAGATGGTAAATATATACAAGTTTGATTAGATTCGATTAAATTTACGAACCTATTGAGTCATATATTTAGGAGTTCAAACTTGACTCAACAATCATCTAGTCGATTTTAAATTTTTCCTAGTAGCTCTGGAGTTTGCTTGACTCGGTTTCACCTGTCAGCCTAGTTTTGTACCTAGCATGGCAATCTTCTGACTTCACTAACCTCACTGACATACTGATTCATTCTGTGATATGGTGCTTTTTTCCTTGATATTGATTAGACATTTTACGTTGATTTGATTGTTTACTTGTGACTTATTGTTTTCACAATCTGTTGGCTTATCTTCAAATGGATAACGGGTCATGGAATTATGATCTTAGGTTGAATGCATGGTTGCCCTTTATGTGGCATTTTTAAATCCACAGCGCCACTGCATAAACTGAGCTCCACAAGTCTTCACATGTCATAGTGAGATGTGTTCGAGAAGTAATTCAATAAAATATGAGTGCTTATTCTCTGATAAATCCTTAGTTCCAACATTGTCTTGTGTTGTTATCTTGCGATAATATCTTGTAATTATAAATTCTATAAATGCTTCTTTTCTTTTATTACTTTAGCAGAGCACATGCCTACAGGCTTTTCTTTCAAAATGTTTCCAAATAGTACTGGTTGTTATCTGTTATTCATTCTAATGGATCAGGTCCCCTTTCAGATATTGGAATTGGATGAGAGAAACGGTGAGGTCAAATTAACCTGCCTTGGATCTAATCTAATTGGAGACAACCAGCAGCCACAGTACACTGTGCCTCCAAACGTGTGGTTTGGTGCATTTCCAACAATTGACTACATCATTTCCCCAGAAGGTGAAGTTGCCAAAGCTGCTCCAAGGGATGCTGAGAACCACTATTCCCTAGTAGGATGCACTTGTGCGCCTGCATTTCAATTCGAGGATTTTGAGCTGGCAAGACGCTCTGAGCTGATTTCACGGTTTCCAAATCATAAGCATCTCATCTCATTGCTAACATTTTCTGATTGAAGCTAATGCTTTCTTAATCCTTATGTAATGATAAAGTTGATAATTCTTATCCTGCAGATGTTGTGCGATTGATGCCTGCAGATTGTTTTCTGTCAGTGCAACGTTTATGACAATGATATTTTCATGCTCAAATTCCTTTTAATACTGTTACTCTTACAAGATGAAATGCAACAGTTCAGTGAATTATCTGAAATAACCTACAGATAGCCTATTTGGTGATATCTCACAATAAACTTGAGCCAGATGACTGACCAGCTGCTAAGCACGTCTGAGTTATGATAAATTTTGATTCTGAATTCATGTGCATGCTGCAATCTGAATATGTAATAGTTGCAGTCAAATATGACGATATAAGTTTGATTTGATGACCAATTTTTGGAGAAAATTAAACAAAGTTTCATGCGATAAACATACGTAAAATTGGATCTTATTCCTCATAAATTACCACTCCTCCAGGAACATGCTTCTCGTGCTTACTGTGAAAAGAGCAGCAGCTAATGATAGTTTCACACTGTAAACAGGAATGTCCTCATGCAGAAATTTGAGTGCACGAATGGGAAATCACAATAGATCTCATTGATCAGACTTGCAAGGGCTTTTAATAACATTAGGAATAGTGGTGTAATCCAACTGAATTGAGTTGATACATTGTTGATTTTTAAATTTGAATTCAACTAAATTCCTTTTTTAAAGTTTGAACTCGATTCGATTAAATAATTCATATATTCAATCTTGGTTCAATTCAATTGATTAAATTAAAATTTTAAATTTTTAAAATATATATTTTAAAATATTTAAATTTGATTCGAGTTCAAACTCAAGTTAAAATTCAACTAGATTCGAAAAATATATTTATAATTATATTAAAATAAAATGGTAAAATAGTAAATATATACAAATTCAATTCTACTTGTAAATTTATCAAGTCACATATTTAAAAGTTTAAACTCAATTTGACAGTTTACTCGAATAGTTTGAGTTCAAATTCAATCGACAAGAATCAAATCGATTTTAAGTTTATTATGAATCGATCTTAAATAAATCGCTAACTGATTTGACTTGATTATATTCCTATTAGGATTAGCAAGAAACAGTTCAATAAAGAGTTTCCTTTGCAAAATAATATGTAGACGAGCAAAAAAAAAAAACACATTACAAATGAATTGGTGGCACTGTGCCATTACAAAATGCGGCACCAAAGGCTAAACGCAGAAATTTCAGAAACGGTGTTTGGAGGATGAATGTCATGGAGGGAGCCCCGGCATAGAAAGGTACAGACAAAAACATAATATTTAGTATAACCAAGGCGGGAACGATCCAAAAACTTGAAAAAGACTAAAATCTCAACAGACTAAAGACGGAAGCTGCACAGAGACAGGGAAGTGATCATCATTGTCTCTGACAAACCCAAAACTGAATCTCCTCTCGTCAACCTTAGCAAATGACAAATATAACGACGTTTCATGTTTTTCTAGCTTCCTCCTCCAGCAGCACAAAATGTGGGAACCTGCTAAATTTAGCTCAAGCTCTCCCATCCCTGGATGAACACTGCTCTAATATTTGCGGGCACAGCATAAACTTGAATAAGAATGGCAGAATCTGTTAATCAAAGTCAAGGAACTCCATTCTTTATCTCATGGAGCCCTTCAGATCTGTGGCTTCACTCTCTGCCCTCTGAGCCTGACATACCAAAGACATTGAATTATTAAAAGGGCATTAAAAACCAAGCAATTTTGCTGATCCAACAAAATGACTGTGAACTTCAAGTGTTTTATCAAATTTTATCACACGGTAAACCTTTTCTTCCCAAAACAGAAAAATATCAAATGGATCTCACAAAATATCATCAAAATGCTGATCCTATGGTGGCGTAGAAGGATCATAAATTTCATTATCAACTTCTGAAAATGGGTTTCTTTTTTGTTTTTTGGGTCGCAGATGTGGATAACCAAGGAAGAGTACATGGAATCTGTATCTCCAATTGTGCAAATGAAATGTTTCCTAAACTGAAACCTTTTCTTATTGGGACTTTTTCAGAAATAACCTAAAAAAAAAATTACGTTATTTTTTTTTTCTGGTTATTTTTTGATATTTTTCTTAGTTTATTTTTATTTTTTTAATTTGTTTTTGTTGTGGCTTTTATTTATTTTCTTGTGATTATTTTTGTAGTTGTTTTTAGTTATCTTTTTTAATTTTTATTTTTTCTTGGTTCATTTTTAATTTGTTGAACTTGTATTGTAGTAATTTTTTGGTTATTTTTCCCCTGAAAATAACCTATTTAAGACATTTTAAACTGTAAAATTTGAATTTTACCACCATCGATTAAAAAATGGAGGGCTGCATCATTGTTGTGTATAAGATCATTATACTTAGGTCATTTAATATCTTTACTTATAAAAAAAATCTTAAAAACAAAAAAGAAAAGAAAAAAATGTTGTTTTTCTATCCTTACATAAACCATAATTTAAAAAAAAAAGGAACGAGGTGAAAAACGTAAACTTGTAAAGAAATAGTAAATTTGAAAAATAAAACCAAATAATAGTAAAAGTGAAAAATTTTAAGTCAAATATGATGATTTTTGTAATTTTTTCTTTCTTATTTTATATTTTCTTTTTTACAATACCCATATAATGTATATAATTTATTTTTATTACTAGATTCAACAAATAATTAAACGTTAAGTAAAAAAATATTAATTTATTTTTGAATAATATCATTTGTTGGTTTCTTATAGGTCCATAATTGTTAATTATTAGTATCCAAATCTCGAGCTTCCAGATTTCCTTCCTATTTAAGTCTCATCAAGAATTTTTACCTGCCACGAGCTTATTAGTTATCACACAATCCGACGTTAATGGTTATTTTTTTTAATATTTTGAACTAACATTTAGTTCATATTTAATTTTCCCAATAAAAACGACCTGTCGTTCGTGGGAGATCACCACCATGCCGTTTTAATATCCTTGTGCGTTTGCCAAACCAACAGCATTGACATCACTACCTTCATCATCATGTCCTGTTTCTGGGTTGAACTTTGAATGTGCCTATGATGTGAGAATTTATTTTCTTTGCGCCTAGTAAATAAAATAATAAAAAAAGGCCATTCAATGGAGTCGGTCATCTTTATAATTCTCCTCTCAGTTCTAAAGAAAAAATGCCATTCACATCGTTACACCCAACATTCCAAAAGGAAAAAAAGGTTAATACGTTTGCAGGAGAGTGAAAGAACTTGAACATGGCGTCTTCATCAGAAATAGTGAAAAAATTGAATCTTCAGCCTAACCCAGAAGGTGGACTCTACTGGGAAACCTTTAGAGATGCGTCTGTCACTCTCTCCACTTCTCAACTTCCTCCAGATTGTAAAGTATCCAAATTTATCTTTTTCACCATTCCTAGGTCTCATATGCTATAATAATAAAGTTCTTGATTACTGTTCCTAATCTGGGCGGCGTTTATCTTTCCTTCATGGTTTGATCTAAAAGATGGATTCTTTTATCGTCAATTCGAATTATGTGGTTTATGGCGTGTGAAGATAGTGACGTCCATACCTCTTGCATAACATTTGTTTTCTTATTTTAGGTAGCTGATCACGACTGAACAGTTCTTTAACTCAACTGTAAAGATTGCTTGACATGTGCCAAATTTATCATCTTTGTTGCTTTTGTAGTCTACTAGTTTGCTTGTTTGTGTTGCCCCAATTCTCAAATACAAGGATCCATGCAACTGAGCAAAATGTTTTTATTCTGAAAATAGGTAGGATTTTCCATGACAATAATTCTTATAATTTACTCACTTATCTTGGGGGGAAGGGGAGTGTTAATAGCCAGAATCAACCTTACCACGAACTGGTACATATATCACCTTTATGCTCTTGTTAGTAGCTAAATTACTAATACTGCTGTAGCTTTTGCGCAGATAAGGTTGATCGTCCTGTCAGCACAGCTATTTACTTCTTGCTTCCTTCTGGGAGTGTGTCCCGTCTTCATCGAATCCCATGTGCAGAAACCTGGCATTTTTATGTGGGAGAACCTATTACGGTATGGCTGATCCTAGTTTTGTGCATAGCTCCTACGTTTGTTGGCAATCTTCTGACTTCACTAACCTCACTTACATACTGATTCATTCTGTGATATGGTGATTTTTTCCTTTACATTGATTAGACATTTTACGTTGATTTGATGGTTTACTTGGGACTTATTGTTTTCACAATCTGCTGGCTTATCCTCAAAATGAATAATGGGTTTTGGAATTATGATCTTAAGTTGAATGCATTGTTGTCCTTTATCTGCCATTTTTAAATCCACCACCACTGCATAAACTGAGCTCCATGAGTCTTCACATGTCATAGTGAGACGTGTTGAAATAATAAAATACGAGTGCTTATTCTGATGTGATAAGTTACAAATTGAAGCCTCAACTTTACCTGGAGTTTATATTTGACCTAAATGTTTTTTTAGTCAGAAATGGATCTTAATCTTTAAAAATTAGATCATATTGGACCATTTTTTTTAAAAAAATGTTGTAATTAAATGCTAAAAATCAAAGAAAAGAACATTAATTAATAAAAATCAGTTTAAATAACAATGGAAATGGATGAAATTACTTTTAAAATATACATCTATGAAATTTTTTAATTTTATAAAAAACATTTTTTGAAAATTTAGAATTAGTTAAAAATAATTTTTATATATCTACAATTTTTTTAAAATATAAAAATTTTAAGAATCAAATCATATACATATACATATAATGAAAAAGAATTAAAAAAATTTTATACACTCAATAATTTGTTAAAAATTTTAAAATTTGAAAGTTTCTATAAATTTAAAAATTTATAAAAAAAATTATTATGTGTAGAAAATTTTTAATTTTTTTCTTAAATATATATTACTTGATTCCAAAATTTTTAATTTTTTAAAAATTTTTATAACTACAAAAATATTTTTAACCTTCTTTAAATTTTTAAAAAATATAAAAATAGATTTCTATAAACTTACTTTTTTTTTTTTCTAAATTTAAAAACTTCTTTAGTAATTATTTTGTAAGTGATTTCATCAATTTGCATGGTTATTCTAGCTAATATTTATCAATTACCATTAAACTTAATTTTTAGAATTTAATTGCAATAATTTTTTAAAAATAAAGGTCCAGTATAATCCAATTTTCAAAAATAAAGCTCCAATTGGGGAAAAAAAACATATTAAGATCAAATATAAACTTTAAGATAAAGTTGAGGGTCTAATTTGTACTTTATCCCATTCTCAGATAAATCCTGGGTTCCAACATTGCCTTGTGTTATCATCTTGCTATGATATCTTGTAATTAGAAATGCTAGAACCTGTGCATTTTCTTTTACTACTTCGGCAGAGCAAATGTCTAACAGGCTTTTCAGTCAAAATGTTTCCAAGTAGTTCTAGTTGTTATCTGTTGTTCATTCTAATAGATCATTTTTTGTTCTTTTAGATATTGGAATTGGATGAAAGAAACGGTCAGGTCAAATTAACCTGCCTTGGATCTGATCTAATTGGAGACAACCAGCGGCCACAGTATACTGTGCCTCCATACGTGTGGTTTGGTGCATTTCCAACAAATGACTACATCATTTCCCCAGAAGGTGAAGTTGCCAAAGCTGCTCCAAGGGATGCTGAGCACCACTATTCCCTAGTAGGATGCACTTGTGCGCCTGCATTTCAATTTGAGGATTTTGAGCTGGCAAGACGCTCTGAGCTGATTTCACGGTTTCCAAATCATAAGCATCTCATCTCATTGCTTACATTTTCTGATTGAAGTTCACGCTTTCTTAATCCTTATGTAATGATAAAGTTGATAATTCTCTATCCTGCAGATGTTGTACGACTGATGCCTGCAGATCGTTTTCTGTCAGTGCACCGTTTATGACATTGATCTTTTCATGTTCAAATTCCATTTAATACTGTTTCTCTTACAAGATTAAATGCTATTTGGCGATGTCTTAAATAACCTACAGATAGGCTATTTGGCGATGTCTCACAATAAACTTTAGCCAGATGACTGACAAGCTGCTAAGCACGTCTGATTTCTGATATATTTTGAATCTGAGTTCATGTGCGTGCTGCAATATCACTTTGGTTTGATAAGCTAATGCCATTTAATTTCCATTTTGAGAAACCTATACCAATTACATTCTGGAGAAAATTAAACAAAGTTTCATGTGATTAAATCATACATAAAATTGGATCTTATTCCTAATAAATCGCCACACTCTTCCAGGAACATGTTTCTCGTACTCACTGTTAAAGTTGCATGCAAAGTAGATGTTCACTATAGCTATTTCACACTGTCAACAGGAATGTCCTAATGCAGAAATTTGAGTCCCCGAATGGGAAATCACTATAGATCTCGTTGATCAGGGCTTCTAATAACATGAGGTATAGCAAGAAACAGTTCAATAAAGAGTTTTTTGTGCAAAATAATATGTAGACGAGCCAAAAAAAAAACACATTACAAATGAATTGGTGGCACTGTGCCATTACAAAATGCGGCACCAAAGACTAACCACAGAAATTTCAGAAGTGGTGTTTGGAAGATGAATGTCATAGAGGGAGGGGGCGGCTTAAATAGGTACAGACAAAAGCATGATATTGAGTATAACCAAGGCGGAAAAGATCCAAAAACTTGAAAAAAAAACTAAAATGCCCGGCAGTGTGCACTTCACATAGACAGACTAAAGACGGAAGCTGCACAGAGACAGGGAAGTCATCAGCATTGCCTCCGACAAACTCAACACTGAATCTCCTCTCCTCAACCTTAGCAAATGGCAAATGTGATGACATTTCATGCTTTTCTAGCTTCCTCCTCCAGCAGCACAACATGTGGGAACCTGATAGACTTAACTCAAGCTCTCCCATCTCCGGATGAACACCGCTCTAATATTTGCGGGTACAGCATAAACTTGAAATAGAATGGCAGAATCTGTTAATCAAAATCAAGGAACTCCATTCTTTTTCTCATGGAGCCCTTCAGATCTGTGGCTTCCCTCTCTGCCCTCTGAGCCTGACAACAAAGACATTGAACCATTAAAAGGCCATGAAAAACCAAGCAATTTTGCTGATCCAACAAAATTACTGTAAAACTTAAGTGTTTTATCAAATTTTATTACAAGGCAGACCTTTTCTTCTCAAAACAGAAAAATATCAAATGTATATCACAAAATTGTTCATTTCCCTTCAAAAATTAAAACTCCTCAAGTGGTTGTTTGAATAAGCATTTTTCTTTTAAGGTTCAATTTGCTACCATTTGAACCTAATACTGCTAGCTCTCTAACATCTACTTTTTTTTTTTTTTTCAAACTCTCTTACATCTACTTTATTATACAGACTTTCAATGTTAAACAACCACTAAACATATTAGAAATAAATACAAGCTTTTTAATTGGAACTTGAAGACTCGGGTTAAAAAGAATTTAGACACTTGAACAGCCAACAAAATTTCCAGAACTGCACAAAAGAATTGCAAGGTTGTCAAAATTTTTCATCTCCGGCCATTAAGGCATTTGATATGATTAAAAGTTAAAAAAAATAGGTTGAAGCTCTATATTCTAAATTAAGCCATCAAACCAAAATCTATCATGGATGTTAACAGGCTCTAAGCTTTTACTTGGTTTTGTCCACTCTTATAGAACAGGCCAAATTACAAAGAAGTTTCAAAACAAGGCAGACCATCTCATATTCATGTGAATCTAAGACATTAGCATATCGGACCAAAAAGTGCCCTCAACATTCCTGACAGGATATTATCATCCTAGCACAACAGCCAACATCCACATAATCCCTACATTGCCTTCAAACATGATCCATATAATACAGGTTCCAAAGCAAAAGACAGGCAAATTGAATTGTTCAATTCAAGAATTAACAGACTACACATGGCACTTACCCTTTTAATCTCTGCTTCTGAAACACAGGTCATATGGGAGGGAAGCTCCTCCTTCTCCAGGTCCTATGCAATTGGATGGAAAAGAAAAAAAAAATGTTCATGGAGTAGTCAACAGTGGTGAAACAAATCATATAGAATGGATGGCAAATAATACCAGTTCTCCAATTAAAACAACATTCTCTCCGCGAATTACATATAGACCTAAGGAAATGTCACAATAAAGATCTCCAACTATAACTCGTTCACATGCACCTTCAAGAACAACATTAGCTGTGTAGAAAGAGAATTGCTATTAGAAATTAAGGATCGAAACAAGGTAATGAAAAATAAGAGAAGAAGTTATGCACTACCAAATTGGTCAAAAGATCGTAGTATCCCCAAGAGTTTTCGGCCATCTCGCAGCAAGACAAGAAGTTTTTCTGCAAAAGGGGAAAAAAACCGAAATTAAATTGTCTGGCAATATTTAGACTTTGTCTTATCAAGCATGAATTACCAGCAGATGAGGAAAATTCAAATGTCAGGACTCTTCAGTCTTTTAAAATCCAAAATCCAAACACAATTTGCACCTTCATAAAGAATAAAAAAAAGAACACCACTGACAAAACAAGGAACTTCAATATCTGAACAGGCCTTGGGAAATTAGATGCCTCTTGTCATTCTTCTGATTAATTTATCATATACAACATATGGACATTAGGAGTTCCTATGAAAGGTATTTTCTTGAACAATTTCTTCACCTCCAGTACATCTTTAATTATAGCTCCCAAGAAAATCATTGCGCTGGTGCCCAAGTTTAGCATACAAATTGAAACCATTATAATCACTACGTACTGTCATACTGACACTCCAATGTAAAGATATCATATAAGAAGAAAAAATTTCAAGCAAATGAACAGTGAAAGGGCAGCATTTTGATTATTATTCCACAACTAGTTGTGTAGAATATAAAAGACCCAAGAGAGAGCGATAAACTCTAAATATCCGAATCAAACAGTGACGCTAAAAACACAGAATTTCCAAGAAACCAATTATCTCAAAATCTACAAAGCAATCAACAAAACCCAAAAAGATTCAAAAGTTACAGGTTTAATACACAGAAGCTTAGAAGCACATACGCAGGGGAAAAAAAAGGATATACTAAAAAAGAAAACTCGAGAAACAGAGATTGAGAGACAGAAAGATTACTATCAAGATATGTGGCAAGGGAAGTGGAGAGGAAAATATCATCTGGGCCAGCCCACGACATCGTTTCCAAATTCAAAAATCAACACAAACACTGGCATTGGCTTCTTGACAGACCCTCTAGCAAAGCCACCAAAATCAACCCAAATTTCACCTGCAAAATCTTGAAAAGTTAATTTCTTTTCCCTTCGCTTTATTTATTTATTTGTCTGGGCGGTGGTGTTAATGAGAAGAAGAAGAAAAGAGAAGAGTGAGAGGAGCAGGAGCAAACAAAAAAAAGATGGACCTTTTAAGAGAGTTAGGTTTGCAACTTTTGACAAATAGCCTTTTAGCCTCTGTAAATAAAAAAAAAAAAAAAAAGTCATCTTTCCCTTCTTTTATTTATTTAATTATTTATTGCCTTTACTGATTCAGTCTCAGTGTTATTTTACATGGGATAAAAAATATGAATATTTAATTAAAAAATTATAAATCAAATCTTCATACTTTTTTTTTTTTCTACAGGTCGGATTCAACCACTTGACATATATATATTAAAAAAAAAAAAACAAGTGTTACTTTACATGCATCTGTCCAAAGTTCAAAACTTTAATGCCCCATTGACCTTTTTGATTACTAAAAATTAAGATTTTATTTATTTAAAAAGCTGTAATTACCTCCATTTTAATTATGTACCGTTGGATTTCTCTGCAATTATTAGATTTTGTGCTTTAAAATCAGATGAGATGAGGGGAGGGATTGATTATTACTACTGATTATTATTGTTATAAAATTATCATATCAATCTGCCATTAGCATGTTGACATGCGGATTTGGCATAATAATTTTATGTATTATGTATGGCATATAATACCAAGTGCTCTGTACGTGGTTGGCCCTTCCAAGTCTTTGAAGGACATCATGGTAGCACTGATACGTGCAATGCTTGAACTTTTTTTTTTTTTTTTTTTTTTCAAAATATCAATAAGAAAAAATTAGAACCCAAAAGTTGTATAAATTTGTATTGGAGGATGGAAGATAATTGAGAACCAAATTATCAATGCAACAATTTGCATCATTATTTGCAAGACAAAAGAAAGACCTGTAAGAGAAGGGTCCATGACAATCAAGTTCACAAATTCAAGTCATAGAAGCACTACTTCTCTACGAAAAAAAAATTAATGTTAATTCATTTAATTTCGAACTATTTCAAGTACGGAATTGATATTTTTTCAAAGTGGGGTTTAAATTCTCCTCCACCTGTTCTAAAAAAAATTTAATCTACATTTTATTGGTTCAAATAAAAATATAATTATTAAAAAAAATTTATTTTTTAAATTTTAAATTAATTGAAACTCTTAAAATTATTAGATAATGTAAAAAAAATTATAAATTGTTAGCAATAATGGAATCAACCTCCAAACCATTTCTCAAAGTAAGAGGGGTCTATTAAAAAAAATAACATCAGAAAGTTAAATTGTAATAGAAATTTGATACACGTACAAATTTACATGAGAAATAATTGTAAATTCAAAAATACTTAAAATAGTTAAACAATAACAGAAAGTGGGGGGTATAAAATTATGTGAAAGTATTGAAAATCATTCCCAATTCGGGTTAGGACATGTATCTTTTGCAGTTCGTATGGCTAAACAGTTATAACTAGCATACAAATTTTGGTCAGCATTCAATAACATTGTTCGTATACATTAATTCTCTAGCGACTGCTTAGCAACCACACATATATTTCTCATATTTTCTGACCAAGACATTAATTTCTCTTAGATCAAACCTATAATACATGAAACTATTTTAATAACTATTAACCCTTTAGAATAAATTGTCTGAGTACCATATACAATTTTTTTTTTTTTTGACAAAAGTAATTTTCATTAACACATAAAATAAAATATATGAGATTACGTCCAATAGAACCAATCCAATACAAGACCCAAAAAAAAGTTCAAAAATCTAAAAACCCTAACAAGCAAAAGAATAAAAAAGAAAGACAAATGATGTTATCTTGCCGTCTCCATCTTCATTTTCCTCCGTTGCAGAGATCTTTTACTTTTTCATTCTATTTTTAAATTAAAAAAAAGCATATTTTTGCTACTCAAAACTAAAAAGAAACTTGAAAAATTGTTTTTTCATACGATCAATTAAAGAAGGAGGAGGAGAAAACTCTTCAAATAGCTATGTAAAAATTATTTAAAACACTTTCAATCTATTATAATTTTTAAAAAAGAGATAATAAATAAGTTTCATATACTTCCACCACCACCATAAAACTATGAAAGTAACACACGTATGGTGCATCAAAAACTCAAAATGAATCCATAAATTCATTTGAAGGAAAAATGATATACCTAGACAAAGTCAAATGATATATATATATGGATTAATTACACCACAGTATCCAAGTTTTAGACTTAATATTATTAAAGTATCTAAATTTTAAAATATAATACAAAATTCTCCAACTTTTGAATTTGATTATATGAAAATACCCACAGCCGTTTTCCATTCATTGGTGATGACATGGCACCTATTTGGAAGCTCTGTGTTGCCACATCATTGACATGTCAACGCCATGTGGCAATATATTTTAAAAAAATCACATTAGCCACTCATCTCTCTCTCCTCACCCAAAACTCAATATAGCCCCAACCTTCTTTGTCCTTAACTAATTTAAAATAGAAAAAATAAAAACCAAGAACTCCATGTTTCAACTTTGGAAGCACCTGCAAACAATTCCAAAATTCAACCAAAAAACAAAGCAACAACATGTAGATCTAGACAAAGGCAAGTATATATGATATATCATGCAAAGAAAATTCAATGAAATAAATTGTTAATAGCAATATAGTAACAATGCTAATTCTGCTCCCAAGCACTTTGTTCCACATCATCCCTCATTAGCAAATCTAGCTACATGTGCTTGCAACCTTGTTTGTGCAAAATGTGTAGGATTTCATCAATTCATAGTTAAAACAAGAGAAAAATGAAAAGAGAAATGAAAACCAAAATAGAAAGAACTTAATGACATCAAGAGGATTAAAAATTATGGCAGAGATTGTTGGGTTTCATGATACAAACGCAGCGAAAAATTAAAAATTTATCACGTTCCCAAACTTGGATCCATGTAATTCGATTACTTGATTAAATCTAGGGTTTCAAGAATCTTACCAAGACGCAGAAGAGACAAGATTTTCTGGAAGGATGAGAAGAGGTTCACACCGGTGACACCTTACCTCGAGCTTTTTGCTTTGGTCGTTTGGATCTAGACGTCTCCAAAAGGATGCGTCATCTATAGGTATCCACATAAACAACCCTTCATAAAAATAAATTAGAGTGTGTGCTAGCAATTTTCTTGATTGTCTCATAAATCAAGAACAAAAGAAAAACTCTGTATTTGTTTTTTAAGAAGAGAGAAAACCGTTTTGGAGGCAAGAAAAACAACTGAGTTAAACCCTGGAGAATATAACATATTTATAGACTCCAAATTAGGGTTTCACCTACCAATGAACTTTTGGTAATTTCCCATTTATTATATTTTAATTTTGTTTTAAAAACAAATAAGAAATAATATCTTATTTATTTATTTAAAATAACATTTATTTTAAATAAATAAACAAATAAAACACTTTAAATATTTATTTCCACAGAGTTTATTTTGGGCTTATTAAATCCATAATCATTTTGGGCTTGTTCTAAGTGTGTGACCCTGTAGGTTCGCATAACATTGGCAGTGGGCCTAAATCTCTATTTAGGCCTACAAGTCATAAGTGGCCTCTAGCAAGACATTATGACTACCCAAGTCATGTGAAGTCAATAATCTGACATAACCTAATTATAGTGAATTTTTTCATCCCTTTATCACATGATATCTTAATTGAACATAAGGCATAAAATGTCATCCTTATATAGTTCAATATTATGACTTGATTCTAAATAGACTGAAAATGATAACTCTTTATCAATTCATTTCAGCATGGCCATGCATTTTCCTTCAATCTATCTCATTAAAGGGCCCATAGATATCTTTCTCATATTAATGAGGGATAAATTCCTTCTGAATCACTCATATTCCTCACATAACTAATTTCATATCCAACAATATCTTATTTAATCGTCCGGTTAAAGATAATGTTAGAATGTGTCAAAACATAAAACAACTATGTATAAATCCATGATGATTTCAAGGTCAAAGGACAAAAAAAAATTACTGTGATGAGAAATACTTATGACAATAATCTATGCAGTATTCTCATAGTGGGTCAATCCAGTACATGATCTCTTATCATGTACCTACGAGTTGACTTAATATCTCATATTCATGATTAGTAAAACATAACCATCAGTCAACATCATACTAGCCTTAATACGTTAATATTTATTAATGAATAAATGGCTAGGGATAATTAGAATAGAACTCTTATTTTAATCTAAGGGTTTTACTATCAAGTCACATACTTGATGACCTTAGTAAGAATTAATCATTCATATAATTATCATAAAATCAAATGATAATGAAATACCTCTTTATTAATAAAATAAGAAAGTCAATACATAATCACAAATGATTGACCTAGTGCATATCACTAACAGAGATAACGGCGACACCAGTAGCAGAGAGAGCTCTCTTAAGGAAACCAGCAATAAATTGGTGAGGAACAAAGTAAACTTCAATACCTCTGTCTTTTTGATATGGAAAAGCATCTACACGATCTTCCCTCATTAACGCTCGAGTTTCTTTAGAGAACTTCTGTTGAACTCTTAAAGAGCCAGTAGAACCAGTCATTCAAGATGAAGGAACAAAGTTATAACTAGCTGAAGTAGATTGTTGCTTGTCGCTTGATTGATGCATTTCAAAACTGCTATTGTTAATATCAATCCCACAGGTGGGGCCCCTCTCTTGTTTATGCCAGAAATCCTGATCACCCTCGAAGGCATTCATTTCCCTAAAACCAAAGCCCTCACTCCCGCGTTCCACAGAGTCCAATATTGGGTTAAAGGTGATGAAACTAAACCTTAAGGAAATTGCATGTTTGAGCCCTAAGGATTATTTATCAAGGGAATATTTGTATGTAACATTTTACTAAAATTTCTTTAAGGAGGATATCCTATCGAAGTTAAAACAGAAGGTGAGATTGGAAGAGTTATGTGTCTTGATTCTAAATTCAAAAGAAGTTTGTAATTTTACAAGGCCAGCTTTAAGTAGAACCACTGCCATATTAGTTTTTGACTCCCACAAGGATCCCAAGGAGGTCCCATTTTTATTAACAGTTTCGACTTCAATCTCAATATTTCTCTGCATTATCCTTTGTCACATTAGTGCAATTGCTTTGCCTTTACATGTCAGTTCAAATTGGCTTTTGATGGATGCACTTTGCAATGGCAGTGAAGAGGTAGGCATTGGCGTAGGATTTGCAATGGCAGAGGCAAATGATCTGACAGTTAAGCTAGAAAATTTTCTATGTTTGGCGATAAAAGCCTTGGAGATTTGGCGGTGGTGGCAGAAAGGTTAAGGAGATATGGTAGTGGCTAAAAGGTTAGGGAAGCAGTTGGGTTTCTTAAGAAGAGAGATAGGGTTTAGGAGAGGGGAGGGGGAGAGAGAGAAGAGTGGCTAACTTTGTTCTTTTTTTTTTTAAAAATATTGCTATATGGCACTGAAATGTCGATGATGTGGCAACACCGTGCTTCCAAATAGGTGACATGTCATCATCGACCAACAAAAAATAGCTCTGAATATTTTTATGTAACCAAATTTAAAAATTGAAGAGTTTTTGCATTACGTTTTAAAAGTTCGGTACTTTAGTGGTATTACATCCAAAACTTGGATATCATGAGTATAATTAACCCATCCATATATATATTTATATATATACACACACAAATTTAAATTCTAGATATAATATCCAAATAAATTAAGAATTCAGGTATTTTAAGCCAAAAAATGAAGGAAATGGTTATGCAAATTATAAGTGTAGTGATTATAAGCCTAAATAGGATGAAATTTTAAAAATTTCACTTGCATGACCCTTCATCACATGAAGAATTCCATTCCCAAAGATCCATTTTGCATTTTTACATATAACTAAATATCAAAATAACACGTAAACAATAACTTAGAAATTTTAAGTTTAAGAATACTTACAAACTCCTAAGTTTGATGTAGACCACAAGTATTCTACAAGCTTTGATGTACTTGGATTCACTTCTTGAATAAAATGCTTTAGCCTCCTAAATGTTAGGCCTTTAGCTTGAAACACCAAAGCTCTTTTAATTCACCTTCTTACTTAGATTGGATTACTGGTAAGTGATCTCTCTAATGACCCTTACAAACTTGCACTAATTTAATCTCCTTACAAGAACACTTAGGGTTTTAGTATGTATGTGCTTCTCTCTTTTATTTTTTTATGTCTCTACACAAAGTCTCTCACCTCTCTTAAGAAACACTTCCTTAAGATATATATATATATAAAGCAAACTTTAATGACATCATCTCTTACATCACATGTATACAGCTCATCAAGATAAGCATACAACTTATATAAGAGATAAGTATATCAAAAAGCTATATAGAGAATTGAATACATCTCATGTATTTGTCTATATTCATTCTCTACATATAATCATGAAACCTAATCTTGATTAAGCCAATGTCAACATTATGCACGCAAAAGATAATGTGCCTAATAAGCCAAGCTTAATATTTATCATTTATCATAGTCAACATTATACACATAAGAGAAATGCATGCCTAACATGACAAATTTATCCATTCACACATACATGGACTTGGGCTTAGTAATTGGGTCAACTTTTAACCTAAGCCCAATCCATACAACAAATGAGCTTGGATTAGGTCCATGGGCTTTCTCAACATCTTCGATTAATCTTTAGTCTAAAACTCTATTGGGCCTAGACCTAAACAACTTGGGCTATTAATCCAAGTCCAATTAGAAACGACATAAATTATTAATTTAATACTCTAATTAATATCTCATATTAATAAAATATAAATTAATAATTAAAATTTTATTTGAATTAGATTTTGTGATATGCTAAAATCATTACTTAAAGCATAAATCTAATACAATTAATCAAAAATTAATTAATGAAACTATTTAATCAATAATTAGATTAATGTTAATGGTGATTTGGTGAAACTCTTTTAGGTGTGACTTACTAGGTTCATGTTTAACTGGCAATGAGAAAATAATATCAACACTTGACATTATTTAAAACTCCTTTCAAGTCTAAATGTGAAAATCCTAATTATGCACTTTTAGTTATGAGTGAACCCCATCATCAATATCATAACTACACAATTAGAAATGAATGCATGTATTGATTCATATGAACCTTTTGGTCATAATTATTGTGCATTAAAATGCCTTTATTAAAAGATCCCGATATAGCCTATAGTCATGGTTTAATCAAATTCTAATAGTTATAGTATATGAACTCTTCTATTCTTGATAAAATATAACCACCAATGAAACTCTTTCAGTTCGTGTCATATTTATCCTGGCCAGAAACTTATTCATCAAGAAAGAACTTAGATAGCATAGGATCTCATCCTAGTTCACTCCAAGTAATGAATCTTATCTTAGTTGAGCACTCATCCTTATACTTAACTGACTAGAGCCACCACACGCCATATACCTATGTATGATTAACACAAGTATGTAAGCAATACTAAACCCTAACCACTTAAATGTGGAGGTCACTTTAGGTCAAAGAACTATATACACCATTATGACCTAGATTGTTATTGTTAACTATAAGTGAATATCCATGCAATCACAAAACTAACATCATGTTTGATCCACCCATTACTTGAGTATCCACCCATCACTGAAGTATCTACATGTCTATTTTAATATCTCATATCAAGTAATATGAGACTTACTACCTCCCACTATTAGTATCATATACTAATAATGGAAAATAGATAAAGGTGATAGTCTAATTAATATTACCCAAATATTAATTAATTGACTATGAACAATTTTATAGCATATGTACTAAATAAATTTATAGTTCATATTATTAGCTCTTAATAATAAATTTATTTAACATTATACTAATGGATAAATATTCAATTAAATAAATACTTTAAATAATATAATATAATTTTATTGCCATTTGGGATAATTTACAATGGTAAATATCTGATTGGCCTCTAGGGCATACCACTTATGCTAATAATCTACCACCTATGCTAACAATCTTCCACCTATGCTTACAATCTCCTACTTGCACTAGAGCCAATCACTATAGTATTTTGGACCTATCTTCTTAAGATGTCGATCTAGTTAATGCTTTAGTGAGTGGATCAATGACATTTTCAGTTGAAACTATCTTTTACATAATGATATCACCTTTTCCAATAAGTTCCCTAATAATATGAAAATGTATTTCTATGTGTTTGGATTTTTGGTAAGACATCGGTTCCTTTGCTAAAGTAATGGTTCCATTGTTGTCGCAATAGAGAGGAATTGGGGAGTTAATGGAAGGAAAAATTTCAAGCTTGATGATGAACTTCTTAATCCAAATAGCCTCTTTAGTAGCATTCAATGTGGCTATATACTCAATTTATATAGTAGAATCAGTAGTGACACCTTGCTTGGAACTCTTCTAGCTCACTACTCCTCCATTACAAATAAACATAAACCCAGAGATAGGCTTTATATCATCTACATATGATTAGAAATTAGAATATGTGAAATCATCTATTTATATATCACTTCCTCCACAAGTTAAGAATAAATCTTTAGTCCTTCTTAAGTACTTAAAGATTGCTTTAACAACTATCTAGTGTTCCATCTCTGGGTTGGATTGAAACCTGCTAGTCACACTAACAGTATAGGCAATATCAGGCCTAGAACATAACATAACATACATTAAGCTTCCTATAGCTAAAGCATAAGGAACTTTAGCCATTTGCTCTATTTCCTCGGGTGTTTTAGGTGACATACTATTGACTATTTGCATGATCAAACTCCTAATCTTGGACTTTGAAAAATAATTTAGGTTCTAATAATTTTCTTAAAGTGTGTAGGAAGTTAATTGATTATAAAGAATAATTATTTTATGATTGAAGACAATGAAATATTCCTTGAAAGAGTATAAATATGCATTTCATTGAAGTATCTCAATCTATGCAAGTCCCCAATCTTTGAGAAACATTTATATATGAAAAATATATAAATTTGGACTTATAGTGGTCTGCTCATGAGCACATCATGAGCCCCTCATGAGCTGCATTGTATAGTGCCTCAGGAGCTAAGTTTTGACAAAATGGTTAGTGCTCCTTATGAGCTACTCGTGAGGAGTAGAGATTAGCTCATGAGGGCAGTCTTGACAATATTCAATGAATATTTTTTAATGTAATAGTCCTTAAATTGATGCTTATGAGTCAGGGTTTGCTCCTTACCATCGTGACCTGTGTTCTGACAGAAATAAGTCCAAAATGATTCAAAAATCAACAAGAAACATTAGAGACATAATCAATGCATACAACAACCATAATCTAAGTTTTTTTATCTATATAAACAACTCCTGGAGTTTAATTGAAAGTTTAAGAAACTTGTTTATCATTCATTCTCTCTTTATCATTTAATTAAGCTCTTAAATTCTCTTTTAAACATTTTTTTGTATTTATATAACTCTTGTGAGAGTTGGTAAGTGTTAATATAGACATTCCTTATTCTTCTATTTTCTAAGATTAAGAAAATGGGAAGCGAGATTCTATTCTAAAAGAAATTGGTTTAAATGTTGTCCATTAAAACACTTAGGATTTGATTTTTTGAGTGAGCCTTGAAAATTCAAGTTGTAAGGTTGTAAAAGTGAGCCATAAAACTCTTGTGTAGTATTAATCTTATGAATAAGATTATGGGTGATTGAAAATCCTAACTTACAGATAAGTTAGTTGGACACGTAAAATTATTATTAAATCCGAACTCCTTAAATCATTGTATTTTTCATTCTTCTTTCGCAACATTCTTTCAATTCTTACAAATAATTCTTTTAATTTTCTATTTTTATTCAATATCCTTAATTTTCATGTGGTATCAGAGCTTGAATTCTAGGAACTTAATTGCTAGAATACATGATCATAAGGAGTGAACTTTAAAATTTTTCTTTATTTAGACAATTCTTTGTTGGTAGTGACTATCCTTAATGGAAATTCAAAATGGAGCTATATCTAGATTGTGTTTCCATTAGACTTTAGGAAGTTGTTCTTAAAGGTTGGCAACTACCAAAAACTACCATTGATGGTATACAAAATACTCTTTCAAGAAGTGATTGGAGTAATGATCAAAAGGAAGAAAACTACAAAAATAAGAAAGCTATGATCACTCTACTTTCTTTCATGAAAAGAGAAGAAGGAGGCAAGCTTTAACATTACATTTTAGCCAAGGAAATGTGGGAGACCTTGCAGAACCATTATGAAGGAAATGTACAAGTAAAAAGTAAAAAGGTTCAACTTAATATATATGAATATAAACTGTTCAAAATGAGGCCTCAAGAATTAATAACAAAGATGACAAACCGTCTCAATGCTCTCCTCACAACCCTCAAGAAACTTGAAAAACATTTCTCCAAGGAAGAGGTGAACAATAAGATTCTAAGAATCCTACCTAAAAAGGATTAGGAATCTCAAGTCACTTTAATTGAGGAAGCTCAAAACCTCTCTACCATCTCAACCGATGTGCTTATTGGCAAGCTCTTGACATATAAGCTCACAATTAAGCAAAGAAGTGAATAGCAAAAAGAGAAGGAAGAGAAGAAAAAAAGCATAGCATTAAAGGTTTCACAAGAAGAAAGTGAAGATGAAAACACTAAAGATTCTAGTGATGAAGATGGTGATATTGCCATGCTCATTAGGAACTTTAAGAAGTTTTAAAAAAAAAAATTCTTAAGAACAAGAGACTTTAATAAGAACTATAAAGGGGAAGGTAAAAAGAAAACTAAAGAAGTTATTTGCTATGAATGCAAGAAAATAGGTCACATTCTAAGGTGAATGCCCTAAAATCAAAATTAAAAAACAAAGGAGCAAAGGAGAAAAGAAAGGCCCTTCAACTTGGGATGACTCTTCCAAATCTGAAAAGGAAGAGGAACAATAAGAAATGGCCAACCTTTGCTTTATGGCTCTTGAAAATGACAATGAGGGTACTATTGATTTCTTATTCTCCTTTGATGATTGTGATGATGATGAGAGTTCTATTATAAGCAAATTATTAGTTAAAATGCAAAAGCTTACTTTTTAAGAATAAGCTTTACAAGCATGAGTTATCTAGCTTAACCAGAAATTTGATAGCTTAGAAAATGATTTTACTAAACTTATGGAATCAAATTAAAAACTTGTTAGTGATGTAAATCTTTTAATTCCTTGAAAGATCTACTCAAGAAAGCACGAAATGATGATTATAAGCTTCTTAAGGAGGTTTTAAAATTAAAGAATTCCATTGCTAAATTCAAGAGAGGAAAAGAAATTTTAGATAGTCTTCTTAATTCTAAAAAATTTCATGGAGATACCCATGGAATTGGATATAAAAATGGAATGTTGTCATCATCACATATTAACTTTGTTAAAGCCTTATATGATTCCACTCCTTTTACCTCTAAACTGATTGAGACTTAAGCTTTCAAAGCTAATAAGTCTCATGTGTCAAATATTAAAGGAAAGTCTCATAAGACCCAATCCTATATGACACAAAAAGGTAAGTCTCATGCGAGACAAACATAACCCAAACATGCTTACATATACACTAGATACAACACTCACAAACATGTTATACAACAAAATACACCTAAATATGTTGCACAAACCTATCAAAATACATATTGCCATTATCAATGCATGTCTCATACTATGACTCAAAATAATAAGAGACACACACCACGACAACACTAAAGGCATGCTTCATTTATTAGGAAAATATATCATCCTAGGAGAAATAAATTTAAAAATGTTGTATGTTCATATTGCATGATCAAAGAACACACCAATAATGTATGCTTCTATAGAAGACTACACATGAATTTGCTTCCTTTGAATTATCTTGAAACTAACCAACCTAGACCAAAAAAGGTTTAAGTTCAAAAGAACACTTAAATTATTTTGTGTAGGAGTGCTTGAAATCCATAAGAACAAAAAGCAAGTGGTATCTCGATAGTGGATGTTTAAGGCATATGATGAGAGACAAGGAGTAATTTAATAAGCTTGATGCTAAGGATGGAGGACATGTCACATTCAGATACAATGCAAAAGGAAAGATAATTAGCATTAGAGAAATTGGTAATCTTCAATCCTTATCTATACATCATGTGTTATATTTTTTAATGGTATTAAACATAATTTGCTAAATATAAGTCAATTATGTGACATGGGAAATAAAGTGAATTTCTATCCTAGAAATTAATTTGTTAGTAGTCTTGATGAAGACAAAGTAATTTTTAGTGGTGAAAGAGTAGATAATGTTTATGTTATTGATTTAAATGAGATTGATAACAAAGACATCAAATGCTTAATGTCTATTTCCCATGACAATGGACATGGCATAGAAGGTTAGGACATGCAAATTTTGAGCTTTTGAATGATCTTTGTAAAATGAACTTGTGATTGGTTTACCTAAGATTGAATTCACTAAGGATAAACCTTGTGATACTTGTTAAAAGGGAAAACAATCTAAGTCATCAATTAAGCTAAAAAAAATGTAATGTCCACTTCTAGACCTCTGGAAATTATACATATGGATTTATTTGGACCTAGAGTTGCTAGTCTCGGTGGAATGCACTATGCATATATTTCTGTTGATGACTACTCTAAATTTACTTGGGTGTGTTTTTCTTGCTCATAAGAATGATGCATTTAAAGCTTTTGAAAATTTTTCAAAAAGAGTTAAAAAAGAAAAAAGATTTTATATTTCATCCATTAAAAGTGATCATGGAACCAAATTTGAAAATGAATTCTTCAAAACCTTTTGTAATGAAAATGGTAATTCACATACATTTTCATCTCCTAGAACTCCTTAATAAAATGAGGTAATAGAACTTTGTGGAAATTGCTAGAACAATGCTTCAAGAGTATAATTTGCCTCTATACTTTTGGGCGAAAGCTATTAACACATCTTGTCACATTTCTGTAATATCCCGTGTTTTTAAATATTTTAATACTGCATCAGGATATGCAGTGTTAATAATTTTGTGTATAATTATGATATTTTTACGAGTTGATATGTATGTAAAACCTATTTTAATTATTTTGTATTATTTTAAGTGCTTTACTTAAAATTTTCCCAAGAATTCTATTTTCGGGAAAATTTTCACGTAAATTATGTATTATTAATTATTTTAAATAGATTTCCGGACTTGCATGAACTCATACATATTTTTAAAATACTAAATAACGTATATATGTGTATTTATTTAACTAATTAGGGTTTAATTAATTACCCTAATATTTTATTATTTATTAATTAGTTTTAATATTATTTAATTATTTTTAGGTGTATTGAATTATTTAAATATTAAATTATATGTGTGTGGTGTATATTTAATGTGTGTGATTTTATATTATTTTAATATATAGTGTAAAGTATATATATATACATATAATATGTTAAAAATCAAAATTTTAGAAAATTACCATTTCAGGCCCTCCCTCTTCCTTCCTCTTCCCGATCGTCTCCTTCTCCCCCTCACCGTTGCTAACTCCGTTCTCAGGCTGTCGGTGTGCCGCCAGTAGCTCCGCCCTTCCCAGCCAGCAGCTCTGCCACCTTTCCTTCTCTTCTCCGGCGCCGTTTGCCTCTGTCATCGTCGAAAAATTGAAAGTTCCATTTTTCTTCACACCTCGCGATTCCGGCCACCATTTTCGACACCGCCGGTCTCTTTCTTCTCCTTGAGCTTCGGTGAGTGTGATTCCAAGCTTTGTTTCACTTAAAATGGTCTTGATTTGCTTAGGTTTTGATTTTTCAATTTCGGCCATTTTAGGGTTTTTGATTTTTTTGAACTTCAATTTGATTGATTCATGAATAATTCCTTCGTAAATGTTGATCCTAGTAGCTTAATCTACATGTGTGAATTTTGGTATAATTTTTGGAGATTATTTTGATTTTTGGGTATTTTTGAATATTTTAATATTATTTTCTAATTTTCGTAAATTAATTAATTGAAATATGAAATTGTGTTTTATGATAAATATAGGTGTTGAAATGAATTATAGGAATTTATTTGGAATTTTTATGAATTTCTATGTATTTATTTTGAATTTATTTAGGTTTATGTAATTTTGGAAAATTAGGTTAATTGTGTTTTTAATTGAAATTAATTAGTTAATTGAGTTTATTTATTGATATTATTGATAAATATGTTGAGAAAATTAATTTTGTGCAATTATATTATTTTTGGTGAATTTTTAGAGTAATTTTAGTATATTTGTATATATAGGGGTATTTTGGTAATTTTACCCTAAATTGACTAAAAATGTAATTAAATTGGTTTTAATAGTTATTTAAGGTATAAAAATGATTTCTACAAATTATTTAGTATTTTTAATTAATTAAAACTATTTTTCGTGAATTATTTTCAATTATATGTATAATATACGATTTTTCCTAATAAAATGAGTTTTATCGGTTTTTAATGTGTTTAAAGGTTAATTATGTAATTTCTACTTATTAAATGTATTTCTGTGGTATAAGGGTATTTTTGGTATTTTTATAAATATTCTGTGATTGTGGACCCCGGTCGATAGACTGTAGTTTGGAGTCCGACCGAGGGGTTGTAGATGTGTTTCTGTGTCTATTTTTCGAAGTGCATTTCTTTGCAGGGCCGGCTCTACTCTTTGAGTAGAGAGATGTTCATTTTACAGGGGAGGTTCTGTCGAATTTTTGGTAGAATTCTCGTAAAATGTGATGTCCGGTCAAACCCTAATTTTGATTCTATGTCCAATATTCTAAATCAAGTTTCTAGGATTTCTGTTAGGTTTATTCTGATGATCGTTATTTTTATTTGTTTAGTTGTGCCGAGACCGAGGCCTAGTGGACCAGCCCATCGGACCTATCTCGAGGAGCGCACTAAGTGTGAGTTACTATTTTATATATATATGCTTAGGGTGCATGATTTAGAAATGTATGATATTTTGATTAATTATGCATAAATAACTCAATTAGTATTTAAGTTTATTTTTAGTTTATTTTTGGTTTATCTTTGGTTTATTTTTAGTATATTGTAAATTATTTGCATGCTTTATTTAACATTTATACTTAAAATGTTTTTAAATATATTTCTAGTTATCTTGTAATTATATTGGATTTATTTGACGTGTATATACCTGAAATATACCTGGTTTATTTTTGGTATATTTCTAGTATATATATGGTTTATGTTGCTGTTTTATTCAATTCATGCATCATTTACTTTTTATAAATGTATGTTTTATTTATTAAATGAAGGATATCGATAGAACGTGCTACCTAGTGGGCAGGCACTAGGACCAAGTATGTTACCGGTATGCTTATAGCATTTAGGCTATATTACTAACCATGTGTGGATGTTGAGTTGGATATGATTATTTGATGTGTGATATGATTTCGGAGTGTGATTGCTGGAGCTCGGTTGACCAAGTGTCTCGGGGCCAATCACAGACTGACAGTCAGACTACTGGAGCTCGGTTGACTTAGGTCTCAGGGCCAGTCTACTGTCCAAATGGATCAAGTGAATATATTTTTTGAATAAGTGAGCCTATATGGCTAGAGTGTTTGTCTAACCCTGTATTGAGGTTGCAGTATTCTAGGGTTCTATTTGATCCTTCATGAACTTTGATTTTCAAAATAAAAAATATATAAAATGAATGTTATTGACATTTGTGGTTATTTGCTTGATATATACATATTATATATACTTTTGATTGTGTGCATTGACATTTAGTATGCATTGTATAGTATATTATAGTAATTCACTCTGTGTCTACCACA